>VZDJ01000302.1:4232195-4399952 GCA_008694505.1 Cyanoderma ruficeps
TGGTTGGATTGAAGATTGTTTTTTTAAGGGATGATGATTTGGATTGGGGAACCCAGGGTTGTGGAAGGTTTAAGCAAGTAGATGAAAGTAATGTTACTGGTGTCAACTGTTAAAAGCATGAAAGGATGGAAATTGGGGGGAGGGGAAGAAGTGTTTTGGGAGGTTTTTTTTTCCCTGCCTTTGGGTGTTTGGGTTTTCTTTTTCCTATTGTCTATTGTTTGCTGCTATGTAGGTTAATAAATTTTCTTTTCTTTATTTCAAGTTTTAGGCCTGCCCTGCTCTGTTCTTGAGTTTTTGACCACATCTCACAGTAGTTTATTAAGAAAAACATACACTCATGGGTGCATTGGCATTCGACCAGTGTCAACCCATGACAAAAGGCTTACCTTCTCAGCCCCTTAATTTGACATGCAATCCCAAGTTTAAAGACTTCTCAGACTGTAGTATTTTACATTTTAAGGAAGGAAAGAAAATCCATATAAAATATTAGAGGATGATGGCAAAATGAATAAACTATATCATGTAGATATATGACAAACACCTATTGTTTTCAGATGGATCTCTCTTTCTTTGCATATTCCTTTTCTAGGATCACACAAATACACATTCTGTCAGTTAAATAACTATATGACTTAGGAATTCACATTTTTCTCTGGTATTGTTTTCCCCTAATCCATCTAAAGTGTACAATCCTCTATTTTTCTGATTAACTACTCACCTACCTGATGTCACCACCCCTTCTCTAGTTTTGCTAATGGCTACTTCTGCTTAATATATCCTGCCTCTATGAATTTAATTATTCTCAGTAGAAAGAAATCTAATCAATGCATCATTTACATAATTAGAATACTGATATATCTTTAGATAACTACATTTACATTCAGTAAATATTTTTAACCACTAAGTTTCACTGTCTTTTGACAACTACTTTGAAAAAAGAGTGGTTCAGCCAGTTTCAGAACAGGATTTTAATTTGAGTTGCTTGCTATAAACTATAGGTAAAGTAGAACAAAAAGACAGTAAGTATGTTATTGTACTTCTGGTTGAGTCTATCTACTGGACACTTATTTTGTACACGTGCAATATGCATTATATTAAACAAGCTATACAAATAGATATATATTTATTATTATTAAAAGGTCATTGTTTTCAGTCAGCTTGAATTCCCAGTCAAGCCAAATTCAGTCCTTAATCCTGTCACCATTCCTCTCTTGCACTCAAAGATGCGAGCAACCTCACTCAAGTGCCAAGTGTGCAAGGCCACAGGTCCATGTTTTTGTGCTTTCCAAGCTGAGATGCAGTTGCAGTGGAAGATTGATTTCCCTCCTATTATTGCATGTATATAATTTATTTTAAGAATACAGTGATATTACTTCTGTGAATCTAATTACTTTAAAATAAGTGAAACATTAATAAAACAAAGTTAATTATAGGACATCTTTAACTCATTGTCTTGGCTTCCAAGAATTTAGATTTACTTTGCCCTGGACCCATGAATGAGTAATTTCTGATATGAAAAAATAATTTCAGAAAAGAAAAAAAAAAGACAATCCAAATAGAAAAGTTTACCTTCTTAATCCCTTAATTTTACATGCAATTACAACAAGATTAAAGACATTTTAGAGCATGACAGCTTTCTAATGTTTATATCCTAACATAAAGCATAATCTGGTATTGGCGGCAGTTCTGACATTCTTCTCCTGGGTATAGGCTTTCATGACACATCTGGAACAAAATATTTACTTTTCCAATTTTCAGGTTGGAAAACTTCAAATTAATTTGATTGAGATTTTTTATGTGATGGCCTGTATTACTGTTTGTTCCACTTCAATGCAAAGACACTTATGCTACTAGAACCAAAATTACAAACCTGAACACTTTGGAAACTGCAGGGTAGAAAGTCCAGGTATTACTGGTTATTACTGGTTACCCTGCCTGTTACCAGGCTTGTTCCATGAGCCTGATGGAGATGAAGGGGAAACTCATGGCCATGTTGTGCATTAGAGAACTTCCACGGGAACCACTAAATTAGAAACTTGTTTGGCTTGTGAAACACCTTTTAAGAAGAAGAATCTTTTTGCAACTGCAAAATCCCACAAAGGATTCTCAGGAAAGCAGAGATGTGGAAATCTCATCCTAGCACTGGAAAGCAAGAATATGGCAATATTTTGTAAGTCTCAAGGAAAAAATAGACAGATGTCAGTCAAAAGGAGATAACTCTGTTCTTAATGGAAATAGATGGTGCAAGAAAGCCTTGTCTTCCTCTACCTCCTAAGAGCTATGCAGTGAAGATTCTGTGATGAATAAAAATGAAAAAAAAAGAGGCTTTTAATATCCTTTTCAAATATATATATATGTAGAAGGAAATCTCCATTTGCTGTCAGCTGTCAGATTTGTAGCAGTTCACCATGAAAGAGTTTCTTTAAAGTATCAGTGTAACCCTTTACATATTATTACTACAAAAGGGACCTGCTGTTCTACTGTTTATCTTTCTTTAGGAGTACATCCACATTGGCTCTGTACCTCAACACATTGCCTACTGTGCTATTTCTTGAAGAAGATTTTATTTAAAAATAAATTAATTTTACTTCTTTATTATTCACCCAAACTGTGTTCAAAAATTGAAATCTGGAATAAAATTAATGTCTACAATAAGACCAAAGTTGATATCATGAGAGTCACCTACAGATTTGTCTATCCAGCAACAGAAAACCTGCCTCAATTACTGTGTATTTATTACCTTGCCCCTACCTTGTGCACTCTGTTTACATGAACCATCACTCCACAGCAAATCTAGGCCACATTTAAAAATACATATTTTTATATATATATACATTTACAAAGCTATTTGTTCAGGTGTATACAAGGTTGCAAAGAAAGTGTGAGTCCAGACATAGCACCTAAAGCAATGTAAAATGCAACAAAGTACCTGCTTTGGCAACTGCACCCATTTTATCTCTCAACCTTGTAACCATTTTCCTATGGACAGTGTTAAGTACCTTGGTAAAACATTTGTTCTTTGTCAGTGATTTAGAAAGCAGAGGTTTTATAGGTCTAACCTCTATGGTTAGACTATGGTCATGGTTGTGCTAGGCTGAGTGCCAAAGACTCAAACAAGTGCAGGAATTAAAGTTTTCCTATAGTAAACCTTCAGCCGTCAGGATGCTTATCCATAAGGTACTGATGTTACGTCATATCAGTACAGCCAAACTCAGTTCTTATAGCACTGGTTTTTACATATTTTCTGTTTCATAGTATTTGTTGTCATTTTACTAGGAATTCACTCAGTGTGTTGATGCTACATTAAATGGAAGAAAAGAGGACATTTTCCTAACTGGACAGCGGTTGGAGATGGTTCCCATTTTAGGGAAAGATTGTAAGTGGCAGTAAAAGAAAACAGAACTATAGATGTTAATTTTTATTTGCTCCATTTTGTTTAATTTGTGCCACCTTTCTTCAAAACACAGATATACATTATTTTACAGAAATAAAAGATAATATATAATGAATTTATATTATATAAAATTTATATAAATTACTAATAATGAAAATAAATCATTATTTTGTTTTAATCATCTAATTTACTATTTTTAAAAATTGTGGTGACTTTACTCTATGAGATGTCTGTAAATTTCAGCTGTGTCCGTGGTACATAGGTAGGGGTATGCTGATGGAGCTTCATCCTATTCAGCATAGAAATCATTGATACAAATGTCCACCAGAGAAATCCGCTCATTCAATCAGGTCATATTTTGGAGGAATGCACCATATGTGTTTGCATTCCACAACTGCATATTATCTATACAAACATCTTTCCATAATGTATTAATTCAATACTATCATCCTTAAGACACAGGAAACGTAAAATGCATTGTACATAGAGAAGGCTATAGAGATAAAGAAGTGCAAAAATGAGTACTCTGTCCAGAAATTATCTATTATTCATCCTTTGTGACCAGAAATTTAGATGATAACAAGATATGGCATAGTCAGATTCCCAGTGTAAGGGAGTACTGCACCTAGCAGTAGCCAGCTTGTTTTCAGGGGAGATGTGCATTTGGCAGATGCTAGAACTGAGTTTTCCCAGAATGCATAATTTCCTATTCCTTAATGGTGAAAGCAGTATAATCATATTTAGGAATAAACAGACTGACATGTCAATGAATGGAAACTATTATGCATGGAAGGTGGAATATGGATGAAAAAATTGAAGAAGGAGGAATATGGGATTTGCTATGATAATGGTTACAGTGGTCTGAAATCTGAACCCTTCTAAGTCGTTTCAGAAACAGTTTGGAAGGGGATGGTAAGAATAATTCAATTTTACTTTTAAATTATTGTAATTTCTGTCAGTAATTATGTTCATCTGGCAAATGGAACAGCTAGAAACAGGGAGAAGAATAAACACAAATTACTAGCAGCATCTTTCTGAAAGAGAAGTTCTGAGAAACTGAGAAAAGAATATATGTGGTTTCCTGGCTGTATTTATTTTCTGTGAGCTTGTGCTCTCTGAAATAATCTGCTGATCACGAAGCTATTAAGAAGGTAGTTCAGATATTTTACATTGAAAATGAATGATGATTTCATGCTACCTCTACAGTGCAAAATCCACCTAAGATGTCCACTAGACCAGCTGTTCCATGCACTTCATGTCACTTTGTCTGACAGAGGTGGTTCCTTATACATTATTTCAGTTCAAACCATTCTTATCTAGCAACAGATTTTAGAGGGATAAAATAATAAATGGAAGGAATTTTTGTGTCTTTGTACAAGAAAGGACAAATAGTTCTGTGTTCAGACATTTAAAGTTTGATAGAAAGATTGGTCCCCTATCCATCAGGTTTGTACCCAGCTCCCAGACAGTCTTGAACCCAGACCAACTCATTTTTCAAGATTAGAAAAGCTTCCCAATTGATGTGTCAGAGAATATGCTTGAAGCCCAAGAGCCATTTGGAGAAGTCTTAAATACTGCAAGACTCTGGGAGTATGGCTTGAAGAGATATTGGACTTGGCAGTGAAGTTGGACAAACATATTCATGTTTCCGCATTACATCCTGCCCCAGTCTTCTTTTTGTGCTCCAGTGATGAAAGTTTCCTCTTCCACATTTGTACAGTTTGTTCTGGAGCTGTGCCACAACCTGCATCACTAGAATGATACAGGCTACAATCAACTTATTTTGGGGAGATAATTCTTTACAGTAGCTCTTCTCCAATTACACTTTTTCCCTTTAGAAGTAGGCAAGAAATTGGGAAAGACATGACTGTGTCTCTGGGGTTAATTTGTAATTTATGCTGTCTGGAGAGGTTTCTGTATATTTGAGTGATGCTATATTCTACACAGCCCTGATAATTCTTTTTGTGTAATGTCATCATGTGAAATATAAAGGAAATGAGAACAGAAGTTGCAATTTACTACTGTGAAGAGTCCTGCTCGTTGTGATAAAGTATTTACCATGAGAGAAGATAAAGATATATCTTTGCTTCTACAGCCTGTTAAGACATATTGCAGGGATTTCTTAGCTAGAATTTAACAGATTCTATATTCAATTTCCAATACAAATCTTCCCCCAAATGAACTTTTTAACCTTTCCTTCCTCATTGAAAGTCCAGGATGTTCTGAGTAAGTTCTACAGAAGTTAACAAATAAATAAATTTGTACATCTGTGATGAGTATGAAATCTTTCTCCACATCTCTTTGATGTCGCACGAGGAGACTAGTGTGATTTGGTCAGGAAAATGTAGTGCACAAGCCAGATAAAATTTTGTTAATTAACCTATGGATGTTGTTATATGTATTTTTGAGATTTTCTAGCTCCCTAGAGACAAAAAATTGTTCCTTTTAATATTCTCTTACTCTCTCCAGCAAAATCACCTCTGAAAACCTAATCTAGTAATTGTACTGTATTTGCTAATGGAGTTGCAAGAACCAATATGGTTCAAGATTCTGCTCACATTTATGGCTTTGGAAATAGAGAAGTAGCAGCAAGCAGATGAAGAAGAAAGAATTTATGGCATCTTTGTCAGAAGCAAATGGTTATAACTTTGTAATACTCAGACTGTATCCATCTTTTGTAGTACAAATTACCCATATTAAGAGGATAGCCAACGAAAGGCAGAGAAGCATAGTTCTATTCAATTTATCAGCTGAGGTACTCAATTACTGCTTACATGAAAAAAGAAAGGTACAGATCCGTCAGTTTTCATCACTGCCTTTTTGTCTGAGTGGGCAGAGCAACCTGAACTCTAACTTCTCTATTTCACTTTTCACTGTCATCCAATTGGGGAAAAGTGTGACTGGACTATAAACTGGGAGCTGGCAGACGTAAAAAGAGAGAGACACTTGCCTTGACCTATATAAAACCAAGGGAGGGTAGAAGAACTAAGTATGTACTGTTTTAGAAATCAAAATGATCACCTGCAGTTTGCATGTGGCACATAGTCACACACCTGAACTGCAATGCAGAGAAAAATTGTACCTTAAAGCCCATTCATTGAGTGACCTCAGTTTACAGAACTGTACAGACAGACCTGGCCTTTATGTGGAATGTTGGTGTGGATCGCTGTGTTTTTAACACCAAACGATAAAAACTGTCACATCTTAACCCCAGACAGTAACTGAGAACCAATCATTCACCCACCTCCCTCATCCCAGTGGAATGGGGAGAAGAATCAAAAATAAAACTTTTACATGGGATAAGAACAGTTAAATAACTGAAACAAAAGTAAAACTAATAATAATAGTAATGACAATTAAAAAAAAATAAAGAGAAAAAATTATATGCAAAACAATTGCTGAACACATGTTGACTGATGCCAGACCCTGTCCCTGCATCCCCATCAGCACCCTTTCTGTGTTACTCCCCCACTTTTTATCCTGGGCATGATGTTCTATGGTGTGGACTATCTCTTTAACCAGTTTGGGTCACCTGTCCTGGCTTTCCTGGCTTTGCTCCCTGAGGGCTTTTTTTTTTTCCTCTCCTCACTGGCAGAGCATGAGACAGAAAAAAAAGTCCTTGACTTAGGAAAAATACTACTTAGCAGCAACCAAAACATCAGTGTGTTATCAGCATTATTCTCATACTGAATCCAAAACACAGCACAGTACAAGCTACTGAAAAGAATTTAACTCTATCCCAGCCAAACCCAGGAAAGAACTGCAGTGGTTATAACACCAAATGATTAAAAACAAAGCAAAACAAAACTGCTTGAGGAGGAACTACATTCAAAGTTAATCCATTTGTTTATTAAATAACTTATCACACATACTCTTCCTTTGGTATTTTGTTCTTGCAAAGGCAGCAAAGCGCAAGGTCTTTTCTTTATGTGCTGAAACTAGGCTAAGTCTAGAAATGTCAAAAGTAATATCTGTCAGTGAAGGCTGCTAACTGATGCTGATTATGATAATGCATCTGATTCATAAAAAGATGAAGCCTTTTGTTTTAAATAAAAGCATCATCTGCCACTATTCTTTCTGAAGGTCAGTGCTTTTAAACACAGCTATTTCTTGGTGCTTCTTGGCATCTACTGTAGTGCTTATTTCTTGACCTTCTTCAAAGCAAATCTTTTTCCCGAGTTTTTTGATACTTTGGACAAAGTATAATAGAAATTTTGTGTTCCATTCTAATTGCAGACATGGAGCAGTACACACAATACAATTTTGCCTTGGCTTTCACTTATGGTCAATCTTGTAAGGAGGTTCTGTCTTTTTTTAAATAAAATCAGTTTCATCAACCACTAGTTACAATTTATCATACAAAAGAGATATGAAGGACAGCATGAATCCTTTTACAATAGATTCTTTCTGCAGGTCCAGGCTAAAACTGTGCACGTTACTTCCCACAGAAAGCAGAGAGGATCACAAATGGAATTGCAACTTTCCATCCTAAGTAGCAGGAAAGAAACCCCAACCCCAAAAACCCCCTTTGACATTCTGAACTTGCCTTCAGTAACACTGACACATATATATGAATATGAGCAATGTATATATTGCATATGCATATATGACACAAACCCATTCAAAATAGCATTGAATGTTCTACAGAAATACCAAGTGTCAGAATGTACTCAACACACAATAAACTATTGGAAGATGCTAACAGTATGATGCATGTGGCACAGGAATTTTCATATAAAGTGTAAATCAAGAAAAGAGATACTAAGTTACAGTTTATGCCTTAATTTTACTGAAATTTTATTACAAGGCTAAATTGTTCAATGTAATTTTGACTGTATCTGAAAATTAAAGTGGGCTAATAGTTTTCTCATAATTTTTCTTCAGCCTGTTTACACAGAAACTGTTAGCATGAGTTATACTGCTTGTGTCTAGAAGGTAGTGTGGAATACTTTATAAAAATATACCTGATTTTTCTACATTAACACTGTTTGGTATTAACATCATAATAAGGAGGAAAAAAAGAATTTATGGTTTTTTCTTATAATTTCTCTTCAAAAAAAGCCTTAAAAGAGAGAAATTTAACATGACATTCTCTTTGAAAGCAGTCCTCTTCTTTTTCAATTACCTGCTTATTCTAATAAAGACAAGTATAAACATATCATCTTAGTTCATAGGTATGAATATTATTCCCCGTTTTAAGTGTATCACAATGAAAATTTCTTTCCCTTTGAAAATGTTTATTTTTTTCAGTTTAAAGCAAAGTGTATCACAACTAATTTTTTTTGAAACCTGAGTATCTCATTCTCCTATTTAGTCCATTAAAGGGCCTTTAGAGATAGAATTTGACTCCCTTGGTGCACAAAGAAAGATGCATATTAGTATTGAATAACTGTGAGTTATTCCCGTGTCTGATATACATCTGGAGAGCCTTAAAACAGATGGATCAGAGATACTGTGGAACATCAGTTCTTGAAGAATGTAGAAAGTTGACAGGATAAGACCCTGAACAACCTGATGTAGCTTTGAAGCTGGCCTTGCTTGGAGATAGCAATTGAATTTGACAGTCTCAAGGTTCCTTCCAACCCTTTGTTCACACAGTAATCATCCTCCCTTCAACAGCTTAGCTACTTTCTGGTTTAGCTCTCACTCATCCTGTATTTATGATTTGGGATTTCTGGGTGAACACACATTCTAAAAAGCAGGGGTTAAAGCAATTTGCTACAGCTGCACAAGAGTTCACAACCCATCTAATGGTTTAAAAAAAGTGTACTAAGGTTCAGAAACAGCACAATAAAACATTATATCCCTAGATTATACATTCTTTTCAGAAAACAATTCTATTAAGCACTGGTTTTGGTCTTCAGACTATGGACAAAGAACTAAGAAATTTCTTTCCACATCAGCAAATCACTGTATTGAAAAAATAAGCATATCACTGTACAAGTACTTCTCTGCATCCCAGGAAGAATTTTGATCATGACAATACCACCTACCAGCTAGACAAACAGTGCTCTGATTCCACATTTGCAGTCCATACCTGAGAAGCATGCAAAAAAGGGTACTCTGAGAAGTTATCACTGAGGCTGTAATACAGCTTGGTACTGTCAGACCAATGATGGATTCATTCATTTTTAAGAGAACTAGGATAGCCTTTCAGATTAAATGTATTACATCTTCTTATGGCATCCATAACATTAATTTATAATTACAGTGTTCTGAAACGGGACTTAGACAACTAATACCGTAAGGAATTGCTTTGATATCACTGCTGCAGTGGTTTGGAAGGATAAAAAAAGTACTGAAAAAAAAATAAGATAGTGATTTGCAGTTATCCCTGCTAAAAGCTCTGTGTGCCATAGAATCCATGTGTACACCTATAACTTATCCAGGGCTGAAACTCTGTAGTACAGCTATCCCTGCTTTTACATCTCTAGACACTCTGACACAGATGTAACTTGGGTCGTCTAGAAGAACTCTTCAGTCCAGAGTCCAGAGCAAGGCTTGAGAGTCACCCTGGGATAAGGTTGATTTCCAGCCAGCAGTTTAGATATGACTGCTCAATTTTGGGTGGTAAAACCAACTGTAGAGATTTAAGTTATGCTTTACCAGCCGGTCAGAGAGTGGCCTCTTGCCCATTTCATTTACTGGCACACACATACTCAAGGAAATGAAAGTACTTAACCAACCCACTATTCTTAGGTCAGTTATTTTACTCAATAAAATTAGCAACTAATAAAGAGGACAAGGAAAAAACATTTTCTATTGTCTGTTGCCCTGAGTTTTCTGCCTTCTGTCTTAGTGAAAAACTTTATCACGCAGCTTCATGAAAACAATATCTATTCTTAGAATGTTTGTATACTTCTCCTCTGAGAGAAGACATGATTGACGGTGATGTCCACCATCCAGGTTGAGAGGTGGCGACCTCTGTAGCCAATCTCTGGACCTCTGTACAAATGTATAAATGGAGTTAAATTTGTAAATAAAGAGAGAGAAGAAATGTTCCCTCATGATGCTCTGTGCCTGCTTTCTTTCTGTCCCTAAAGTGGGACACACCCAGCCTCAGCAAGCAACAACTGTCCACTTAAAATATATATTTGATTAGTTATTTTCTCCAAGTAGATCTTAAAATTTGCTGGAATTTCTTGCTGGATCAGAAAATGTGGGCTTTTTAGTTTATGTTTTGTTTTGTTCTGTAATTACTGAGAAAATCTCAACAGATATAAAAGTGTTGTTGTTATTTTAAGGTACAAATTAAGCAAGCAATCAAAATGCCTCCAAAATAGGATTTTTTTCTCCTGAGTTAGAGGTAAGTTGCTGCAATTTCATTAAGGAGCCCGAGGGTACTGCTACCATGTCAGCTCCAGGAGGACTGTGAGAGAAAGGTTAAGGCAGTAAAAGAAACTCACAATTTGCTGGAAGATCAGGCTGAGATAAATAAACAGCTATCAGTTTCAAAATTTAGAAGATCACTTAATGAATCAAGCATTTGAAATAAAGAATAAAGAATGGGGAAATAGTTACATCCTTGGAGAGCAGAAATTCTAGTACAGATTAGCAATGGCATTTATAGATTAAAAACATATTAAATGAAATTTCTCATAATTTTTCATTGACTTTGCTGAGTGGACCTTCAATAAATCTGACGAGGTTTATAGTATATAATACACAATTTACTCCATCTTGTTTCAGCCTTTGCCCTTCTCTCCCTCCCCAGTCCCATCACTTTTTAAATTCCATAATCAGATAATTCATTCTTTGGCACCTAAGAAATGGCAACACAGAGAACAAAGTGCTCAGAAACCTGAATGTTAAGAATTGCCTTAGACCAGATAAGAGGTCCTTGTAAATTGATAGTTTGCAGCTGACAGCAGCCATTATCAGATAAGCTTTTAGAATAGTGTCTCCAACTTTTGTGAAGAAAAATACTTGCACTTACAGACTGCAGGCAACATCATACTTCCCTTTTCCTGTCAACCTCAGTTTTAACTTTCGCATCTCCAGCAGCCACAAGCAAATGTCTGTGATTATATACTTTCCTCTAAAGTACCAACCCTCCTCTTAACACTGCAGAAAATAACTTAAAACTCTATTAGCCCTTTCCTTGACCCCATGTCGCTTGGCTTCACTTTTAGCAGTATGACTTGAATCTTGGTTTAAAAAAAAAACATTTTGGAAGAAGTCATTTCCTTAAAAAAAGACTGGGGATGAGTGCTGCAGAGAACTTTAACAATGCAGACTGCTGTCTGCAAAGCATGGGTTTCAGCAGTAACAGGGGAAGGCATGAGGCAATGGGAACAGAGGAAGAGGAGCCACAGAAGACCTAGTTGAAAGTGTGAAAACATTTACTGAAAATTCAAAATTCAAAAAATATATGAAAGTGATAAAAACATACAGAATAAGGACTGAAAACGAAAGAAAAAGAGCAAAGGAATTCTGCCAGAGGTTTAAAGATTTTTTTTTTTAATTGGGGTAATTATCAGAGAGGAAAAATACATTCTTTTTATTAATTGAAAAATTTGCTTATACATATTCCAAATATTTTGCTTACTTTATTCTTCCATGTAACTACAGGGTGGTACGTCAGTCACATTTCACTTGGATCTGATCCTACTCTCCATGAATTATAGCTGCTGAATTTCAGCTACCACATTGTAATCTGGCTACTGTAAGATGACAAAAAATATTGTCAAACCTCACAGCTGCTGCAATAATAAAATGGTTTCTATATTTTTCTAAACAATTCATTGACTGAAATCTGAATAATGATACTTAGAATTTAATTACAATTTTATTTGAAAGTTCTTGCCATAGTCCTTTTTTTTTTTTTTGGTCCATTAAAATTACCAGGATATTAAAAAAGCATAGGTTTTTTTACCTGTACATCAGCATAGGTCTCAGAGGAAACAACTGGACAAGAGAATTGAGTTCAGCACTTCAGTTATGCAACCGTGCAATAGCATTTTAAACTGGAAATAGGCCACAGAGCATCTATCCTGCAATTTGCTACTCATTGCAGGTCTCAAATCTCCTCCAAACATTTTCAAACTATTTTTAGATTTGCAGGGTAAAATAATTCCAAGTAACACTACAGCTATCTTAGAGAAGGTAAGCAAAAGAAATAAAAAACTTTGGCAAGGACAAAAGATGAACACAGTCCAGAAAAACAAAAGGACACATCATACAGCATAGCAGCCAGAAAAAAATTAATTAGTGGCCAAAAACACCCCATGCCAGCACCACTAAGAGTAGTACAAAATATAGTTACCTTTGAAATAACATTCAGCTTGATAACCTAAGTACCAAAAAAGGTCTTCCCAGTGTGACACAATGTCTTTTCTAAATTATTATGCTCTGGTCAGAAGTGAGACCATTAGCAGAACTAGAACTGGTCAAAATTACCTCAGACAGTGCAACCTTGTAGCTGGCGCCACCAACACTGGAATTCTGACACATCAACTATATACGAACAATAATAAAACATATACAAATATAAAAAATAAAAACTATGTAAAGGATAGACATGTGAATGGTTTCACTCAAAAGATGTTGCCTGAAGAATCACCCTTCCAATTAACAATTACTCTGCTAAAATTTAGTTTTACTCCAGATGACAGAAATCATGTATGATTTAGGTTGGAAAGGACCCCTGGAGATCAATCCGGTCCAACCTCACAGATCAAACAGTTGCCTAGGACCATTTCCAGATGGCCCACAAGGAGGGAGAACCCACAGCCTCTTTGGACAATCTGTGTGCCAATGCTCAGCCACCTACCCAGAGAAAAGGCGTTTCCTGATCTTCACAGAGAACCTCCCGTGTTTATTTTTGTACCCATTGCCCCTGGTCCTGTCACCAGTCACCACCTGGTGAACCATTCTGGTTCTGTCTTCTTTGCAACCTCCCTTTAGGCATATTTATAAATTGATAAGGTGCTCCCTTATCAATCAAGCAGTGATTTTGCTAATGGAGGAATAAATGAGGATTCGATTATGGAAAGCAGTTATTCTTTTTAGGTGTTATATCTAGCATCTAAAAACTTTAACTTTGGGGAACATACAAATGTACATTAGCTGGTTTGTGCTGCTGTAGCTTACATAGTCAGCAAACCGTATTAGTGAACTGGATGAAGCTGTACACTGAGAATTCCCTGCTGCAGGCTGCTATGGATAGTTCATACCCAACCCACCTCAGAACGTCTGACACCTGTGAATGGCAAATGCTACCACCTTTCTTTTGACGTATACTTTGAAGTCTGCACTGCAAGTTATGCTAAAAGTTGCCAAAAGTAAACCACTTCACTACCTGCTACTACCTTTCTGAGGTGGTTTGTGTGATTTTCTAACTGGGGCGTAATCAGCTTGGAAATGGAAGTACCCTTAAGAAGAAGGGAAATATCGCTATACATTGGAAACAGCTTCTTAAAAGTGCCAAGGATGAAGTTCTCCATAAAAAGAGCTGAAGCCAGCAGGCTAGAAACATGTTCAAAAGCTCATGAGAAGACATGAAACAACAATCACACTTTATCTGGTCTACTCCACTTTTTCTGGGCGTCCTTCTTCTTGCTGAGAAATTTGCATTAAAACTAGACTTAATGGCTACCTCTTCTACAGAAGCAAGTGAGCCAAACAGGCTGGGACTATGGAGATAGTAGGTTTAAATCTCAGGGGCTTTTCGAAAAAAATGGACAAAGTGTTTCTAAGCAGCCAAAATTAGCTTGAGGCAGCTGTATCTCAGTGCAAAGCTGTGGAGCCAGGAAACAACTCCTCTTTTTCCTATCAAAGAAAGCAGAGATGAAGAAAACATCTGATCTGTGGACCTCTCAAACACAGAAGTGTGAACAAAAAGTCTGCTGCCAAATAGCCAAGAAATGTAGAGAGAGGATTCATGCTTAGATATCAGAAGTGTGTTTCACATTTAAATACAAATGTTGTTTATTTGAGAGGGAAATCTTTCATGTGAGGATTACACCTAACTCTGTACTCAAAAAACAATATATTCCAGTGAGGACCTGTGAAGATTAGGCTTTTGTGCACTGTAGTAATAAGTAATTTTCACAGGAAAGACTATATTGAAATAACTTCAGTTAATGAACAGGTGTTAAAGCACATTTGACAAAATTAAGTGTATGTAAATTCACCACAGGCCAAAGACCTTGGGATGTTCTACAACTACTTTCTCTGTACAACTCTGCAACTAAGCAACCCTAAAGTGGAAATTTATTGGTGGTCCTGTAACACAAGGGCATCTGTGCACATGCCTTGAAATTCATGGGGCCTGAGAAAAACTATATAAGCTAATAAGGGACTTGAAAAACATAGCGGTGTCTTGAAGTGCCTCTTAAATGTCTGTCCTCTTCGGTGTGCTGTGATCCCTCCAGCTGCAGCTAAGGAAGTGAGACAACACCAATTAAGCCCTTCCCTAATCCACTCCATCCTAATCCCATCCCACTTTTTTCTTAAATGTTCTTTCTTCAACCCTTATGGAAAACTTGGCAAACAGGTAGGGCTTTGCAGCATATCCTCAAGGTCAGCAGTGAAGAGGAAAAAAAAGTAAAACTTGGCATTAAAACAGCTAAATAAAGGACTGACATCTTGCCACTATTATCTATTTCCATGAGAGGTAAATGAGGTCATGCCTAACTGCATTTATATCAAGCTAAGTAGCCCAAAAGAACAGCTCAAAAAACCCTTTAGGCTTGCCAAGGTCCTAAACGGTCATTATCATACATAGGACAAATTAAGGGACATTCATTGAGGGACTAGGAGAATCTTTAATTAAGGTGAAGAATAAATCCTGACTTGCAATCCTTATACTTGTTTGGTTCCAAATTGGAGCATAAGTAAAATGGGTAGGTTAAAAGAAGAAGAAAATCATTTCTTACATAGGAACCCTCGTGCCTGTGAAGCTCAAGAAGACATAAAACCAGTGAAATCTTCCAAAATAACTACATTGATTTCTTAAACCAAACAAATAGAAAAGAAAAATGTCTTCTATTTAATGTTGTCCTAATTAATTCTGCAAGCATTATTCTTGTGCTCCTGTGGAGTTAATTACAAATCATTTTAGTATAATTAGATATTAATATCCTTGGCAATATTTTCTAATAACTCTTAAGAGTATCATTGCTCGATAGAGATGTTTTGTAAGTGTAGGCCAGGTCCTACAATCCTGCAATGACCATCTGATTGCTTGCTGAAGACATATTAGACAGAATTGCAAAATCCAGCCTTAACATTTAAAACTTTAATGTTCCAACAGGATTTAACATGTTGTTTGGGAGCTGTCTGAAGAATTCAGGTGCATAGTATTTATGTAGAGTAATGCCAATCTTTTTTTTTTTTTTTTTCCAAAATTCAGAGAACAGTATGATTTTTCAACTCAGCATTATTTACAAATACATTGGAAAAAATAAACTGTAGGCTGATGTTATTTAAAGCAAGACTACTGACCAGCTACTAGAGTTCATTGGAATGTGTGATTGACAGGTAGATTTGTCCCAGCCCTTATGGCCCTCTCGGGAGGCATACAGACACTTGAAGCAAAGTATGGCCACTACCAGTTCAGTTTCCTGTCAAATGCAGGATGTAAGAGCGAAATTCTAATGAGAACTCTGAAAGAATGGAATGAAGATTATGAGAAGTTAATCAATACATGAACAATGTATCTTGCAGTGTAGCAGGTGAATACCATGCCTGTTCTGTCTTTTGGTCACCACCATCCCACAGCTCTCTGAAATTCCCAGCAGTGCTTCCCGTATGCTCAGTCAGTAACTATGAAGTATCTTACTCCATAATTGCTCCTTTCTTCTAATTCTTTATGTATGTTACAACTACAGGATCAATTCATCAGCTCTGTATACCACAGACAGACATAACTCAAGGGTGAGAGAGCTCTGAGTATCTACTAGACAAATATCAGTCTTCAAAACATTTTTAGGAAAACCATAGTCATAGCTGGAAATACAAAGAGATAACTAAATTATTTTCTTACTCTATACATTTCATTACAGGCTTCAGTCCATACTTGGTCTATAAATGCTAGACAGAAATCAAGAATCACTTTACTTTGAGAATGTGAACAACCATGTTAGCTGAGGGAGTTTAATGAAAAAAACCAGTTATGATGACATCTTGCTTAAGATAGAATTCCAAAATCCCCTCTCATGACAAATTTTGCATGATTTTTTTTAAAAATTCCGGTCTTTAGAGAACAGTTTTCAGAAAGGTTCAAGCACAGGACTGGTATTTCTGTCATTTTGGCAGCAGTAACTACAACCAGAAAGGACACCATCAGTGGGAAGATGACCAAGCACCAAGTACCAGCAACCCAAAAAGGGAGATGCTGAGAGCTCTGGAGGCAGATGCTGCTTGAAAACACAATTGCTATTGGGACAAAAAGTTAAGCAGTACCTTTTGACACTTCAGGACATAAATTATAACTGCAAGCTCATGACAGGTGGATAGATGGAACCTTGTAAAGGGAAGAAAACCCACATTGCTTTAGTGGGGAATACCAATAACTTAAGGTTGGTGGGAAGGCAGTGTGTGGGAAGATAAGGCAAAGAACACAAGCTGATTTAGCCCAGGAAATGTATGACTCTTGCTGAGGTTAATAGTCACCTTTCTGCAAGGGATTGATATTCTCCCTTACTAAGATCCATCTATATATCTACATCTGTCCTGTGCTATAGAACAAGATTAATTTGGATAATGAAGTAGCCTGCATTAGAAGATGTGGGAAATCAAGCTGAGTCTCTTGACTCCTGATTGATTGACAATGGCTCAGATAGAAAAATTCTTTCAGCTACAGACTCTGTACTATTTGCTGACATTCTGTGACCAGGGCCTTCTGACCCAGAGGTGTCAATGGGAAATTAGAATTGTTTGCTTCATCACAAAGCCAGGATCACATCTGACAGGGGCTCTCAGCACTATTTTGTGTCTGAATGGCCACTAGGATCTGAGAAAAGCTCAGGTTATTTTCAAGTGCTATTTTTCAGGGCGCTACAGTTATATCTTACGATTCTCTTATTTGAAGACAGGGTACACTGCAAAGGAGAAATCTGGACAAAAAAATAAAAAAGGCTGTAGAAGTGGGTAATAAAAAGAATGGAAGAACAAAAGAAAAAGTGGAGGAAAGAAGAATAGCAAAGGGCTACGTAACAAAATTTTTTATGCGAAAAAGCAACTCTACCATGAAATATTTTTGGGTCCCCACAAGGACTGGTCGCGCAGAACTCTGCTTCAACCAAGTGGTTGATAGGATCTGTCATTGCACTTTGTGTGCTTGGCTTAAATTGTTCAGGCTGCAACCTTGGGGAAGTAAGGGATCTTCTACATCTGTCAGAGTTAAAATACAAAATTCAGCATTTGCATGAAATCTGTGAATGTGTATGTGAACTTCCATGACAGAAAAAAACCCAAAATTTGTCACAGCTCTAAACTGAAAAAAAAAAAATTCTGGGATGAAATATGGTAAAATATCAGTATCTCAAATTTTCATACTAAATCATACAGAAAGTTGCCAGAATCCTTCATGGAGTGCAAATAGCGTTATCCATGACCCAATACTATCATAAAAACATTTATTTAATTCACAAGGCATAAAAGAATTGAGTCATTTTCCAAAGCAAGCACAAATTTTAGTTATGCCTGGAAGACACAGGTATCACTGATCTCAAACACAAGAAAAGGGCAAAGAATATATGGACACATAAACTGGAGGTACACCAGTTAGATGACTTACTGTCTGGACAAACATTCATAAGAATGTAAGCAATGAATAAAATAATCATGAAAAACACTGTACATAAATCATGCATCGTAAAAAACAATAAAATACTTTAGTGTTCATAAGTGCAATTCCAAGAAAAGACTCAAATAAGTAATAACCACCAACCCTGCCACCCTCCAGCCTTTTACCTTTATCTTAATATCAGACAAAACCCACTCAGAATAACAGAATTGAAATGGAAATCTCCTAGAGTCATTTAGACTTACCTTTTACACAACACATTTATAGTTCATATATTTTGCATAGGCAGGAAATACTCTACTACAGAAGTAAAAACTATCCAGCTCAGCCTCTTGGGGGATAGTTTTAGAAATAAATTTTGTTATTTATGGACAAGTGAACTCCACTCCAAGAAGGTGTGATTTATTACTAATTTCTTTTCAACTAAACTCTATCATCAGATGTTAGAACTCATGCTTCATTCATGCAGCTCCATCTACTATGACCAAATAATTCTGTTCTGTCTCTGTAATTTTTCACAATGGTGTTTATTTGCTATACATTACTTTTAATTTGTTCAAAGTTCCTGTAGCAGCTTTCTGAAGTTAAAATAGCCATCATCAGCTTCTTTCTTACAATATAATTTAAATATTTTACACTTAACATTGCATAGCATAGCTGTGTATACTTGAAAAATACTTTGCTTCACCATCAGCTTATCTTTAAAGTAAGTGCAGTGGTCCTTTTGTGTGTAGGCAGCACATAAAGTATTCAGAGAAAAATGAAAGTAAGTGGAAACTTGAAGTATTATTTTATTTTACATACTGTATTTGAAAAACCAAGAGTAAAATTTCTGCAAAATATAATGAAAATATTTATCATATAGCTTTAAAAAGTTGTCCTGTTTTTTCTTCACTCTTTTTACACTGGATTATGTCTACTGCTCTTCTGATTTACACACAGCGAGCTACAATACACTTCAGCATTTTTACCTTTTTACAGGTTTGTACATAATTTACTCTTTTACATTTAGTATCATTAAGTACAGACTCAAAGTACTGTCTGAGATTCTACCTTGAAGGTATTTTACTACATCAATGTTTAAGCAGGAAATATGCTCAGGGCATTTTTTCTGCCACTAAGTTCAATATAAATATTAATACCCTACTAGCTTTTTTTTAGATTTTAATTTTTAGCTTGCAGATATACACTTTTAAACTTTTCTACTTTAGCCAAGTAAAATCCACTGTGCTATTTATCATAATGTATTTTATGATTTTTTTATCACAATTGCAGAAACTTGAATTTCAGAGATCTAAATGCTGCATTATTTTTACTTCAATCGTTTTATGGCTTAGCCACAGATATACTGGCAGAGTCTTATATATGTTTATGAACTGCTCCTTCTTAATAAAACATACTCTGACACCAGAAAGGGAATTCAATTTAAAATAAAGACATAATCTTTGTAACTTTTTAATAAAAAGTCAAAAATTTAAGCGTAATTTTTCAGTGAAGAGTAGAGATTCTTCACAGTCAATTACTTTTTCTCATTATTATTTTTCAGCCTAGCTTTTAATTATCTCTTTGTCCAGGAAGGAACAGAAATATTGCTCAGTTTGTCAAATATTTTGGGTTTACAGAAGGGGAGGGACACCTAAACTATAAAATGTGGATTATGGGGGGGGTTTACATTACAATTCTGTCGTAGCACATAGAAATGTGATTGTTTTTATTTCATTGTGTCGTTCCTGTTAGCAAAAATGCCAGTATATTCCAGAGATAGTTGCCTATGACTTTCCAAAACATAGTAAGGAGGCTGCTGAAGCCAAACTCACTGTGGTGCCTGGGGGAAAAAGCCAAAAGATTGATGTCTAGGAGTCTCAGGCTGGACATTGGGAGGTTACACACAGCCCCATAAACACACATTTGCACAGAAATATGTGGAACAACAGAGAGCCCAGAAAGGCCGTGGAACCTTCATCTTTGGTGGTTCCCAAGACTTAGGTAGATAAAGCCGTAACTCTTCTGACCTAGTGCAGGGACGCTCCTGCTCAGAGCAGACACATGGGGTGATCTTCAGAGGACCCTTCCAAACAGCTTTCCATGACAGTGATCCTACAGTTCCATATTGTCCTTACAATATGCTATGCTGTCCCCTCAGTCTTTAAAGCAAAAGGTATTAGGAAAATGAACGAGGAAATGGACACAGAAACAAGAAAGAGTGGGACATAATCAGAGACTTTGTCCAGAAGACAGCAGGGATTAATCTGATGCTTTAGATGTTAGCATGCAAATGCAGAATAATTAAGGTAATGATTTGATGAAATAACAGATGCTCATAAAAAAAAGGAAAAGTATATATAGAATATGAATAAATGAAATTTTAATAGGAAATAGACAAAAAACAAGGTAGCTGCATGGGTGGATATAAAGCTGACAAGATAACAATATTCACTAAGTATCAGAGGTCTGTTATGGATGTGGAAGGATATATCATAGGCTTGCTGATATGCTTTGGTGTCAATTTAAATCTACTGTTTAAAATATTTTCATTAACAACATTTATGATGGGAAATTGAAAGTTCTTATTAAGACTGGTGCGCAGATACTTTAGATGCACTGGAAGCCAAGATTAGACCTCAAGAGTATACTGAAATTTGAAGGAATTTTTCAAAAGAGAGGAATGCATGCAAAAGATAAATGCAAGATGATCTACATGGAAAAAATCAACTACATCACCATCAGACATAGTAAAAAGAAAGCGCTAAGTTTTGCTGGATAAAAAATATCACACTTCTGTGAAGAATGCATACACTATACTGGGTTGGTTAGATAGGAATGGAACTTGCACACCACATGAATACCATATGGGTAAGACCTCAAATGCAGGACAATTTTAGGCACTCAATTCAAGAAGGAGATATGTAAAGCTAAAGGTTGATAATAAGAATACTCAGACCAAATGTCTCATCTGCTAACCAAGTCTGAAATAACTGAATTTGCTCAGCTGCAGAAAGAGGACGATAGGATAGTAATGCTCAAGGACATAAAAAACTCTTGCCAAAAATAAGGAAATATTTCTTCTGTGTCCATAGCTGATAAAAGAAGGAACAGCTACAATAATAAGAAATTGAGTGGCAGTAAGGATTCAAACAAAAACTAGTTAAAACTTGCCAATGACAAGAGTTGTGTAGCATTGGAATATATTGCCCATGAACACTTAAAAAGGGATTGTGGTGGTGATGGTGTTGTCATACAGGTGAAGTTCAGGAAATCCCTGTCAAGAATAAGTGTCACTTCAGACTCCAGCTTGGAGTACAGAATTAGACTAAATAACTTTGTATGGTCTGTTTCAGCCCTCATATTATGCCTATATGATGTTAATTGGTTTTGGTTTGGGAGGATTTTTTTTTCTTATGCACAAAACTTTAAAGACTTTAAAGATTTTATTCCCCAAGGTTTTTTTTTAAAGTTTGCTGGTAGGTTAAAATTGAATTCTTCAGCTGTATCTAAAAATAACTTCCTGGATACAAGCAAGCATGCAGTTTAGAATTTCAAAACTTACTTTTGTAAGTTTTCTCTACTTATGTAGAGAAAATAAAAATGTAATGTTTAATTTCATATTTTTTTAAGAAAGAAAGAAGCTGGAATATGGCTAAGACTGTTTCCTGTTGGAAACAATAGAAAGGACAGACATTTTCTCTGCAATCCTTTAGTGATCCTTTTCTTCATTCATCTCTTCTTCTTCTTCCAGAAAGACCTACAGTACTTTTACAACAGACTTTAAAATCTCTAAATAATTTAAGGCCACTTTAAAATGTAATTGCCAATACAATTAGGTTGATATAGGTTGCAAGAAAATACATGAATATTGACAGAGAATAATGTGAGAAAAGTTGTGTTACTGAAAAAACCCACGTTGAATGGCAAAAGTCTTGAAAATAATGTCTGGAAGGAAATGAAATCTCCTATGGCATGTGTTAATGATGACCAGACAAAATGGCCATATTTGAATGCTTCAGGCACACTACTATAAAAGAACTGAACTTTTCACTAAATAATTTATGCTAAAATATGTATTTTCTGACATTATTTTTCACTGCTTGGAAAAAATTGACCTGATTTACATAATATTCTTATGCTGAGGATCTGACTTTTTAAAAGTCCTAGCTTAATAAAATGTTTTTGAACACAATTTGCCATTGCATATATCAATTTAAGTTTCATCCTAGAGTATTCTTCATCAACCAGTAACTATGGACATAAGTATTAAATGGTGTAAGCCCAGACAAATTTCAGAATTATGACAGTCATTTGAGATAATTACTACTAATATAATTTAAAAAAAAATCTTCTTTTTCAAATGAACTTGTCAACATTTCAAACAAGTGAATCAGGAGAACAGCTTGGATTTTACTGCCAGACTTTCAGCAACTCAGTAGCAATTATTGTTTGATTGAGATAGGAAAGACTAAGGAAAAAACTTACCCAAGTCACCAAAAACATTTCTACATTTCAGAAGTCTACACTGCAGCACTTTACTTAAAACAATATTCTTGGTAAGTGCTTGCCCCAGTCTCATTTTCATGAGGTGAAACCATGCTTAATATCTAGCACTTCTATGGCAGATCCGATCCACAGACACTAAATTACTGTAGCAAATGTTTTCCAAAATTATTCTCATTTTTTAAAGATGGGAAGATGAAATATTCAGTAGTTCAGTTCTATATCTAAAGTACCCATGTGAATAAGAGATGAAGGCAGAAATAGAAATAGAGCTTCCTGGATATTAATCCAGTACGTATGATGACATGTACTAAACACTTTGGAAGCCAAACAATCCACATACTATTGAAGTATTTTTTAAATACATAGAAAGGGTTATGTGCTACCATAAAAGCAAGG
Organism: Cyanoderma ruficeps; assembly: GCA_008694505.1. Classification (NCBI taxonomy): domain Eukaryota; kingdom Metazoa; phylum Chordata; class Aves; order Passeriformes; family Timaliidae; genus Cyanoderma; species Cyanoderma ruficeps. The sequence continues at coordinate 4,255,229 of VZDJ01000302.1, forward strand.
ACTTTATCTGATTCATTAATATAGGTTATGTAGGCACTGGACTGACAAGAGACAAGCTAGCAGCACATAAAATAGATTATGCTTCTGCTTGGTATCCACTGACAAGTTGATGGATGATAGTATCTGGCTGTTCTCTGGTTCACAATTTAATTATGCTTTTGATACATTTAGACTCTCTGAGAACCTGAGAAAAAAAATCTAAGGAATAAGAAACACTAATGTTTAGTCATTTCCATACAGACCCTAAAAAGAAAATCAGATCAACTTCAGATTTCAAAGTTGTACACAAACTTTGATAAACCTATTATATCTATGCCCATTTTTGAAAAAAGGGAAAAAAAAAGTGTTGAGAGGAACAATTGGAATAAAACCACAGCAGTATAAAAATCTTAGAAGCCTGTTAGTATTCTCTAAAGTGCCTTTCTTTGTTGATCTTCAAAGAGAGCTTCTAACATCTTTCCCCAGATGCCTGTGTATTTTGTCTGGACTGAAAAGGTCTGATTGCCAAGGTGTTGAAGTATACAACTTTTTCAAGTATAGAAGTCAGAAATCAGTAATGTTGAATGAAATCTCTGTCAATACAGATAAAAGGTCAGTGCAATTTTATGTACAATATAGGCTAAGGTTGACCCATGAAGAAATGCTTTGTTGCTTTATGGGCTGCAAAACATACTCTTTTGACACATTAATTCTTTCTGAGCCCTTTATCTGAAAAGACATTGGTGGCTGTTATAAAAATAAGGCATTTAGTGTTATGTATCTCTTCTCTTTGGAAAGCTCAGTACCATCATTTATATTTTTATTGACTGGTTAACTTTCAGCTGGATGTTCTCCGTTTCGTAATCATCACTATTTCACACATCTATATTAAAATTGCAAGCTATAAAAAGGTAGGTCAATATTATGAAATAGGAGTTACGATTTCAAATGCTTGTAATAATCTGTGGAATCCATTTAACAAGCGAAGTGGTTTTCAGGCATATTTAAATGGGCCTGTGGAACACAGAAGGCTAAAGTCCATGTGTGAAGTTTTTTGACAAAACAATTATTACTTTTCCCTGCATCTAAAGCAATACAGGCAATGAAGACTGCAGTCACTTATCTAAGCAACTTTGCTGTCAAATTGCCTACATACAAAAAATATGACTAGCTCTAGGTAGGCACGTCTGAAAACACTTGCCTAAAGCGGTCTCATAAATAATAGGTGACTAAGTGAGACTGTATTAGATCTGTTAAGTACTTAAGTACTTCCTCTTCCAAATGGGATAAGTATTTTTCAAACACATAGCTGAAGGCAAGGGGATATAGATATCATGCATGTGTACCTCTCTGTACACACGGAGGTTTACAATTGCACTTCAAAGATGTTAGACTTTGTGTCATATGAAACAGAATTTTAAATGATAAAAGAAGTTTAGAAAAGTTTTAGAAGAAAACAGATTATAATAAATTAATTTGGGCTTAAGCTGCAAGAAAGGTAACCAAAGCTTTGGTACACAGCCACCTTTTAAATCAGTCTTTACGTAATCCATTTGCAGTACCTACAGCTATAATTTAATGCCAGTCAAGGAAAAAAATTCCAAATTACATAATCTATGGGTGAATTATTTTTAAAATTACAGCACTTAATAAGTGTAAAGGTTTTATAGGTTTGGAAAGCATTTTGTAATTAAAGGAAGAGGAGGCTACACTAACCCCATGCCTTAGCACTAAGGTGTGTACACTAACCAGAACTGTTAATGAGAAATTAGACACATTCTATTATTGTTAATGGAATTTTTGTGCTTCATTCTCTACTTGCCAAGTAAAAGATATAACCCTTAAAACATTGATTAAAGAAGTTGCTGCCAAATTGTATACTGCAGAACAAGATACAATTTTGAGTGGTTGTGTGTGTTCTATAAACATCAGCAGCTTATCTTATGTGTTATTACTTTAATGAATTTAAAGAAGTTGCATGTATTTAACACATCTTTAAACTCCTTGTGCAGCTCTTGGGTTATCTCAGCATGTAATTTAGCAACTGGAAAACACTGCTGCATTTAGAAAGCTTTCGTGGACATTTTTTCCCAGATGATTTTTACTGTATGAATAGAGGAGAGATTCTTACTGGCAAGCTGAGATACTACAGTGCTTACTTTAGGCACCTGAATCACTTATGGAGATCTCCCCTCTTCCTTTTCCAAATGCTCCTCAAAAGGCAAGATCTTAGATAATTGTCACCCTCTTAAATTCACTGAGGGACCATTTGATCTGTCCTGCAGACACAACCCACAGTGCTCATCTGTCACTCCATTGTCACTCATTCGTCCACTGTAAAGACTGAGGTCGTACTAACATCTACTGCAATTCCTGACTAGGCATGTGCTCTTTGGGCTTCTACCTATCATCTCTATGAAATCTATGTAAAGTTCAGGCCTTCAGCAATCATATTTGCTGCATTCCCTTAAACTGATGTAACATCTGTCTGTAGTCCTGTGCTACAGCATTTAGCTGCATTGCCTTTCAGAAAAAATTACCTTGGCAATTAATCCCAGTTTTCCTACACGCTTTGGCTACAGAATGGGGAAAAGTAGGGTTTATTTCACCTGAGAGTCATCTTTGGGGGCTTTTTTGCCTATGCAGCACCTTTTTTTCCCCCTTTCATTTTGTCTCAAACTATCATTTTGTCTCAAACTATCAAACTATCATACTGTAACACTGATTATTTTCACAGCTGTACCCATATTCTGGCCATAAATACAGCTCATTGTGGATTTTTGCAGTATGTATTAATGATAGCCTTAACAGTTCCATGGCTATACTTTCCCTGGTACCACAAAGTAGTAAATATTGGAAAAAACATTGGATTTTACATGATTTTACACTTGTCTTTGGTGTCTGCACTACTGTATATTTCATTTACCCTAAACCCAGAAAGCTCCTAATCTCTTTTTCTTGTATTTTGAAGAATATTGAGGCACATGTGCAATCATACTTTTTAAAAAAATGTATCATTTATTCAGCACTTAAATATAAACTATCCAAATACAGTCAAATCTTTCAGTGAAACATTTTCACAGCTGGTAAATTAGGTGGTTTAACTCCATAGCTTCTGTGCAATACACTGTTAAACCATGCATTTAAAGACAGTGCTGCTGAAAAAAAATAGCAGGCTTAGCACACTACAACTACCATCTCAGCAAAGAAAGGGGGTTTTGCTGACTTTATGCAGGATTTTTTCCCATACAAGCTGCTTAAGTGGGTCGCTATATCTTATTAGTTTACTGGCCCAAGGGCAATTTAAAAATTTGACTGAATTTTATCAGTGTATATAGTGCTTTAATCTTATTCCCACATATTTATGTTAGTCACAGAGGCAAGCTGAATGATTTCTTTGTGATTAGAAACTATTGAAATTCACAAGGAAATCAATGTACCTCTGAGAGCTCTGGCATTGAGGGTAACTTTTACAAATGGCAGATGCACTTTGTAGGAGAGCTCTCACTGCCTCACTGGATCATGTTTTTCCATGTTTATTTTCCTCCTTCATTCTTTCCAATTACTCCTGATAATTTAACCACAGTCATTTAGTCAGTAGTGTCATTATAGCAGCAAGTTAACTCCTTCTCAATCAATATGAGCCTTTCTCTACTTTTTCGTGACAGCAGGATCAGACCACAGAAATGAACATGACCAACAGACCCTCTGGCCAGCTAACTCACCATTATAAATATGTAACTTTACAAAAACCTCTGTTTCCTGAAACTACAGCTGCCAGGAACAATTTGCTTTTGTCTTTCTTCTACAGTGTACAAAGGAAAAAATGCAGGATATATTTCTACCTCCAGATTGGTGATGTGACTAAGAAATGCTCTCATGCTCAAAAATAGTAGCAGGGATCCGCATGAAGAGTGCAATTCTTGTCAGGAGACGTAAAAATCTTATCCAGCAGAAGTTAGTTTTAAATGAACTAAAGAACTTTTGGATTAAATGAAAAATGCAGTGGCATACATGTAATTAAAACTGTAGCTATTACCTGTCATAAACATATAACACCCGACATGTGCTATAAAATTATTTTTGTGCCTTTAGTTAAAAAATGAAGTGAGACATCACTACTCTAAGGGCAGACCAAATTTCTCCTGAAACTGTAAGGTAAACAGACTGCACTTGCTTGCATTAGCATCGAAAAGACAGTTTTTTAATCCTAGGTAATATGCACACATAGATTTTTGTGTGAAGAATAAGACAGCAATAGAAAGCCATCAGACTCAGCTTTGTACTGAACTGAAGAGCAATACTGCATGAGGGAGAAAGGGGCTGAATTTGAGCTACAGTGTTGTCTGAGAGTCTATTTGTCCGTGGATACAAACTAAACTACATCCTTCTCTAAACCGGTGCAGAGGAAGAGTATAACTTTAGGGTTTCAACCATAACATTTTTAATAACTGAAAGAACAGAGAGCGCTTTTTTTTTAAATTAGGAACGAATATTTGCTAAATGTAATCTTTCACACTAAGATTCTACCATCAAAATTCCACTGCTGAAAGCTGTTAGTATTTACTCATCTTTCTCAGATATTGTATTGATTAACAACAAAGACCAAATAAGAACTAGTCACCAAGATAAAGCAATGTAAAGCTTCAAAATTCAAATGTTTCTACTCTAAAATAAATATTGAAAGCTATCTTATTCAAAACAAGAGGATTAGCAGATAGAGAGAAAGACAAAAAGCCCAAAAGTTTTGCATAGCAACATATATTTGAACTGAGTGAAGAAAAGGAAACAATGAAAGTGTTTAGTGAAGATGATAGTGAGATAATGAAATACATTAGATATGATCACATCAAGACCTACATTATTACTACATTATTAAGGTCGGTATTTCACTTTGTGCTTGGATATTTTTAAATTGCAAGATCGCCTAGTAGAGCAAGCTAAGCTCTTGTTATAGCCTCCGTTCAATCTCCAAAAGCTGGTAGTGGGATATAGTTGTGAATTGCAACCTGTCTAGGAATTATTGAGCAAAATGTCCAAATACATTACATGGTCAGAATACAATTTATACAGAATGTTAAATGCAAGTTCTATCTTCTTTCACCCTTCAGGAACTAAATGATAATGTGAAAACTTAAAGATGTCAGCTACATCTTGAAGAAATTTGTACATGTTACCTGTTCTCCTTTTTCACTGTGCATCGGTGTGGAACTGGTATTAAATGACATATAATCCCAAGCAGGTGTCAAAGGCTTGCATTAAAAGTAACATAAATCAATTCCAAAATCTCTAGCACCACTCAGCAAAAGAAATAAATTTATATGAAAATTGATCAGAATTTCTGACTGAAAGCCTAAGGTTCCTACCTCTTCTATTCACTCTGAGACAAACCTGTGGGTTTATGTAATAGCACTGATTCTCTTGGGATAGGATTCATCAGGCTAAATTTAGATATCTCTAGTGGTTTACTATTGATAATATCTCCATAAGATTCAAATGCAGCAGTATTATGAAGTTGCTCTGACTGACTGAAAAGTCCAATCATTGTGAATAGAATCCCTAATTGCTCAGATACAGAAATGTTGCACGTTCCTAGGAAGTACATTAGAAATTGGCAGCTTATGGAGGTACTCTTGATTCTAATCAATCTGTCCAAGAAACTGTTTCAAAATAAATACTTCTAGATGTCCTGAAACAGGCCAGTTAGGTTGCATAATCGAAGCTTGATGCAGATGGTATTCCATTCACGTGACATATATCTCTAGTTTAGGATTTTCTCCAGTTGTAGAAAAAACTCCTGCAATCAGAAACCAACTTGTTTCTCATACAACTGAATATTTCAATCAGTTCAAAATTCAAGCATCTAATGGGTACAATATTCCAATTTTACAAGAGCTTGATTTCCAGCCTTCTGTCTAGATTTAAGCAATTTGTGTGTTCCTATTTTCATGTTTTTAAAATCTTGTATGAAGCAAGAGCTATTGTGCTGCTCTTGAAGACTAAAACATTACTCATTTCTTATATACTGGTGGTTTTGAAGCATATTGAAGCATATTGAAAATAATTTTATCTGTAGGTTTTAGTGATAGAAAAAATCTGCATTTCAGGGAGGAAAAAGGATGAATGAAAACTATAAAATCAGTGATTCCCCATGTATTTGAAGCGAATAAAATAGTTCAGAACAACTTAAGGTGGTTGATTCTTAGTCATTTAGCAGTTTGCAGGATCCTTTTTGTCTGATCTAAAGGGATTTATGACTTCTGGAAAATGAATATTCAAGGTAAGTAATAAATATGCTGTTAAAATATAGAAAACGTACATATATGCACTACAATCTTCTGCTTTCAATCTTCGGCTAATCATTTTTGCTTTTGTACTCTTTTATAATCATGTTTCATGGTTTAACTCCAGCTGGCAACTAAGTCTCATGCAGCTGCTTGCTCACCCTCTGCTCCCGCCAGTGGGATGGGGATAAAAATTACAAAAAACCCCAGACACATGGTTTAACATAAGAACAGTTTAATAATTGAAATAAGCTATAATAATAAGAATAATAGTCTACGGTAATAATGAAAAGGGGAACAACAAAGAGAAGGAAAGAAATAAAACCCAAGAAGGACAAGTGATGCACAAAAGAATTGCTCATTGCCCTTTGACTGATGCTCAGCCTGTCCCCAAGCAGTGGCCAGTGCCTCCTGGCCTGCTCCCCCCGTTTATACCCTGGGCATGACACTCTGAGCTACGCAAAATCCCTCGAGCTCCTTTGGTCACCTGCCCAATCTCCCTCCCAGCTTCCTAAGCACTGCCTTGCTGGCAGAGCATGGGAGATGGAAAAGTCCTTGACTTAGAGCAAGCAGGACTTAGCAACAACTGAAACATCAGTGTGTCACCAACATTATTGTCACTGAATCCAAACCACAGCACTGTACCAGCTACTAGGCAGAGTATTAATGCTGTCCCAGACAAAACTGGGATATCAGGGGGGAAAGCTGCAACTTATAAAGTCATATAATACACATTTATTTCTATTTAGTCATATTTTAAAAGAAATAATGGGTAAAAATCAAGGACTGATAGCAGCATAGATAACGGGGAGGAAGGGAGGGAAGCACCCAAGGATGCCATCTTCAAACAGAAATAATCAAGCATTTTAGAGGTCTGTGAATCTCCTTGTGAAGACCCTTAAAATGTGTTATGTGGAACGTATCTATATTTCACAGATTTATTTGTTCCTATCTGCAATATTTTCATGCTAAAATGCAGCATGTTTTTTCTGCATGTCCACCTGTACACACTGTACTTGCCTTATATCATCAGAAGGAAAACCTTACCTTTGCCTGCTATGACTTTGAATGAAAAGATGTACAGTGTGTCTTTGTTTTCCTTCTGTGATATCTTTTGTACCGTGGAGAAAGGAGGAAGAAATACAAAATTTCCAAGGCAACACACAAGCAAACAAAACACTTTTAAGTAACAGCTGTTTTCCCTCTGATACTGCACTCCTGATATTTTAGCCTTCCCCTTTTTTGCAAGAGGTATAGTTTACTCTTTTACTTCTGGTTTCTTCCCTTTCTTCTGTGTTGTAACACAGAAATGGAGCTTGGGAAAGAATGCTCTCTGTTTTTCAAGTGACCTCCCTCATTATAAGATGGATACTTGATAACTGTGGGTACCAATTTGATTATTTAAAATAATTTTCAATTTTATCCCACTGAGGAATTGTCTCAGTAATCATTCATACAGATTTCTGACTTACAAGACATTATCTCTTTTTTTTTTTGCATTCTGCAATGCAGAAATAAGTATTCCTAAAAAAAAAAAAATCAAATATTCTAGGTCACTTTCCATATTTTACTTAACCAGAAGTTACAGCTTATTATCTCAGCTGATGGCTGGGGAGAGAGACAGCAACTGGATGTGCTCAACAATTCTATTTTCTATAATTCCACACAACAGAGCTGGATAGAGTTATTTTGCTTTAATTTACTTTAATTCAATACTTAATCTATATTTCTTAAAAGTATTTTTTGTAAGCCTAAGTACTCCCTCAATTCACTCCTAGAGTTTTACTATAGCATTTCACTATAGCATAGTGACTAAATTTTCAAGATTAGAAAAATGTATAGATAGGTAAATAAAGGTACCAGCTCTTTCTTAGAAACACGATGTTAATTTAAAAAAAAGAGGGATGAAGTAACAGAAAGAAATGACAAATACAATCTAATTGCCTAACAATACAGGAGTCTGATCATGTCTTCCAATCCCTTCCTTCCTCATCTAAAGTTGTGTGATCATACAAATCCTTGTGGGAGTGTTTACAGCTACATGTGGTAATTTTTTCACATGTTAAATCTATTCTTTGGAAAAAGTTGAATTATAGCTTTTGCATGTAAGCTATTGTGGAAACAAGTCAAAACAGTGCAATGTTATTGTCAAAATTAATGGCACTGAGTCACTAAATTCAACAACAGTTTTTGTTTCACATATTTTTGTTATGCTTCATTGTTTGTAGCTATATCAATATGATGACAAATTAAATACAAATACAGGGTATAATAAAAAAGTAATAACTTTTTCAGGATATCTTATTTGACTATTTATACTCTAAAAGACTATAGTAATGCCAAGCATTTAAAACTTTTTCCTAAAAAATACAGATATACTAGAAATTAAAGTTCCATTTTGACCAAAATAACTAACAGAAAATATAATATACCAATATTATTTCTATTGTGCAGCCTTTCAGTACTTAAAGGAGATCTATAAGACAGATGGGGATACATGTTTAGCAGGATCTGTTGCAACAGGATAAAGGGGAATGGTTTTAAACTAGAAGAGAGTCAATTTAGATCAGATGTCTGAAGAAATCCTTCACAATGAGGATGATGAAACATGGGAACAGGTTGCCCAGAGAGGTGGTTTATGCCCCATCCCCAGAACTATTCAAGGACAAGCTGGATAGGGCTCTGAGCAACCTGACTGAATTGATGACATCCCTGCTTGTGGCAGGGGGTTTGGACTGACTTTTAAAGGCCCCTTCCATCTCAAACTATTCTATGATTCTACAATATGTTGATTTCCTTATTTACTTTTCAGTTTAGTATTTTTTGTGTTGCTAAGAAGAAACTGCCTTATCTCTGTGGAGGGATTTATTAATCACTTTATTCATAAATCTGAAGATGTAACAGATCCAGTGATACCTGTGGGAATACAGCGCACTTAGGCATTTTCACAAGAACTGTTTATACGTGCATAAAAATTATTGAGAAGGGAGAAGAAAAAGCCTGAAGATCTCTCCCTTGTTAAAGACAAACAAGTGAGTCTGCTAAACTGAAACTGCATTTTTCAGCTTCCTTTTCATCCTTGTTTTCTATAATGAACACCATTTGGATGATGATCCAAATTCACCATCTTTCCCTTTCTCCCTCTTATCCCATTTCTCAATTTTTGCACCGTCCTACATGTCTGAGGTTTAGTTGTCTGCAAACAACAGTGGACAAGTTTGTCTTAACAAGAAAATCCCTTTCTGAGAAAGTGGCTAACTGGCAGTGGGAACAATTCAGCTTACTCTTCTGCCCTTCCCTAAGAACAATGCAAAAGTTAAAGAAAGGACAGAGATCTACAGTTGGTAGTGTATACAGACATTTTCTTTATTATCTGTTCACAGACATCTAATGCTTTGGCGGTCTTCCAAATATGCATATATAATACAGGGAACCACTTTTCTTGGAAAAAAGAGGCATTTGCTGGCACAAGTTTCAGACTCATTTAAAAAAATCAGCAAGTAAAGCTCAGCCCCATCCCCACAATCACAGATAAAGTGGTCTTTGTTGAACTGGCAGAGCTGAAAGGAAGAATTGAAACTTGCTCTCTCCTCCCCCTTGGCTTTACTTACATCAGAATGCCCTTATTAGACTTTGTTTTCATCCTTCTCATATTCTTTTCTGAATTATGAGCTTTTTCATTTTAATGATATTAGTTTGCCTAAATTTGTATCTGAAAAAAAAATAAAAACTAATGCTTCACTCAAATTTCCCAGATTTTACAGGACTGATGGTTTTCTGAGTAATAATCAAAAGTTATGGCTTATTAGAAGGCAGTTCAGTTGTGTACTCTGATTGTGGTCTCAGGCCCCAGGAAGCGGGTTTTCACAAATCATATGCAAATCCTTTGCAAGTGGTACTTGTTAGCTTCTTTCAGTTGAGAGGGTGAATGGATATGGAGATGATCAGGCTGAGGTAACACAGTCCTGTGCAAAGTTCATACATTTATAAATATCAGACAGCTAGTGACCCAAAAGTGGTCTTCCAGCCTGCCATATATCTTCCCTGATATGAAGCTAAACAAAACGCAATGCTTGTAGATCCATAAGTCACATAGATTATTAGTGATTTTTTTTAATCAGGTGTTCTGTTGCTTTTTTTGCATCAATTATTCTTAATTCAAATTACTCCCTAATCTAATATAAATAACATCATCTATCCCTGGAGTCCTCCAAATACAATAATTGTCTTTGAGAAAAGTACCTCGGGCAAAGAATGGTTCCAGGTACCAAAGGTGACAAATGTGGAGGTCAGCTGCATAAACACATGCTCACCTCTTTAACTGCATGTAAGTTTAATTGAGGGTTGCTTTTAATACAAAACTGGCACCAAAACTGGCTTGTACAATCCCATTAGTTCCACTCAGTGTTACCCTGGCCATGGTGAAGAGCAGCCTACAGACAGCACCCTGTTGCAAACTGCAGTTTCTGCCTGGACTGCGAATCAGTCCTTCCTCATGTGCCTGCTCTCCTCCAGTTTGGACTAAAATTAATACACAGCCTCATACAGGGCTAACAAAGGGAAGGCCTTGACTTATGTGTTAGGCCACTGAAATATAACCAGCTGGGATAATGAGGAAGCCTCAGCCAGGAGAGCTGGTTTATGAGCACAGGGGTTGCCTGGTAACAGCATCTGTCAGGTGCCCGTTATCATTTGATGAAAGCTGATCGGGGAGTCGTGCTGAAGGAGATTGGATCATTATAAAAGAACAGTAATTTGCCCTTATGCCTCAAGTTGAGGGATCTGATGCAGCAAGTGTCTACAGAGATAAGAGGCAACTTTTTTTTTTTTTTTCCTCAGTGTAGAGGGAGAGATTATCTTTTTATCTCACCTTGCAGGGAAAAGACTGAGCTACAGCACTCTGGAGGGCTGTGCTGATCCTCCAAGGGGCTGTCTGGGTGCCTCCTGGGCTGCTTTAGGCACTACATCGAGGCACATTCAGTTTTCTGTTGCTCTGTGTCCTCTTCTGCTTTTTTCTCAAGCAAAAGCAATCACGATTTCAGACACTCTGCACCATACCTAAGATGCTCAAATGAATGACAAAGCATTACTCAAAAGGCTCTGAACTTCACTGCAGTTCTAAGGACAAGATTTAAAAGGGTGGGAGATGCTAGGCTGAGCTTTATACACCTAAAAGGGTAGGTTCCTGTACCCGGAGATCCAAGTGAGTATTTCAGAATTAAAGGCAATCTTGCTCACACAGGAAGCTCCCAGGTGACCAGTGACTAGGTCCCCCAGCAGCTATTTAGCAGATAGGCTGCAGGAACTGCTCAGACAGCTGCTAACACAAAATCCCGTGTTCTAGGCTGGGGGATGCCTCCTAAACTTTGGGAACTGTTCTGTCATCTTGCAATTGCCTCTGCAGGATTTAAATTTTGTTACACTATAATTCAGGAATAAATCGACCAAAGGGCAAGACCCAAACAGTGGGTGCAGCTAAATTTAAATTTAGGCAGAATGAGGAGGAGGGGAGGAAAAAGCTTAAATTTCTTACGAACCTGGAATCCTTTGGCATGTGACATTAGCCACTATCTTTTACAAAAAGTTAAAACTATATGGCTGTCTGGAAGTACTACAATGTGGAAAACTATGTATTCCTTAAAACTTGTCAAGGTTATGCAAGTAGGTGTTCCTGTGCCTGGTTAAAGAGTTGACTTACCCAAATAAATCAAGACCACAGCTGCTCTATCCTCTTCTTTGGCTGTATTTCAAGAGAAAAATAAAAGTGATACAGTAACTAAGCCCTGGACAGGTTTTGACAAAAAGGAGTGGATGCAGCGCTGACAGGGAAACTCCAGCTGTGAAAGACAGCATTGTGTCTCTCTGACTCACTTTGGCTGTTTCCAGCACACACCAGCTTGTCTCCCCACTCCTCCCACTCTGCTCCTGGTCATGCTGCCAGACCTACTCCCTCACACTAGCCTTGGTTTTCACTAAAGTCCATCATTTGCTACTTCAACTCACTGAAGTCAAGGAAAACTGTCATTCTTTTCTTGCTGGTTTCATTTTTTTCCAGAATAGTGAACAAAATTAGCTCCAGAGGAGCCTGAAGAGCTACAGAGCAGATGGAAAGTGCATGTCAGGAGTGGAGAAAAGACCAGGAAAAGAGAGCAGTTTCTCTTTTGCCAAAAATGCAAGGTTTTGACTGCCTTACCTCGTGTCAAGTAATTTTATTTGAAATACGTTGTCTAACAGGTCAACTCCTCAAGCTGAGTTTATGCAACTTCTACTTTAATTCCTCCTTAATCAGCACTGATTCCCATTCAAAAGACAGATGCCTAACTCCTAAGCGTATCACTCCTTGCACCAAAGAACCTCACTACAGCTTAAAATGAGTATCAGCCCCCAATAAAAATTTCTAGAGATATTCACTCATGGAATTCTGCAGTGTAGTTCAAATTTTGAGCAAATGAATTTTAGTTATAGAGATGTCAAAGAAATCACATTAGACTTGGAACTTGAGTTGTTGCACTAAACGGTGATATATTTCATATAAGACAGAAAGCAACTTGATGACAGGGTTACCAAAAGTCCTTGATGCAGAGGCACTTAAATGAGACAGTCAAGGCTCTGCCAACACCCTTCGCAGTAAGAACCACTCACCCCCACACAATACCTTGTGTGAATGTCATGACAGAAAATTAATTTCAAAGTTTTCATCTATCCAATAACTCTTGTGGCAGCTTAGTTTTTCCTGAGAATGTGACTTTGGAAAAGACTTCTACACTAAAAACGGAAGGATTTAAGTTGTGCTTTTTATCCCTGAAAGTTTATTTATTCCATCTTATGATGCTCTTCAAAGAATTTCAAAGACCCAGTGTGTCGTTCTACCTAATTTGAGGCATATATCTTACTTAAATTTGAGAAAAGTATTGATTTGTCTGCTTTCTGTGAGCCAAGGGAGAGATTAAATTTCATTTGAAATATTCTTCTCATATTATTCTCTCTCTAAAAATCTTTCATTTCAGTGACTGCAATGTGTCTAGTGGGTACTTAGTAAAGTCTAGAGCAGAAATCTTCCTAAATTCTATTTTATTAACACAATAGCTTTACTTATTCTGGAATTGGTTTTCAAAGTTATTGAGGCATTTGAAAATGAAGATCAACCAAAGTAGGATTGAAAAATGTCCTTGAACATTCTGAATTCCTACACTGCTGCTGAGAAATGTCTGACAAATGTGTTTATCTGAATTCTTAAGCATCTGACACAGGAAAAGGAGTTAACTCAGTGATCCTGATGGGCCCCTTCCAACACAGCATATTTTGTGATTCTGTGACTTCTTTGTATTTTTGTAAACTAGCCCTCTGTTTTGGACTTGAAGCACAATTCAAATGTATTTTGCTTCATGTGTTTCTCAGGTAGCTGGGCAGTGGTGTGTCCAGTGGGTGTACCACAATACATTTAACAAGTCTACTTGTAAATGGCACAGACAACAGAAGCAAAGGAGCTCATGTTGACCATAGTTCTTATGAGCAGTTGTGTTCTCTTTTTGTCCAGTTTCTGTACTGCTTTATGTGGATAGACTATTCCTTTTAGGATAGAATAAATATTCAAATATACTTTTCTGTGCACAAAGCTACAAGTTTAGGATCACCTGTTCCTATAAATCTTCTGATATTAAATGGATAGAGATGATGAACTGTTCAGTGTGATCAGCTGTTTCAACTATTAGTTGCTTCTTGAAGGAAAATATATTTGGAACATCTTCTTTGGAAGGATGTTTTCTGTAATGAGGTCTGACTTCCCATACCCCACAGACAACCCTACCATATCCCAGGAATACCAACCTAATAGGTTTCAAGAGGTTTCTTAAAGTGCTGTGTTCTTCAGCCATTCCTCAAGACAAGTCTCCATATGCACAGCTGGGGAAAAGGGGCAAAAACTCTATTTTGTCATGAGAGCTCTGTCATACACTGAAAAACTGTCAGCCAAGTTCTGCAGGAGAACTTAAAGGTTTAAGCAGATTGTTAATCAAGCACCTCTCTTGCTTGTAAAATTGAGATTTGCTTCTTGCCTTTGTTTTCAGTAGCTGTGTATCCAAAAGACGAGCAAAACAACTATTGCCACCAGAAGTTTATGCATATGTTTTATGTGCTTATCTGTTTGTGTACAATGCACCACTTTGTGTGGAACTGAAGCTGAAAGAGCTAAGGCAATAAACAGAGAGAAGAGGCTACTGTATGCACAGTTAGTAAGCTCACATCTGGTATACTGCACGCTACTCTGAAGTCTGATCTGATGAAAAATATTGAAAGATCAGTCAGGGTTTAGAGAAATGCCACAAAAATTACTTCAGATGAAAATATTGAAGAATGCCACCTAAAAGATTACTCAATCATGCTGTATAAAAGGATAAAGTCGAGGTCTCTGTGGTCTTTGAAGGTCACGAGAGAGAAACTTTGTCTAGAAATTAAGTGAATACCTGGAATAGAGGTTGTAGTTTATCGCCTCACCATGTGATGAAGTGAGTTTTTATATCCTGAGGGATTATTAAATTAGCAATTGAAGATCATGTTGTATTTGTTTAGGTTTTTTTGTTTGCTTTGTTTTGTTTTTTCCCCTCCAAAACATACTGTAGTTAAGCAGCTAATTATTAGATTCTGTGGAGGAGCAACAAGTAAATACTATTCCCTTTACTCTGCAAAAGTTACACAAAATGAACCTGCAGATCCCTTCTGAATTTCTATGAAACACTGAGAGAACTTCAGTTCAACATCAGGCAAGTAGCAGGGGGTGGTGCATATATTATTACTAATATAAAGAATATAATATGTTGTTATCTTTGCAATAATCAAGAGACAAATTCTGTAATGATTTGTCAACATTTTTTGAAAGAGAAATCCATTTGTTCACTTTGAATTCACTAAATCAATTTTTTCTATTCAATAGCAAAAGAGTTCCTGTTTCTTTAGTATTTTATAACTTTGTCATGTTAGAATGGCTACAAATATGCTAATTTTAACCAATAGGGGTGAGATTTTGATTACCATATTTTTAAGTCTGAGACAACTAATTTTTCTATTTTTCACAAAGCTTATTGTGAATATACTGAAATATATACAGGTAAAGTTAAGCAATGTACATAAAAAAAAGCTAAAATGCTTTAAACTGCAAAGAAAAGAGAATTAGAATAGGAGAAATTCCCCCAAGAAACCTCATCTCATCTGTCTCATATGCTATCAAAATAGCTACACAACTTCCTCAAGGATCTTCAGATGTGCAAGAATTTTCGGAGAGCTCAGAACTGTGTATACCTGAGGCTCTGATCCAGCAAGTTCAGAGCATTTAATGTGTGTTCTCTGGTACAAAGAGAATACCTCCACAGGCAGCTGCGACTTAGGGTGTTCGTGAAATACAGTTTTGAATTACCCTCCTAAGGCATGTGCTCATCTATTGGTCCAGCTATCATTTTTGGTGTCCACAAAAAAATGACTTGAACTTTATTATTTAAGAGGTGGAATCCAAAGCAGGCACATGAAAGATGTTCTTATCTGAGTAGACAGAGGAGAGCTGAAATAATTCCGAGCCATTACAGCATGCTCCTCTGCCTGTTCAGCAATACTGTATCACAAGGCTGTGTGCTGTAAAGCCAGCCCCATTTTCTGCTAAGAGAGGTGGCTGCATTTCAGTGATGCATGAAGTAATTCATCTACATAGCTTATAAAGCACTTAGAGCTCCTTTGGGATAAAAAGCACTTAAAAATGTAAGGTATTAGTATTTCTTATGTGTTTAAGTTGTCAAATCTTCTTACTTTCTTATCACTCAAATCAGCTTTAAAATGCACTTTTGCAGCGAAACATACAAATGCTAATTCACTTCAATTAAAAATCTATTGCCTGCACTTCATTTTTAATGGAGGCAGGTGCCTGGGAAAAATACCCCCTCAAATCTTACTCATGCAAAAGGCCCCCTTGCATTCCTATCCATGTGCAGGAGTAAGCAGTTCTTTTGACTGTCTATGACCTAAAAATCCTTTTTTTTGTTGGGGTCAAAAAATCATCTGGATTTTTCTACTTTCCTTTTTTGGGATTTGCTACTGGAATGGCAAGGAACATATGCAAGGGTTTGCTACACACACAGTTTCTTTCCCGTTCCTCTTCACTCTCCTCCCACTCTACAAGGTTTCACTAAGCACAGGACGCCACAAATGCCAGATTCTAATCCCTCACCCAAATGTCATTTCAGTAATTCTTACATGGCTAAAGAAAGCATGTACAAGATTTTCTAGTTAAGTGCTTTAGTGTGATGGGACTGTGGCTGACATTTACATCAGCACTTACTGTGATTTAAAAGGGGGCAGAAGCGCTTGGGGTGGGGGGATATTAGCATATGTGCCTTCACTGCAGCTGCAGTGATGAAGTTGGAAGGGGGTTGGATATGGGCAGAGGTTGGAGCACCACAATGAAGATTATTTTCTACACAATATTGTATGATTTTGTGAAATATCGTTCACTTTAAATTATTCTGTAAAGTCAGAGTGAAAGAAGCTTATTATTACACAC
Organism: Cyanoderma ruficeps; assembly: GCA_008694505.1. Lineage (NCBI taxonomy): Eukaryota > Metazoa > Chordata > Aves > Passeriformes > Timaliidae > Cyanoderma > Cyanoderma ruficeps. Next base: position 4,272,035 of record VZDJ01000302.1, read on the forward strand.
AAAAAACCCCCCAAACAAATTAAAATAATTAATTTTTCAATTTAGAAATTTGTGACATTTGAAACACTATGCTTTAGAAAACAAATATTACAGCCTAATAGATTTTTTGACTGCTAAAACTGCAAGTCACCGTGCCTTGGAAACCAGCTGTAACAGCACAATCTGAAGAAACATTTCTCAGATCTAGCCAATAATTTGCATGTAAAGCATCCTAAGAATGTGGAACCAGTCGGTCAATAATCTATATTCTTTAAGATTTATTTCTCTTTTAATTAATACTGAAGCTTCAGTTGTAGAAAAGGAATGCCTAAAGATGTGCTCTGAGTCTTCTGAATGGAGGACCATCATGGGCATTACCCCAGCATAAAAACTGAGCTGGCAACAGAGATTTAGCTTTAACTCTGAATTTCCTGGGTTTTTCAAGCTCAAACAAGACCCTTAATGTTGCTTTAATGTAGTTTTTGGTGGTATAATTCTTCTTAATTCTGTCCATTGCAGTCCTTTGATACTTTATGAATTACTTATCTCACATTAATAAGGCTTAACATGGAGTATTAACCTCCTATACATTCCTAATTAGTTTTTAATGAATTTTAGTTTCCTTGTTAGAAAAAGAGCTAGCTAGCTAACTACCACAAATTTAATCTCCATTACTGGAGCATAAGACAACCACCCCTGGGGATGCATGTCCTTGAGATTTTCACGTTAAACAAGAAGCTTTATAAAAGAGTCAAAGAAGCTTAATATGTGTGTCTTGGCTTACTCCTCAGCTTTGATGGTGTAACAAGTCTTGGACTATTTATAACTAGTGACACAATACACTATATAAACTTCCAGAGGTTTCTATAATATGTTAAGATACTACAGAAAATTTAACAGGCCAAATTGCTAGTCACCTGTCAGCTGCAGTAGGAGTGGAAGAGAAGGTGAATTAGTGTATTTTCTTTTTATGCAGTTCAATAATAACAGTCATGATATGATATGTAAAGGAAAACAGAATTTCCTTTTTTTGACATGATAATCACATTTTTTACCCTGAATAGTTTTGGGTTTTTTTTAATGTGGATGAATTTTACAAAATACATGTATGAGCTGTAATTATTTTTTGCATGCAGTACAAAGAAATATGTTTTAAGTAATTATTTTTTGAGGGAGCCACTGGAGTACAAGTAACAAAAATCTTTTCTTCTGATCGTGCAGTGCTCTAAATAAATGTAATTGTGGATAAAATTTATTTACTAGTACACTGGGATTCGTAAAACAAAAAGAACAGCATCTTGTTATGAACTGCAGCAGTAGGTCAGGAATGAATTACAGAAGTTTTCAGTGGCAGTGTGCAGGATGTTGCTGAAGCAGCACTCACTGCTGGCATCCAGTCAGGAGCACAAAGCCTCTGCGCCCTATGGCCCTGTTGGGATGGGGCTACAAGGAGGGTGTCCTTCATCCCATTTCTTCCATTTGCGGATTTTATTTCTTTCTTCGTTTACCAAAGCCCCACAATTTTGCATTCAGAATATACTGCAGGAGCTTTGTGTCAGTCTGTCATGCATGATCAGGGGGGCTGGAAGAAGGTGTGGCTCTCTGGAGTTGGTGTAGGAGGTCTGCAGTGGAGAGTTCAGTTTCTCACACTCTTGTCTGCTCTGACATTGTTCTATCAAATACACAGGCATCCTTGTATGTATGATATTTTAGAAAAGGAAGGCAGCTGAAGAGCTATAATTGAGTGAACATCTATGTTAAAGTGGGCTGCATTTGCTTATGTTGGACAAGTAGACATTTCCTTTCACTAAGACAAATTATATTTGATCAATTTCTTTTTAGCAGCAGTCAGAAGCAAAAAAAGATATGACAGTGTCCCAGACAGTGAAAACATATACATGTAAAAATGCACATTATTAAAACATTTGCAAATGCAGAAATCTAGTATGAAGTGTAGAAATCCAGTATGAAATGTAGAAATCCAGTATGAAATGCAACTAAAAGTAATTTAAACAATATTTTTCTGAATTCTGGAGTCCTTTCCATAGTGTTTTTCCCATATTTTCAATTGGAGAAAGTTTATAAATATGTAATGCTCATCATTCACTATGGGGGATAATCACCATGCTAGGAAAAAACAGATAGCCAAGTGTTTTAACAGCTGAATTTCCAGACCAAAAGCATACATACTTGAAACTCTGCATATGCCATAGACCTTACTGGGACTGAGGCCTGGCACTGTGTTTCTGCATCACTATTGAATTTCACTCATTAATCTTTTACTTACAAATAAAAGTAATAAATACATGTTTATCATGCATTCATTAATTAGACAGCACATTGTATGTTTCATGTTGAGACCCATCACTGTGTAGCAGCTGATGGGAAACAGAACAGCTGAAAATGAAAGGCTATCCAAATCTATGAAAAGCTAGAGGCAACTTAATCACTGAGCCTGACACACAAAGTACAGACACCATATCCAGATGTGGTTTAGCTGAGTTCACAACCTTATTAACTTAATTCTAGGGGTTAGCAAGCAATAACTTGTGCAGAGCAAATCATCAATCCTCTCCATTAAAGACTGTCATCAGCCCACGACCCATCCACCACTGGCCTCAAATAGCATAAGCCTTTCTTGCTCTCTTTGTGTGATGGTTCAGGGGAAAGGGAGTATTCTGTTCACTATACACAAAAAAAGCAGCAGCTATTGTAAAGTGTTCCTTTTGCCTAAACCCAGCATCAGGTGATCAGAGAGTAAGAAGCAAGCCAGTGCATTAGACAGCTGCAGTTGGACAAAAACTATTCATTCACATACCTGCTTTCATCAACTCTGCAGTTTTCTGGGGAGTTAAACCAGCCATATCTATCTACTTCCCAGTTTTAGGGAAACATCACTTTTTCCTCAGACAATTCTGAAGATTAATGTAGAACTTGGACTATCAGAAGGTCAGAAGGGGTTACATGCGCTTCTTTCTGTTATGCAGAAGATTGTTGCTGCTCCCTCTCTCCTCTTTTCTCCCACTGACTATATTCCTCTTCACTTGAAGAAACCATTGCTGACATTAAAAAATTAAATATATATATATATTCACTCCAGTCAGTACTATCAGTACTACTTCTTCCATTATTTTTTTAAATACTCAATTTCCTGCCTCAGAATAATCATGTCTTCTGTTAAAGGCAGAAGATACAGACCTGCCTAGGATAAAGGTGGAAGCCAATGAACTTTTTCAAACTCCCCTTTGCTAAGCCTTTTGCTCATCTCAGGTCTGTGCTGGTAGGAACAGACAATATTTTCAATGACAGTAACAATATATGTGGCAAAATTTAACCTCTTCAAAGATACTATTTATTTTCTGTAAAAGAAACATATACACCAAGACTAGCTTTAAATACATAAAAATACAATGGACTAAGCAGCATACAGATTTTTTTTAACAGGAAGAACAGGAACTGCAAAAATTCTTTTCTGCAGCTACACAGGTAAATGTTTATCCCTCATTCCTGCTGCTGATCACTTTCAGGGAATTCTTCCTGGAGCTGACCAGCTTGATCAGTGGATGAACATCTTGAGTTTCAGTCATTATGAATAGTGTATACGTATACTCACTTTCAATCTGCAAGCACATCATTCTACAGAGAGACACCAGGCTGATGCACACTGAGGTTAATGTAACACCATTGTGTTTACTCATGATTCTCATGTATATGCTTTATTACATTTCAAATAATTCTTGGCAGGAATTTTGATGACTCTTAACCACACTACTTCTGTAAAGTGCACAGAAGCATCTACAAAAGATTGTTACCTTCTTGCAATGATTACTGCAGTGAATTCTGATACTTCTGTAATACTACTTCTTCCCTTGACTATCACGATTGAATTGGCCAAAGGCACAATCTTTCAAGCTATATCACATGCTCATTCTAAAAGACTAACCCAGCACTGCAGCTATTTACAAATTTGGGTACAACAGCACCAATAAAAATGTAAAAATAAAAATTTCTATTTTTATAGCCTTAAGTGTTAAAATTGACACTGCAGCTTTTTGCAAGTCTTTCAGCAAATATTGATCTTTTAAAAATTTTACAAGCTTTGAAATATGTGACAAAACCTTGCACATTTAGACCAAACTTTCTCCTGTTGAATACACTTATTACTGAAATGCTTGAGTAAATTGTCTAATAACTGTTATATGGAACAATAAGAAGCAAAAGAAACATAAGTGTACACTGGTGCATGGATACTCACGCCTTTTAAACATAATAACATGATTTCCTATGAGACAGGATGGTTCGGGGTACTGCTACAGTCACTAGGTGTGGACTATCCATCAAAGATCATTTTTGAGGACAGACTTAATTAGAAGTTGGAGTATTGGAGCAGGGATGTGTGTGTAAAATGGACAACCTTCACAGATGTTTTTTTGACCAAAATAATTCTCTGTTTCAGAAAGACTTCAAAGAGGAAGATGAAAGGAATAAAGAAGAAAAGAAGAAAAAGTAGAATATATAATGAGGTGTTGGTTTAGGGTAACAAGCTTCTCCATCAGAATGAATAGGTAGTTGGCAGGTGATAAGCATGTTCAAGGGGAAAGAATAAAAAGAAAACAGCTTGACATCAATGATTTCCGAGGTGTGTATAGCAATTCCTTCAGTGTCTGCTTCTGTTAGTGGAGTCTCAGCTTCAACCTTGCTTCTCACCCTAATTTTTTCCTCCTTGATTTCTCAGTGTCTTCAGGGAATTTTTCTCTCATTGAGATGATTGCTATTGTTTGCAGATTCTTCTCTCAAAGTTTCAGGATGACAGGAACTATATAATGTTTTGAAAGTTATTCAAATGCATTCTTGACATGACACTGAGTCCTCAGGGGATTATTGAGGTGAAGGTTAGTGATTCAGTGCTAAAATCAGCAACACAGATTCTATCCTTCACACTAACTGAAGATACAATTTTACCTTTTGACAAGTTTGTGGGTTTCTTTTTTTTGGTTTTTTTTTTTTTTTTTCNTCTGCAGCATGTTATGCCTTGACTTTCCCCATTTGGTATTTTTCTCATCTTTATCCATACAATCTTGTGCTGAGTTTAGCTGCATATTTATTATTATGGCCAGACTTTGATAAATCTGAATTACTCAAAATGCCATGCCCGTTTTTGTTTTGCTCTGTCACAATCACAGACACATAATTTCTGAACCACAAGTAAAAAAGTTTGTTGATTTATTGTGGGAAGACAAATACAGTGCTAAAGGCAATCCTGCGTCCAATACATTGCAGCTGGGTTAATTACCAAATAGTGGGAACAGCCTTGCCCTCACAGCTGAGTGTGATAAAAGAGTGAGTTGGGTGGTAGAGAGTTAGGTGGAGTCTGCTGGCTGTGCTGTGAGGAGGAAGGGACAGGAGGTTGTGTGAGGACAGGTTAGGTGGCTGTGACAGGGAGCAGCGAGCAGGAGCTGCAGAAGGAAGAGAAAAGGAGAGAAAGAGCTAGAGCTGTGTGGAGCAGCCCATAGGATTGCTACATAGAAAAGGTATGAAAGACTTCTAGATAACAAAGTGCTGATGCTTGAAGCCCTCTGAAGCTTTACTGAAACACTCTGAGTGCAGTGGCCATCTTCACTATGACAATTTATGAGAAGTGTCATGGCATATCCAAAATCCATAAATACAGATGTTGATCCCGGGGTGGAATAGATAGGTGCATGCTTCCCATGGTGCTTAATGTACTTTCCTGTTTGCTGTCTTCACAGTACTATCACAACATTATTATTTAACAGATTGGAGACAGACTTCACACTGCTGAATATTCCAGTGATCTGTTTCCAAAAGTGATGAACGGAATGGGACGGTTGGAAAAGCATCTGTGCACAATCCCAGTGTGTACACTGCTCAGTTTTTTGCCAGTTTTGCCAGTAGGCTCCTAAACTTTCACATCTAAAGTACTTAAGGAAGATCTCAATTTATGTTTATTCATGTCTCATTTGCAAATAGTTTTGGATAGCATGGTCTGAAATCACAGATTCAAAACACATCTGAATGCAGAAGTTTAGAGCTTCTGGACTTTGGTTTGGATTGATTTATTTCATACAGATAAAAAATAAGGAAACACTAGAAATGCCAAAGCAGAACATGTGCCTAAAGAAAATACTACGTAGATCTGTTACTAAAGCTGAACAGTTCAGTGATTGAAACCTTATAAAGACACTTTGCTTTTGAAAATTCTTTTTACAATAAGAGAGTTCCTGCTCATTTCAGAATTAAAGTGGAGGCCAACAAGATATTAAAAAGGAGAAAGAGAGGAAAGAAGAGTATGGAAAAGTATCAAAAAAGTATGGAAAAGATTGAAAACTAATCCATAAAAGTGCATTATAAAAACCCAAACAAACCCTACAAAACCAAACCACAGAAAAACAACAACAGCAACAAACTGTCTGAAAAAAAATCAGGAAAATGCTTGCCTTTTTATATGGCATATCCAGCTTCCTGGAAAATGATTTGCACAATAACCTGCATTTTAAATACAGAAAATAGAGAAGCATCTTCCTATATTGCTATAAATATTTCCTAAATAGGCAGTTTTCTTCCTCCCCACCCTGACCAAATAAACAAATTGAAGTTTAAGTAGCATACTCATTATCCATGGAAACATCTTTATACTGGAAAACTACTGGACAATATATAATTGTTGCTGAAGCTTACAAATTTAGTTACTGAAATATTTAATATTCTAATTTACAGGAAATCTTGTCATATGAGAAAAGGCTCTGACAATTTGTAGAGCAGAGCAATTTATGAATAAACTGATAGTCCCAGTAATAAACAGCCACTGGAATCTGATCCATATGTAGTAAACCACAGGACAACTCTGCATGTTGCATACAGCTTTTTTTTTCTGCAAACAAGAGGGTAATGGATCTGTAAAATGCAAATATTTTTGTTTTACCCGGTAATAACACAAAAACATGGCACATTAAATTCTTATTCAAGTCTACAGGTTGCTCTCTCTATATTTTAAACATTTCTCTTGAATATGTATCTCTTGCCTAGGTAAAGTCACTACCTGTAGTATGTATTCTCACAGAGATCAGGACTCAGAGTCAGAGAATAGGAATGCTCCACATGACTCACTGCTTTGATTAATTTTTTTTCAGCTAGTGGTCTCCACTTACTGAGATACACTCAAATTAGCCTAAAAAGCCTCTTCCCCTTAAAAAAAAAGTTTAAGTTCTTTACAAACCATTATACCACAACTTGTACTGGTTTTCCTCCTGTTCAGCTGTATGACAGAGTATATTTTAAGTATAACAGGCAATCAAAGTTTGAGGTCCAGTCCACACCCATATTTATGGGATTTTCAGATCTTTAGTGAAAAGCTAGTTCCACATCAAGTTGACCTATTGAGTCAAACTGTCAGTATGATTTTTCAAAGGAAGGAGAAAGAAAGAATAGCTCAAAGCAAGGGATTTCTGTTCCATGAGATCTCATTAACTCAGCTTTTTCTATCAAGGGTGTCAGGTATTACTGTAGTGCAGACCACTGCAGCTATTAAAACTTCCCTTAATTGCAGAATTGCAGGGTAATTTAAAGGTAAACCAATATGGGCTGAATGGAATTGTAACCTAGACACTCCCTTTAAAATTATTACTTGAACAAATGCTCAGCCAGGCAAGAACTGTTTTTCTCACCACTTTTAATTCAGAAGAAACTGAATTATTTATTAATTTCACATGAAACCATAACAATTTTAATTTTTTTTTGATCCAAAAAATTTGCCTTTCTTAATATATCAATGTCAACCTTCTGGACCAAGTCTTACACTCTTCCTTTTGAAACATTGCCTGAAAAAATTAGGTGGTATCTAACTTAGCTGGCATTTCAGAGAACAAACCCCAATCAGAGAATAAACCCAAATCAGGTGCTATTTGCCGATCTCCACAGATAAACCCATCCCACTGAAGTGAGAGGCAAGATTACTCAAGCATACAAATAATCAGCAGGAGGTTTTCCAGCCTTCTGAAGCCAAATCTGTCTGATCCAAGCCTGACTTATGGATCCAGGTGCCTTGGGGTCTGTCTATAATTGTGGATTAAACAGACACCTTCAATTTTTCCTAAGTACCTATAACACAGACCCATGGTAAACCACAAGCTGGCTGCATCTTAATCTAGTGGCGAGAGCAATCACCAAGCGAGCACACAGTGTTACTGTCTTCTATTCTTGGGAAGGTTATACATTTTGCAACAATAAATACTTAACAAAAACAGGCCTGGGAAAAGCATTTTCTCACAGAATGGATGTATCAATCAAGTCTAGGGATACATACAACTCTGAAAATGGGGCAGATGGGCTGATATCTTGGAGTTCGAAGTTGTCAGCAGTTTTTAGGTAGAGTGCATGTCAGCTAATGTCAATACAAGCTGCAGGACAGGACTGTAATTCAAGATCATTTATTCACATTAATATCACAGATTTTTTTCTTTAAATACGAAAACAAATATTCCATCTTCTCTGTTACACGCTGTCCACAGGGAACCTGATGGAAGAATTGAGATAAGGATAATAGAAAGGATTAGAGGGTAATATTGTATTATTAGCTGATTAGAAAGGCAGAAAAACAGGGTGAAAGTGTTTAGATTTCAGGTCATGGAGAAGGAGATTAGTAAAGGGAGCAATGTTTGACCTTCATTCATAAGTAATGCCCCTTTTTTTGAGGAAGAAAACTCCATACAGGCATCAGTACTTGTAACCATTAAAAAAGGAAACTGATGCAATTATTTTCTACACCTGATGGTCAGCATATACCAATAAAGCATGAAACACTGAGTGAGACTATCTATTGAGGATCTAATTTAATGCCTGTACGGTAGTAAAAAGTTGAGATTTTGATCAATGGCCCAAGTGGAATACAATTTAGGAAAGCATAACAAAGAACTTAGTATATCATTGCAAAAAGACTTAATTTTCATTATTTTTATATATATATCTTTTTTTAAAAAGGGAAAAATTTAAATTTAAATTTAAATCCTATGGTATAAGAAAATAATAATATAAAGGGCAACTATGTAAACAAGTAATTTCATATCTGAACTAATTAAAAACAGAGCATACAGTCAACCCACAATTAAAAATCTGGTTAATGGTGCATGGTAAGAGCATGATTTTTTCCATGTGATTTAAGAAGAAGCTTATCTAGTTGACATGATATAGCTTACACTGACATGAATCCATATTCATTACTTCCATTATTCAGGATAAGGCCATGGCAACAAAAGTAAGTCTTGAGCCTCACTGTATAATTCAGTAGGAGAAAAAAAATCTGTGCTTTGAACTTGATACTTGCTGGGTTTAATGCTGTCAATAGCAAAGATTTCTCTTTAATTTGCCTGGAAAGAGGCTAATCACAATAAAAAAAGGTGCCACAAGTCAGCAGAGGAGTGGCCACTGCTATGTAAAGAACTGGGGCTTCTTTGGACTCCTTGAGAGAATCTGCAATAATGAACTAGACATTAATGGTACCATCTGAAAAACCACATCTCCATGATTATTCATATTGTCTTGATTATCCATACTGTCCTACTGACAGCACCAAGCCTGATACTGTTCTGGTTCAAGCCAGAGAACAGTCTGTCTTGAGTGAACAAGCATTCTCATTGCATAGTGTTGATGCATCCAGCAAGTTTTGCAGAGGAAGAGATTTACATGAACATGGGCAGTGTACCAGTCAGCCTTGGGGTCAGAGAATGGCTCCTGCTACACCTGATGGTACGGAAACACCCCTAGGAAGGAAGTGTCCCTCAAAGTTCACGAAACAAGAGCTCCAACAAGTGTTACAAAGATGAACAGGGAGGCAGCGTGATGCATGGTTAGTAGAGTGTCCTCTGCATCTGCTGACCTTGGTAACTTTGGTCTTCAGACACAGCAAAGCCCAATACACCATCTCACACTTCAACAGTTATCTTTAAGTTGCACAAAGCGCCAAATTCATATATAAACGATATAAAGGAAAGGTCATTTCCGTCCATCCATCATGCTATAAAAATAGCACAGGAAAGTCAGATAGCCACAAAAGTCCAATGAAAAACTGTAACTCCTCTAGCCTGTGTTTCAGGATAATTTTGCACAGCCGTAATTGTTTGCTGTCTGTGATCACATCACAGTTGAGCTGAACATACTGTGGTGGAATAGCAGCTTTGCTTCTTCCACTGGACACTGAGCATCCATTTAAATGGAAATTAGTATCAAGAGGAAATTTTGAGTAAGAAGATAACTTTAAAATAAAAACAATAAAGAAATCATAACAATCATCCCTTTTTACATCTTTAGTTTTTCTAATTTTCTTAAAACGCTGTAAATTGTTAACCTTTTTTTAAATTATAATTTACATACTCATCTTCTATATTTAGCTCTCAACTTCTTTTAAATTTGGAGGGGATTTACAAAAGTACTGGTATAAACAATCCAACATATAAATATATTCGTATTTATGTGAGCTTGTTAAAGTATAAACAATCACATAGTATTTTTAATTTGGGGTATTTGCAGTTAAGCTAAAACCCAGAATATTTATTTCTCCAAAGTTGTTTCTTTAAATTGATCACATAACTTAATGAGGGAAAAAAATCTAATGAAGCAATGGATTTTTAACATCAGAAGCTCAGATGGATTGATTTCCCCACTGTTTAAGCATTTTCAAGAGTAAACATCTGAACTTATGCTCTGGACTAATTATCTTCTTCTCTAGCAACTTGAGTCGATTTAGACTGACAGTAATTTGAAAAACATTCCTTATTCCCTTATCTTTTATATTGGAGACGTATTTTTCTCTTTAATTGGTTTCAAAAAAAATGTTCTATGACATATTTCAAATATTATTATCAATGTCTTTAAACTGTTCTTTATTTTAAGATACTTTTGTTTCCAGTAAATTTACTTCATTCTCTAAACATCCTAAAAGAAAGTATTACCTGCAACACCAACATCTACACTTCTGTTGGTCCAGCTGATGGGAACCATCAGTAATGTAGTCATGACACATCAAATGAACCAAGTCACACCTGAAGAACTCTGAATGAGATAGCAACCCACTTTATACTTATTATGATGTCACTTGGCTTGTTAGTCATGCTTTAATCATTATATTTATATGTTCTTGAATAAGAAAAGTGATATCTTCTTCTTTTTAATATCTATTATCCAATATTAACAATGTATTGAGAATTTTAGTAGGCTAAAAATATTCTTCCAAAATAACACATTGAGAGAATTTGGCAGATTCTCACTGAAACACATTTAGGAATCCAAAAGGAAGTATATAAAAAAGGAAGACCCATTTCAGAAAACAGGAACATGGGAACAGGTAGAAGAAACTGTTCTTTGTAGCGAACAAAAAGAATATTCACAGAGTAATGACTGTATAGGCACAATGTAAATCTGAGTATTTCATTCACCCAAACCACATGAGTAAGTCTCAACATCCTTTGGTTCTTACCCTGCATCACTAAGGATAGGATTTGTATTACTCAAGTTTAAATGGCCACACTGTGGATAATTATCTCAACTCTCCAACCTGGACCTTCTTTACAAGCAAGGAAGAGAATCAGGCTGTTCTAAAGTGCAATTCATCTTAAATACTGAATTAATGGCACTTTAGAATTAAGGTTGGACCAGATGATCTTTTGATGTCCTTTCCAACCTGGGTTGTTCTATGGTTCTATAAATTTACTTTTCTTCTGTAAACAACAAACAGGGTTCAGAAGATCAAGTCAGATCTTTGAACTGAAGAGCTGATTCTCATTCTGCATCCCTAAATTTCATATAATAAAAGAATTCTTTCACTTGCTTTCTTTCATACATTCTTTCCAATCCTTAAAAGTAGCCGTGCTGTCGAATTAATATGTGCAAACATCCATCATAATTTTTGGAAATTGTGATGACAAGCAGTTGCTATACTTTGATGAAAATCACTGTTTACTAAAAATCTAGACCCTTTATCATTTAGTGCTTTCTGAGGAGAGAAGCTGTGGTGTTTTGTTTGGAGGTTTTTGTTTATTTTGTGGTTTGTTTTCTTGGGTTTTTTAAACAACTTAGAAATCTCTTTACATCTTTGGTACACTTCTGTATTTTCTATGTTTACAGGAAGATAGATAAAACATGCAGCCTAAAATTAACCACACATCTGCTTTTTCACTCCCCCTCAACCCCACTGCAGAGGGACAGGAGAGAAATCAGAAGACCAAAAGTAAGAAAATTCAATAGTCAAGATAGTTTAACAGATGAAGAAATAAAAAGGAAGAAAAACTGAAAGAAAACAAAGGATGTGACGCAAAGGCAACTATTCACCATCACCCACAAATAGACTGATTACCAGACACTCCTTGAGCAATGGCTCTGTTCTTAAAAAAACCCCTCCCTTCAGTTTTTATTGACGAATGTAAGATGGAACATCCCACTGGCCAGTTCAGGTCATTTCTTCTGGCTGTGTCCCCTCCAAACTTTCTGTGCGCCCCAGGCCAATTCACTGAGGATACAGAGGGGGAAAAGAAATATCCTTGATGCTGGGGAAGCACTACTCAGCAACAGCCAAAACACTGGTGTGCTACAAATGATTTTTTAGTCACAAACCTAAATTACAGCAATATGGGCCTGCTATGAGGAAAATCAACTCTGTCCCAGCCAGACCCAGCAAAATCTACAAAGTTATAATCATTACCAATGAGACAATTACTCACCTACCTACTCATGCCTGTAATTTATTCACAGCAAACATGTGCATTTACATGAAATTAAGTTTAAAGGTGTCAGTAATTTAGAGGGGAAAAAAACATTATGTTGAATTCCCAATACCAGCCATTATGAAGCAGAATAATGATTACCCTTATAGAAATCTAAACATATCAATATACAGAAATGCATCTGAAAGACTGAAATAATTTTAATCCTGAGTCATAGTATTGTGCAGAAAATAAGAGACAGTATCTGAGAAAATTTGGTATTTGTATTCAGATTAAATTGCATGTATTAAAAAATAGCCTTTCATAATCCTTGTTCCTTTGTGATTGAAAGAAAAAAAATCTTTCATTTATTTGAAAGATACCAGGAATACTGTGGATATAGCTATAATAAATACTGACTTACACAATTATGAAATATTTTTCTTCTTTGTGAGTATGGGGAAAGAAAGAGAAAAGTAATCTTTTGGGAAAAGGGAAATTTTAAAGATTTTACAGTTCATACCTAGCTGACCTTCAACTGAAGGGTTACACAGAGAAAAAAAAAACAACTATATAAATACTCAGAGCTCTTAGTGGTGGGTTACATCTTAATGATTTTCTTTTGAATGAGTCCCAGAGCCAGCCATTTAACATGACCATGGAAAAGCAACAAAACTGCCTCTGTATGATAAAACTTTTTCCCCTTAGAATTCGCTAAGTTGTTTTATTTCCACTGAAAAGATTCTTAACAACAAGATAATATGGAATTATGGAGTCATAGAATAGTGTGGGATGGAAGAGATCTTCAAGGGTCAACTAGTCCAAGCACAAGGACATCAACTAGATCAGGCTCCTGAGCCCCATCCAGGATAACCTTGAATGTTTCCAAGGAACATGTTGGTGAAATATAAATAATGCAGTTACAAATTTATATGCATCATAGTTCAACATTATGTACTCTATATTTGCAGTGTCATTACTGTTGTTTATTCTCATAATCCAGATTCTTGAGAATTCAAATCAAACATCATCGCTTCTAAACATGGCCAAGTTAGATCTTTTCTTCTGACAGCCACAACTAGCCTTGTCACACTTATTTTTGAGGCATCCCTGATATCTTTATTGCAATTCTTGTATTCCTGAAGCTCCATGTGCTTGTCAGTGTGGACTGACACTGCTGTCAACCTGCTACAAAATGACACAAAAAAGCTAAATCAAATAAATGTAACTCTGTCTATTCAGGTGTGCCTCTCAACCAGACCAAAGCAATCCTACCCATTAAATTGTATTGATAAAACACAGTAAGACAGTTTGTTTCTTTCTTATTACTTCAAATGACTGTACTTGACAATTATTTGTGCTGTGGTAAAAGACCCAGACTGGCTCATACAAGGCCAGAGGATTCAAGAGCCTTTCAAAATCAGATGTGCCCTTTCTGTGCCCCCAAGTCACAGAGAGGTGGAAAGCTGATCTGGCATTGACCTGCTTCTGGACCAGTGTACAGCCTTTTATAGAGAATTCCATTCAATTTTTTTACCCTACTCGGAGATGGCACAACAATTTTTTCATGCTTAAAATTTCTTCTAGCTCAAGGTTAGGGTGTCACACTTGAGTGGCAATGGATCGGGGGTAGCTGAATTAGTCTACCTTGAAAATGCTTGAAATGATGAAGAACAGATTTTGTCATAACCAGCTGACTTTTCTAATCTTCATTTTAAGAAAATAAAAATGTTAATAACCAAATTTTTCTTTCCTAGTTTAAGCCATTAAGACCCTAATTCGTTCTTCAAAAATATTTCCTGTGTTCATCCATTCCATCTCTAATAAATAAAAGCTATACATAGTGAAATGAATAACTAGGTATCTAGAAAAAACGTTTGCTAGAAAGTTAGATAGAGAATGCTGTCAGTCTGGACAACAGGAAGACGAAATGGAATGTGTCTCCTATCATCCATAACAGGAGCAGCCTGTAAGTAAAATGAAAGAAAATCCTTCCATGGATCATTTGTTTAACTGAGATTAGTGCACAAACATGAGTGAAATTAGACAATTAATGACAGATCTTTACTCTGAGGCATATGTCTTCACAGTGTATTTATACTCAAACAAACAAACAAACAAACAACAAAAGGTACAGAGCAGCTGTTGACAGCGAGGTAAAAGAAAAATAAGGCCAGTAAATGCAAGTCTTTATTTTTTCCATACTGAAACGTTTGCTCCAAGTAAAGCCAGAATTTTTCCTTTTTAAATAGCGAAGTATGGCCACTTCACTGTGCACATCTTAAGCTTAATTTCATTTCAGTCTTGAAAGGGGTTTTCTAGAATGTCATAGAAGGAGAAGCCCCACTTAATTCTTGCTATTTCCAGCTTGGCCAGGAGTGTAATGGACCCTGCATTTAGGAAAATGCAGTTTTCATGGATTATACTGACACAAGCATTAACATATTTCATTCCTGTTCCAGCAGCCATATGTAAGGTAAAAGGCTTAGATCAATATAAAAAGGCTTTCCAAATTTCAAGACTTTGGCCCACAGATGGTGCACCGCTGAACACTAACCTCTGGATGGCACACTGCAAACTGTGAGGAAAGGCTGCACAACACAAGGAAAGGAAAATTACCCCAGTGATAAAGCTGTCCCCATGTGGTGGTACCAATAATCTCGTAGGTAGGCAGCCTTTGTCATGTAAATCCTTCCGAGCTTGCTGAACAGGTTTTACACCACCACAGTTTTACTAGCAGGACATAAAAATACATTAAAGCACACAATAATTCAGCCTGTCTGATTCCTGCCTTCCTGTACTGTTATTTTACTGCTCTCTAATTGTAATTAGACAACTACATTTCTGAGAATTGAGCAGTATTAATTATTAAATATTAGGGCAGGGAAAGCAGGGATAGGGACATCAGACATATCTAGACAGAGATGGAGTACTTTTTCTAGGACAATTAAGAAAGCTTCTGTTTTCAAATCAAGTTTTTGACTGAGGCTAATATTTCTAAACATATCAATACATATTTCACAAAACCACACAACTACAACACTGGACCCTCCCAGAATAAAGCCTACTAATTTATGATATACAAAATGCTACTATATTTCTGCATGTAGAGGCCACAGAACCACAGGCCAGCCAGGGAGCTGATATAACATGATGCATTCAAATCATGCAGGCAGCTATGGCCATCAAGATTTCAGTATTCCCATATTATGGGGTTCCAGAGCAATCTCTTGAGAGACGACAATGGCTTCAAATCACATTAATACAAAGGTAGCAAAAATAACTAGTACTGTCACAATTTACTAATGAATAGAGAAGTACAAATAACTGGAAATAAGATGGAGAAAGGAAAGAAATCTAGGCTAGTGGAAAGAAGAAGATTACACTTTAAAGCATTGCAATGAATTTATCATTACTGACTTCAACCTCAGATTATTGTATTCTGAATGTTGTTTATTATGTCTCTGTTACTAGGGAGCTTACCCAATTTGAACCTCTGACATTCTCATCTCTGGAAACTGATGGAGAATTTTTGCATTCATTAACCTTAATATGTTTTTATCGGTCTCAGAACTAAAAACAAACAAACAAAAAAGCAGCTATATCCTGAACAGTAAGAGGTTCAGCTGCAAAAACCAGTCACTGAAACAAGAACCAAAGGTGACAGTAGAAACCGGCTGATGAACTAGCTAGTGAAAGAAGCCTTGAGTAGAAAGGACTGAGACTGGAATAAAGTAATCAATTACCAATGGCCAAGGGGCATTTTATATGTGAAGAGAGATTTTCTTTTTCAGCTGACTTTTTTTTCCCCCATACATACAGAACATACTTTCTTATATGAATTGCTGTTTTCAATTTAAAGGGAAAAAACCAAACTGTTTCAAAACAAGAAAAAAACAAAAAAAAACTCCGTAAGAAAAACACTAGGGACAGGTGTTTTGTACTGGATAGCTTTCAAAAGGTAAAAATGCTTAGCAAGAAATATTATATATTTCAAACTTGTAAACAAAAATATGGTTATTTCTTGCCTCACGGAGTATCCTGAGACATTAAATCCTGAGTAACATTTTTGCCACGTTTTCTGCAGCCATGAAGCTTCATTTAGAACCCAAAGTAAAACAATTCTGTTCATTTAAAAATCACAACAGGCAAATCTTACTGATTTCCAAAAAGTTTTAGAAATATTTAAAATGAAAATTGACATTGTGAATACACAACAGACCAATAAAATGCTTACTGAGTCTCAGAAAGTCTATGAAATGATTCAGTAAGTCTCTGTTAGGTGTCTCCATACTGTGAAGTTAGTCTTTACACTTCTGCAGTGGGGATTTAATGTTGCTGTCACTCACACTACACAGATTCTTACTCATTTGCACATTCTGATCTGGGACAATTATTTTCTGTGGAGAAGTCTGGGTAAGAGCATTCATGCCACTACTACAAACTAGAAGGTCAAACTTGGTCCAAGCACCCTTCTTGTCATTGATAACTAGTAGATTTCAGTCCTCATGTAACTTACTTTGAAATTTCATTTTATTGTAGCTTCTCTCTGCCAGTCGAATAAGATAAGGATGCCAGAATTAAGAGGAGGAAAGGAAAGGCTGGTTAACAACTGAGAAGGCCTTCTGATTACTTTCTGAGAGTATCAGACATATGATAACAGATGTAAACCCTATTTTATAAAGTAATAATCATTTACACTTGATTTTTCACTGAGAGAGCTCTCCGTGATTCTAATTTATGAGCTGTTTAAGACATAAATTTTGGAACAGCGCAGATGAGGCAACCGTGACTTAAAGAAATAACATAAATAGACACATGAATTATCAAAACTGGCATGGTGTGTGGCACATCAGAAAAAATGCAAGATGCCTTATTGTCATAACCATTTCTCACTAAAAGTCCAATTATCACACCCAGAACTCCTTTAGGAACTCAGTTCTGCTCTTCATTTTCCTACTGCATGCTAGACTGAACTTATGAAAAGTATACTATAAAAAGAATGCTTTATGTGCTTTGAGCTTTTAATATTTCATTATCAGTTTTGCATTTAGGAAAGTGTGCTTTTTATTCCTTTATATGCTTTCTACCTGAAGCTTTATGTTTGGGCCACAGAAACAGCTCTAAGAAATAACTTCAGAAGACATAATTTTTCAAATGTTCTCCTTTAGGCAAAATTACAATTATAAAACAATTTAAACATTCATATTTTATTTTAATATAAATAATGTTGATAAAAATACTAAAAGCAACTGAAGTTTGATTGTTCACTGCAAACACATTTACTTCAGTCTGTATTCAAAAAGGTGTCAGGCCTCAAAGTTTGATCACTTGAGATTTTTAAGGTCCAAGAAGAAGCAGTTTCAAAGATACCTGAATCAAAAGACAACCTGCAGAGGTTTTCTACCATCGCTTTCCAATCAATGCAAGTTACTCGTATACTCCAAATTAAGGAGTACAGGCTCCCTGAGAGAGTCCTGTAATTTTACCTACACCCTAAAATCTGAAATTTCAGTACTCACACCATATCACAGGATAAAATAATGACACTTGACTTCAGAGAGCTCTTTCAGTCTGTTATGTATTTCATCATTTAAGGATTATCCAATTAAGCTCTCCAGTTAGTGAAAAAAATCTTTATGCTGACCCTGTCTCTAAAAACACAGTTAAATCTAATGAAAGGTTCCTGCATGTTTGAAATTGCAAAATCACTCAGACACTGAAACTGTGAAGAATGTTTGAGCTTCCAGAGCCACCTGCTGAGCATCTCCACAAGTGGTAAGGGGGAGCTAACAGCTTCACAAGGGCTCAGCGAAAAAAAAATCCACTGTGGAGAAGACTCTCCTGCACCAGCCAGTAAAAGTGCTGACTGCAGGTGTTTGATCTCCTGCTTGTATTCCTCCTTGTTTGTGTGCCTGACCTAGTGCTGAGGAAAGGTGTCTCTGTCTACTCAGGAATAAATCCATTGCACTGACTTTCCACCAAGTGATTCTAAGGTTTTAGGCATACAGGAACCTCCTTCTTTTGTTCTCTCTCCTTTTTTTTCCTTTTGTTTGGGTTTTTTGTTTGTTTGTTTGTTTAGGGGATTTGTTTTGTTGGAGGTTTTTTGTTAAACCTGTAGCAACATGGTGAAAGGAATGTGAGATTTGTGGCAGTAAAAAGGGAGACAAGGAAACAAAATCTGAAGCCTTACGCAGTATTGTGATAATCTGTTATATATATGCCATTGGTCCTAAAGAAATCAGAAGACACTCTGTAAAATTCCTACAAAGAATAAAACAAATGACATCTAAGCACATATTCCATGTAACTGATACGTTACTGCACTTGGCTTTGATTAGAACAATTATAATCACTCACACGGAAAAAGAAATAAAAGTGGGATTTCCTAAATAAATACTCGCAGACATCAAAAGCAGCAGAAGACAAAATGCTTCACGGACATTTCCAAACATGTCCTAAGTCACCAGGCACACAGTCTTGTGCTTTCTCCTGTCCTACTCCTTTCAGTCACTCTGGAAAGCAGCCTTGCTCTCCAGGGTGGGAGGAAACCACAGCAGATATGTTCCATGCTGCCATGACCAGATTTCTTTTGGCACGTTTCTTCAGCCCTGGAGTCCTTCAATCACTGTAAATTTTATCCTTTTGCTTCAGCGTGGGCACAGTTAACTCTCTTTTCTCTCTGAATCTACTTGCAACATGAAACCAGTTACAGGTGAATTTGAAGAGGGGTCCCATCATGCTGGGGGGCCAAGAACAGCTGTCCTCTGCCCATCTCCTGGAGGCTGGGGAACCCAGGGAGGAAGGAGAATGTGTGGCTGTGCCTGGCACTGGTGTTTCACCAGGAGCAGAGCACTGCTGCAGACCAACTGTGGGGAGCTTTTATTGCCAAGCAGAAAGCCACGTAATGACTTCTGAGCACTACCCAGGTTAGGCAGCAGCTGAGCAGGGGGTGTTTGGATTGCTTAGATACAGCCTTAAACCTAGAGTAACTGGCTTCTAGTGTGAAAGCTAATTCTCTGTGATGTCTCAATGTGCCATTTATGCTGTGCCACCAGGGAACTCAGACGTGCTGCTCTCGCCTACCTGATATGAATTCTCCTTTGATAGTTACCAGATTGCCTATGAGTTAAAGCAGTATAAATGTGGTTTCTATACCACCTGCATATTCACAGTTCTGCCATGAATTGAGATTCATAAAATGGAATAAAACTTTTACAAACATTGATTTTATGGCAAACTGCCTCTGGGGAAAATCACATCTTTTGTTAAGGCAACAGCCTTCTGCCAAATGGAAATCATGTCACTGAAAATCCCCTTCTGCATTGCCCATTTAATCTCTGCTTGTAATTTTTGCAGGGTTTATTTTTTGGTTTTTTTTTTTTTTAACCTTTATGTAAACAATAATGCTCTAAGCATCAAAAGATAATTCTGGAAGACATTCAGCAATGGGGTATACATAAAACAAGAAATATGAAAGACTGATGGTTTTTTTTTTCTATTCTATGTGTCTGCTCTATATGTGGTACAAGTAAACAACCAGTCATAAAAAATAATGTTAGGATTATCTATTGTGAACCACTGCAGTGTTTAGTATTACAGCTTGTCAGATTTTCATTTGAAATGAAATGAAATATAAATACTACTTTCATGAGTATACACGTGAAATAGGATGCCAAAATTACCTGCCAGTGTCTTTATTAATGGTGATCAGTAGCATTAAAATTACAATCAACAACTAATGTATAGAATATAACTTACCTGTCTGTAAAATTTAATTTAACTGAATGCTGTATAAGAAAAAGGATAAAAAAGGGTGGCTGCAGTTTTTCCTAAAGATAAATCCCTTTCCTTGAGTTCATCTGCCAAATATCTTCTGTTGCTTCCTCTCCTGAAAGCAGGAGCCAAACACAGACAATATGGACAAAAGGAACTGAAAAACTTATGGTTTATAAAACCAATTGATTGTAAAAAATTTTAGATTACTGTTCTTCCATAGAAATGGCCCTGACTCTGAGCCCCACATTGCTGTCTCAGAGCTGGGGGAAAAAAAAGGCAGTAAAAACTTCTTCTTCAGCTAGGCATGATTAGTATATTCAGTCTTGAGAAAGTACAGTGGGAACAGTCTATAGTAAGTGACTTTCTCCTTGACTTTTTCTACAGTCTCAGCTACTCAAGGCAGAGAAGCATCACCATGATAATAGAAATTAAAGGAAGAGGACGAACTTTACAGCATCCTTCTTCTTTTCCCTCTTCTATGCAGAAAGGGAGCATACAACAGAAAAGCTACAGAGGAAAATATGTATTGTAAATGGTGAACAAAGTATCCAGTCCTCAATAAACTCTCAGCCTGTAGCCTGAGGGAGCACTTTTAATCTATCAGGTATTACATTGCTACTGGTATGCATTATTGTAATTCAGTGTGACCAATGGAAACAGTATTCAGTACTAAAGAGCCAGCAAAGCAGCAGGTCCAAACTATCTGCATCTCATTTCAGATTTAATTATTGCAATAACATCTCATTTGCTTCAAGGTATTATAATTATCTTCTCATTTGAAATGGAGTGGTATTTTAATATGAATGTAGTTAATGAGGCAATAAGTTTAAAATGTCCATAACATTGGGCTTTAAAGTAGAACAAACTGTTTTAAAAATTGATCACTGAAAGTTAAGTGCATTTTCATTCTGCCAAATGCAGAGTATACACTCAAGTGATTTATAATAATTTTTACAAATTGCAGTGGGTTTTAGTTAAAAATTGCTAATAAATGCAGGCATTAATTAAGTGTTCTTTTGCTGCATTTGGCCATTTAGAGTGTATCAGGCCATGATTTAAAATGTAAATGCTCGTTTAATTTGAGGACAAAGAAAGGAGAAAAGTCTGTCACAGCAAGCTTTCAGTTCTCTTGTACATTAATATTCTGGTACATTTGTAATTTATCTAGATGGAAAAAAACATTTCTTCAATAATGCTGTGTACAAACATTAGCATTTTATGTCTTAATTGATATCTATTGGACTATGTAGGTTCAACATATATTATTTTAAAAAAATAATACTTTATAAATTATCTATAATTGATTTTGAATTATAAAGTGCTCTCTGGAAACTTTAAAATAAATTATTAGGATGATGATAATGAATTGGGATTTAAAAATCCCCCAAAGGCCAAGGAGAGGTTTCTGCATAACTGTGTTATAGTCCTGAAACACCCATATCCATAACCCAGGATAAAATGTTCCCTAAGAAATTCTTTTATTTTAATGTCATTGACAATATTTTGTCATTATTAAGTAACCTATGACAAACACCTCAGTGCACACTAGTTATTTCCCCAAGGACTACCTTAAGATGTTGAAACCGATCACTACCGTCTGCTAAACCCTTTCTGCTGCCTGTAAAAGCCTGAAATGCTTGGTAGTTTGCAAGTTGAAAATTTCTATTTAGCCATTAGAGACTTTAAATATTTAAAATTTTTAAAGTTTTTGTTGTTTTGTTTTGGTTTTTTTTCAATCACATGTAAGATGATCACATATTCAACACAGAGTTTAAGATGACTCAGGACAACAGCCAAAGTGCTTTGTTCCTTAAGCTTCAGGGAATAGTCACAGGTGAATGATTCTGATTCCCCCCTCACCCACCCACCCCCCCAAAATATGTCAAAGTTATCATTAAATTACTAGATTATTTTTTGTTCCTGCTGTACTTTTTTTGACTTTTTGGCCTTCGTCCAAACACTTTCCCTTCAGAAACCTGAGGGCTTTTTCATCTGACTTCCTTACTGACATCCATTCCCCATGTTCTATTTTCAACCCAATAAAGAAAATACCAAAGAATGCCAAAGAATGTTTATGGTGGGTTTTTTTGTTTTGATTTTTGTTCTGGTTTTGGTTTTTTGTTTGTTTGGTTTTTTTACTTCAGTTTACATTTATGTGAATTTCTGTTGTACTATTTCTGACTGTATGCAAAATTGCTATTTGGTAACATATCATCCTCTTCCAAACTTGCAGAATTTACATCAAAACTAATCTGAAGAGAGGAACAATATGGTGAAGGACATGCAGTGATTATTTTGTCTACATCTCATATGCCAATACCACAATATCATTCTCAATTCTTTTATTCAAACTTAAGGCTTTGTCTGACCCTAAAAAAAATCAAATCTTGGTAGTAGGCTTGCAATCACTTCTGTGTTTCTATTGGTTATTGGCTAGATCTGATGTGCAGTTTCCTAAAACATTTAACTGTAACAGATCCCTTTGAATCTCTAATAAATATATTTTTTCTTTTCCTGGTTTTCTCTTCTCCAACTCTACTACCATAAAGCTTTTTTTTATTTTTTTTAATCTGTGAAAAACTGTTGCACACGTTCATCCTAACCTTCTTGAATCTATTAGCAGAAACTGCAAATCCCAATGGGAAATAAATGCTTTTGCAGTAGCTCGTGATTAAGATGTCCCAGAGGTACAGCTCTGTGTTCCAAAAATATAATACATTTTTTGCATATTTTGCTCTACATGACTTATGCCTGCTGTGCTAATCAGTCATGTCACTCAATAGCTATTTTGAGTTCTTATTGCTTATTTTTTAAAGTTGAAAAATTGATTAAATCAGGATGATGAACAGTGACCCTTTTAGCAGTTTACCGTTGTCCAGGAATGTTCAGGCTGTGGAACAACTACCATAAAGATACAGGTCATCATGATATTCTATGGTTCTTTGATTCTAAATCTCCCAGCACTGAGATACAGCAACATACTATGTCAACAGTTTGGAAGCTTTGCCCATGGTTCTCACTAATGAACATTTGTAATTTGAGAGTTCAATTTTAACAGCAGGATAACCACTGCTAAGCTGGCAGTACCACTTCATCCCTAATGATTAAGCCAAAAGCTCTTTCTATATTTGGGTACAGCCACAGAAGAATTGAATCCCACTAAAAAGTACACTCCCACAAACATCTGGCTATTGTTTTAACTTTCCTGCCATCAGGATTCTTTCCATCTTTTCACCTGTCCAGGAGCTCAGAGCAGGAATGTAACAGGATGACCCTCGTATCTCACAGTTTCAAATGCTCCATGCTGTACTACTGGGGTCTGTTATTCTACATTCTTGCCAGGATCCTGATCTAGATTCTCCTGGCCACAAATGAGGCCAAAATTTAGACAGGTGTCATAATATCTCCATACTGTTGCTCTCCACTTCCACTTCTGAGGCATACATTATTTTTATCTGCCCTAACCCACTAGAATCGGACTTCACTTTCTTCATTCTGATAAACAGGATACTGAATCCTAGTATCTTAAGAAGAAAGGTTCTGTAATTATGGTTCTTTGTCCTTCCCTCTTTATAAGTATTACCATCCTTGGCTGTTTTCTGCCTCACTGTCACAGCTTATGACATGTTCATGAAGGATGGTAGTTAAAATGTTTTCATCCCACTGAACCTCTCCTGGATGGATGTTGATATCCTCATAAAGACACCAGAATTTTTCTTTCCCTCTGTGCTTGTGCAGAGCCATCTGTAGTGACAAAATAGCATTGCAAAGACATCAGTGTACTGAACATTTCATCCAGCTCTATGTGCAAAAACTAAATGTCAGGTGCCAGATTTACGACTCCACAGGATATAAATATTCCCTCTCCGGAAAGGTCATGCAAGATTATCATCAATACATGAAGCAGACACTGACAGCCATGTCCGTTTCAGTGCCTTCAGTTGTTTCTAGATCTATAATTTGCTGTGCAGTTGTTTTACAACAACCATAATGATTAGTCAATATGGGATAACATTATTTTCTGATTCTACAGTAATGATCTTTCATGCAGGTCAAATCACAGCTTTCCCAGGACAGAGCCATTTGCTCTGAAAATGGCTTCTTATTCCTGGTTGTGTAGAGCTGATTTCTTGTACTTTACATATAGAAGTTTATGAGTTGTCTTCAATCTCTTTTCTTTAGGGTTCATTCCCCATTAGAGTTCTCTAGAATTTGTTAATTACTGCTTGGCTGTTACTCACTGGAAGAAAGTGTTTATTGTTTGATTGTTTGTTTCCCCATTTTTTAATTTAATTGATAGAGTTTTTTAAAAAATTGTACCTGGTTCTAATTCATCCTTGAGGAGTCATACTGAATTGTCTTATTGATCTGATGGAGTCTTATGGCTTCTGCTTTGATTTTGACGTCATATTTAGTTTTCCTGTCTAGAGTACTTAATCTTTTTATGTTCTAGGACTAAGGACATTCTCTGATCCCACACCTTTTCCACATAAAATTTTGGCAAAATCCTTCCTTGACTTGCTTCAATTGCACCTGATGCAACCATAGCTCTCGGCAACGAGGCACTCTTCATACTTCCATGCCATCTGTCTCAGTAAACATAACTTCTCCCAGCATGGATTATGTCATTTGTACGTAGTGGGAGGGAAGCTAATGCCTGACTAGTCTTGGTTACTCATCCTTCCAGGATTTTCATTCCTGCCTTTCTATGTATTTGTATGTTAAAACGGATTTAAGAATAGATTCCCCTTTCAGATTAGTCTTCCAAATGCTGTCCCCTATACCAGTTTCCTTAAAATGCCCATATTATGTGACAAGAACTATTCACAATAGTATCTACTCCCTTTTACTTGCTTTGAATACTTTTAAGGATCAGTAAAAATATTTTAATATTTCCAATTCCCAATTTCCAACACTGAAGCAAAGGCAAGCTTTAGGGAAATGCAGACTTTCCCTTACAGTCCCCCTTTTTTTGCACAGTGAGATCTATGATTTCAGAATCCCATGTCCACTGAATTTTCATTCTGTTTCTGTCTCTGCTGCAAAATTCAGACATCTTAGTACTTCAGATATGCCAGTACTTCTGTGCTGCAATGAAAAGTGCTGCAGTAAGCACAACCGTAAGAAACTGAGCTTTCATGTGCATACAGCAGTCTTAGACTCAGCTGTTTCCAACTACATCAAAAACAACTTCAATTATGCCCTTAGTCCACACTAATACATGTCCTTCATGAGAACTGTTCTTTTTTCAGTTCTGCTATAACCTTCGTTATCTCTACTGAGGAAAAAAAAAATTAAAAAACTGTTACAGCTGAGAATGCATATCAAAAACTTAAGATAAAGCACATGATAGAAAAACTATAATTGTTTCAATATCTCCAAAAGTCAATGTGAAGGTTAAACTGTAAAAAAATTCAAGTATGTTAAGGGAGAAACGCACAGCATAATCCCTATGCAATCTAAATTCTTGTACTGTAGTAACACCACAAAGAAACCATTTGGTTTCTGTTAAGATTTTCAGAGCTTGTGATTCCAAATCTTGTGAAACTGATTTTTTGAACATATTGTCTTCTTTTTTCTTGCTAGTTTCACACTAGTGAAAGATAATTCACACATTTCTTTACCTTGGCATGTCTCAGAACAGAGTGAAGAATGCCAATGTTTTAGTGAAAGTACATATTTAACCCCTCCACCACTGCTTTCCATTAGCACTTCAAAGAATGCCTTTAAGCAATCAAAAATGCAAGATAAATTTTATAGACAGATGATGATTATGATTATGATTATTATTATTATGCAAACTATTTTCCCCCTAATTTTAGGAGACTTGAAGGCATTTAAACTGCGTCTGGAAGCAAAAGCTGCAAGCCTAAAATGAAACTAGATGATGGGAACAGGCTACTTAAATTTAAATTTCTATCTGTCTTACAAAGAAGTTTAGTAGAAGCTGATCTATTGACAAAAAAATTGATGCAATGGACTCAGTGTCTACATTATATGCCTTTTAAAGATTACTTTGGATTTGTTTTAGCATGGTCCAGAAAATGGAAGGCCCTAAGTTCCTACAGTTCATCTTCTGGTTTTCTTTTAGACTGCAGGAATACATGGCCTGAGTTCTGAGCTCATTCCCTGCCATGGATTAAGTACTGTAAATGGAGATGATTTAGAGATCCTATTCAAAACTGTCCACCCAATCTACACTAAAATGATCACATAAGTGCATGCTAACTTGCCTCACTGATCGATCTAATTAGGTTAAGCTTATAGGAACACATCCAATCTTCACTTACACAGCTCTGAATGCCTGAAAGCTCATCTCCATCTTTCCCCTACTTTTTGTTCCCTCAGCCTCTATAGTAAGACATAGCCTTTTCCTACAAATCAACCCCCTTGGCTCCAGCACTGCTATTTGCTAAATGCGTGCTTGTTTATTAAACCATGCAGATAAGGAAGATGGGAATCTGCTACTTCTCTCCAGTTAATTTACTGGTTCCTACTAAGAAAAATATGGCCAGAAATTAAAAGTGAAAGTATAACTGGCACACTTACAATAATCAGCCCACAGGTTTGGAAGTGCATGGCCATTTTGTTGTAGAAACTGTTGATTGTCGTTAGCTATATGAGCAATTTTTAATTTTTTTTTGTTCCTAAAAGCTCCAAATTAGAGGGCAGAAATGGATTGCATCATTTACTTCCTACACATCAAGTTCCTTTCTTTTGCCTTGTTTTTCTTTCTGAATGGGTAGAAAGATTGTATTTTGTACTTGTGGAGTATGGGCAGTTTTCCCTCACAAAGGAAACTCCATGAAACAGCAAAGAAAACTCCTGCAGGACTCATTTAGTACCCTAGGCAACATGGGAATAACTGAAAAGCACTACTAGGTAACTCCATCACAAATGTACTAACTCTGTACCAGTACATGAGTAGAGTATCCTCAGAACAGGAAGGTATGGAGGTTTACAGACTGGGAAAAAGGTACTGTCCATTGTTTCCACTTGATTTGGTACACTACTTAATATTCAACATAAAGAACTTTAGTTATGTTTGCTTCTTCTATCATATTGTACTAAGATATTTTTTCCTTTGCATTACCATTCCCCCTCCTGGCCATAGCTGTCCCATCTCTCCCAATGGAAGGAGCAGAATGGGAGCAGCAGACTGAGTGTGGGAAGCACGTATTTGACAGAGTTCTCTTCCGGACTGCTCCAGCATTCCCCCTCACTGCACTGCTCTGGCTTTGTGGCTTGGTTTTTTTTTTTTCTTTTTCTTCTTTTTCTGCCTTTCATGCTAAGCCAAATACTGTGTGTAGAAAGGCTGTGGGTGTATTGTGCTTGATCCGGCAGTATGAGTGCAGAATAAAAACAATCTAAAGGGTTTTTGTACATTTATAGGAAAGACCCATTAGATTTTGTGAATCAGTGATGATGCAAGCATAGGTTTGGGGAGGTTGCTAAATTACAAGGCATGCAGAAGTAGCAGAACAAATTATGTACTTGTCTACAAAGCAGGTACATCTTACCCACTCTGTAAGAAAGCCTCAAAATTTAAAAGATAAAATTTGTGGTCTAAAAGTACAAATCTGTCATTTAAACAAAAATATGATGTTAAATTTATTTTAAACAGACTGTCTATATTAGCTTGTTCTTAAAAGTACATTAGTGAAGAATGAGTATGATTGCTGGCCTTTGTTAGCCTAGCATGGCCTGAGCAATTAAATGTCTCTCCATCTTGCACTACTGGATTACGTAGTGTCATCCTTCTCTAAAAACTGAAAATCAAAGAGATTAATGTGAAGGGTGTGCACACCTCACTGCATATGATTCTCTCAAGCTGAAGCCGTGAATTTAAACAGTCAAGTAATTTCTTTTTTTAAAAAGAAGACAGTGTCTTCCGCATTATTTGTACAGACTAGCAGTAATGTAATAGACACCAGCTATTCAGAATTAGTTCGTTGCATTTGCAGGACTAGAGACCTGGATGAATACTGGCTCCACTTGGTCAAGTAAAAATACCAAGACAGGGAGATCAATAAAACAAAAAAAACCCTCCAAAACCCTCCAAAACCCTCCAAAACCCTCCAAAACAAAANAACAAAACAAAACAAAACACAAAACAAAACAAAACAAAACAAAACACCTTTTTCAATTTGCAGTATTTTTGGCATCAATCAACAATAGTAAATGTAAGCTTCAGCAGTTTAAGTATTGTCTGAAAGAATTTCAAATTTTGTGTATGACATCATTTGACCAAAAAAGGCTACACCAATCACAATAATTAAGTTCTTAGTAGCTGAATATTATTCCCAAGATTGGATTAATTTAGTATCAGCAAGTTGAGCTGAAATTGGAATCTATAAAGAGTAAAAGCTGCCATCCTGTAGGAAATCCTGGCAATCCGATAATCCATTTAATCTAAAACTTTTTTCTATTTTTTTAATGAAAGTACAAGTGTTACAAAGTATCCCACTTTGATATTTTTGAATGAAATTTTTTCCCAATTTAAAATATTTCATTTTAGCTACTGTAGATTCAAAACTGTCAAACCCCTTATATGTCTTTTATGCCACTAATGGTCCTCAGACTTCCTCCAATAAACAGTAAGAACCAGCAAGTTACTAACAATGATGCAGAAGCAGTCTGAAAAACATTTTTGCCTCTGATCTCAGAACATTTGGAAATGAAGTGCGATCGTTGTGATGCATCACAGACACAGCCTGCCACTAATGCATAGGTGTGATTCAACCAGCTCAAAAACTACGGTGGATTTCGACAGATAAAGTCCTGGGATGGAAGGCACCACAGCTCTAGTTTTCATGAGATACTTGTTCAAACAAAATTAAATAATGGACCAACTGAATTGAACTAAAACATTTCGGTATATAAGGTCAAAAGATTTGACTTGTGTTTCACTGTGACTTGAAGAAAATTTTATCTGACTTTTTAAATTTAATAAAATTAAATCAGTGTTATTATCTGAAAAACCTAGTTTTCCCTAATCAATATTTCTGCTTTTAATAACTACATACAAATTTTTCAACTCATTTAGAGTTTGACAATGGCCGAGTTTGAAAAGAAGACAGGAATATAGCCAAAAAGCAAGAATATTCTTTCTTCCAGTCTCATTATTAGCTACAGTTTGTATTACAAGCAGACAGAAATCAAGTTAATTTTGGCAAAATGTGAGGAGAGGAGGCTACCTAAAACCTTGAGTTTCAAGAGGGGAAGCAGGCAGGGAACCAGTCACATGTTTCCAGGCTCCAGGGGCTGCCTGCTTGCTTGGCAAAGGCAAAAGAGCTTGTTTCCAAAACACTGACAAAAAACCCCCAGAATCTATGCTCAGATTGTGAAGTTATGCTGGCATTATCTTGACTATGTTTATAAGTAGTGATCACTTTACATAAAGATATGCCAAGAATCACTGGAAATTACTTGGGCAAAGTACCACAGGAACAGCTTATAATATTTTCAGAGATGTCTTTGCATCAATTACCAGAAGCTCACTGCAGGAAAAGAACTCTGAAGGAAACAGGGCTTCAAGTAATGTTTTTATCACAGTCTCAAATGAGAAACTGAAGGGGACTCTATCTTATGATGCCCTGAGATACTAAGTCTGGATGGATGAGCTACAGAGTAAGCTCTAAGCATACGTCCAGCCAGAATCAAATTAATCCTCTTCTCTCACAAGAGAGTTAAGGTTGTCTAACCTTCAACTCCATCTAAGAGTTTGCTGTCTTAACTGTTTGTATCTGGTTTTGGCCATTCTTTGGTATGTCCATTCATACTGTTTAGTTTTCCAGCTTTTCAAGAAAGGGAAAGAGCAATGATGACGAAGAGTGATTTTTGCTTTGAAGTCCTTATAGCTGTATGATTCAGCCAAAAAAGTAAGGCACATTCCCCTCTAAAAAAGAACAGAATGCCCTTCAGTTTGCCATGCCCTCTCTGAAAGGTAGGATTTGTTTAATGCATTGACAAGCAGTCCCCAAACTTCCATGAAATGACACAAAAGGCTGAGCTCAGCTGCCTGACAGCTCTGTTGTGAAATGCAACTCCTATTATGCTTTTTGCCACATATGAAGTTATACAGGGACATGATGAAATGAATACACAAACAGATAAAAGAGTAAAGAGTATATATCAAGTAGATAGCCTCAGCACTCAGAGCTATATTGTTTTTTCTTTGTTCTCACTCTTGTTTAAGGGGTTTTTTTGCCATAACATTCAGCTATCTCCTTTGAATTCATCAGTGCCCTGAGCAATTACAAAAAGAAAAGCCCCTGAGCACTGCTCACCCCAAAAAGCCACATCTGTTTCAGTCACTATGCAGCCACAAATGAGCAACAACACAATTATAACATAGCTCATAACAAGTGAAATTCAAAATGCTGCTTACATTGCTGCTTGCAGTGATAACAAAATTATGAGAGCAACAACAAACACTGAAACTGCTCAAGCAAAACAAGTAGAATACATGTTAGGTTTTTGTGGCAGCCACATCCTAGTGCTTTCTCCAGGCTTTCTTCCTCCCTTGATGTAATTTTTCCCTTTGACCACATCTCACTTGACATCAGAAAAAAAGTCATTCTTTCTCATAAAATGTGCAAATTGGATCTATGGTATGAGATGAATAAGGGTAGAGGTAACAAGAATCCTAAACTGACAAATAAAAGAAGAACTGGAAAGGAAAGTTAACCCAAATAATCTACTTGCACGTATTCAGAAATCTTTGAAGAGCAATGTGCATATTGCAAGTTGCAGCAGGCCTGCAGGCAGCTTTAATTTGCATGAATGGCTGTAGCACAGAAGCGAAGGGCTGGATGACTGGATGACCTTGACAGCATTCTGAGGGTCACTGAAATGCAGCTTCTTCAGTCAGGCTCAGAGGAGTTTCTTTGCTGGGCTATATACCAGTGTTTTCTTCCAACAGATTTTTCTTTTCTTTGACAAAGATAATTAAAAATGTAGTATAAAGCTGTAGTATTCTCAGTTGAATTTTGCCTATTTCAAAAATTTTAATATTTCTCTCCCAGAATGTCATTTCACTGCATTCTATTAACAGAATGTGTCTCGAGATGTTAACAGTATTTTGGGATACTTAGCAGGCCATCGTTACTCATCATGATGTTAGTCAACATAAGCTGTGTTTCTTACTAGATTTTGATTAATTATCCTAAAACCAGCATGCCCCTTTCCCTCCCACTTCTGAGATACAGCAGCAGAAAATGTGCAGGTAGTGTACTTTAGGCAGCAAAAGTGGCAGCATCAACAATTAGACACCTCTTTTCTAATTAATTAAAACAGTTGATGCTCACTACCCCGTGATTAAGTATGTTGCAATTTGGCTGAATACCACTAAACTGAACATAGTTCTCACCATGCTTTTACTATAGATAAAGAAATCAAGCCATTCATGAAATACCTTCCTAATTAAAAAAAAAAAAAAATTTTAAAATACTAAGAGGGACAATGGATGACCCTAAAATTTATACACAAACTCAGTAAGCTTCTAGGAAGGAAAGACCTGAATTCCCATGTTAACAATGTCGAGTTATCTCTTTTCTTGGTGATTGTTCAATTTTGCATTTAGATCAGTATATCTCATGGCTAGGAGGATGGGTTGGATAAGTGTAGGAGTCAATAAAGGTGATGAAATAACACAAACTAAAATGCAAAACATATGTAGAGCTTTTCCACAGTTATGACATATTTCATCTTCTTAAAATACCTGAGCGTAGCAAAGATGGGATGACAAGATGACAGGATGAAGAGAAAAAGGCCCTTTTTATACTGAATTTCTCCTAATTTTCCTGACCCAGTAATAATATTTCACAGGCTGATACACTCATTCTTGGTTTGTGGATTACTGCACCTCATACTCAGAAATGGAGAGAGGCTTCTTAAAAATATTTCATTTAGCACAAAACAGTAGATTTTAACTTTACTACATTGTGCTTGGCAAAATAGATTGTCACAGACATGCCACTTTTCCATTCTCTTTGTGCTAGTTCCTTCTGAATTCAGAGTCCAGTCCAGAGTCTGTGTCCTGCTATGCATAGCCCCAGGAAATAATTCTTTTGTATAAGGGGCCATTCTGTTTGAGTAATTTTAGACCGATAAACCCCACAAAAGTAGACCTGTCAAAAACCTAGTAAAATGTGGAAAAAGGGAGGAAAACCTTGATCCATATTCATTGTTAAAAAATCTCTAAAAATTGGAATGGAGAAAAAAAATCTCTTTCTCATATCCATCAGAAGACTTTTTTTTCCTTTAGAAGTGACTGCAGAATATGCCTGATCTAAGTTTACCACAAAGGAGAACAGCAAGGCTGTATCCCGCAATGACACAGTGAATGTGCTGTAATATTTAAAAAAGAAAAAAAGGTATTAGAATTTCTCAGCACTTTGTGTAGGACTCAGCTTCAAATTAGAATATGTAAATATAAGTGCCTAGTTTTGAGTAATGCATCTAAACTCTGATTATATCCCTTGGGAAGCTGGTACAGCCAGTGGAGCCTGGAGAGAGAGTCCAACGCTATCCTGTTGATCATCATTTTGAAAAATCCACATGAGCAATTCTGTAACATACTCTCTTTAGCTCAGAAAATCCCCTAACAAATATAAAAGTGCTATTAATTTTGATAGATCTTCCCATCACAAATTAGAATTAGGCTATTCATTAATCCTGCTATTTCTCACAGTCTTTCAGTTTTACAGCATATCTCACACAATATTTTCTCCTTAAAAAACTCCAGGCTTTGTATTCTCTTACAGCCATCAGTGTCTTGTAACTCTCTTTGGAAAAAACCCACCTCAACTTAGGTATGAAAAACAACATGGAAGCATGAACAATATACAGAATAGAAGTGACAGAAAACACAGTCATTATGCAAAGACATGTCCTCAGCTTTGGTAAAGTTTTCAAATATCAATATTTGCAATTAGCAGTGCTAGTCCTCCCTTGATCCCACAAACTCCAGTTATTCAACATGCTATGACCAGGAAAGCCTCCTGTATTTCTGAGATACTTTAGTTTACCTTCCAAGTCCACTTGACACAGATAGCGCCTCAGTATTGACTGGTTTGAGAGCACAGCTGATCAATAATATCTTCTATAATTACATGTATAAATTCTGATGACAGACCATTCCCTGGGTGATGTGGGAGAAACTGGAATATTTGTTCTGAACATAAGTTACAGATGATATCTAGCTCAGATTTCATGTTCAGCAAAACCTGGCAGCTTCTTTTCACCTGCTCCTTTAAGACTGACTTTCTACATTCGATTAGGAGGCACTTCAACATACACAAGCCTTGCCATCCTTTAGAGTTATTACTTAAACTTTTTTATCATCTTATGCACTCCTCTATATTTTTGGGTTTATATTAATTATATTTTCCATTGTGGGTAGATAAAGAATCAGCTTTTTTTTTTTTTTTAAGTCTTGATAGTATTTTTTTTACCTGTGTCTGCTTAATAAGGCAGTCAGGACTACCCTTGTTAATAAGTAGCTCTCTTCACAATAATCATGATTTGCAATGTCACTGCAATGTTTTCCAGAAAGAGAGAGGCAAACAAAAAATTCTGAAATATTCCTTTTGAAGCATTTTTTTTAAACCAAACTTTTAAATTTTATTTTAATTACCTCCTGCGCAGATTTTTAACCAAGGTCAAAGTACCACTGAATGTTTAAAACTGTCAAAAGATATTTTCAGTGTTTTTCTCACAGAAGATGTGTTTTTTCTCTCTGATTTAAAAAAAAACTTTAAAGTTGAGAAACCTAGACTCATAGAATCATAGAATATTAAGAGTTGGAGTGGGACCTGAAAAATCATCTACTCCCAACTCCCCCTGCAATGGGCAAGGACAGCTCCCACTACATCAGGTTTCTCAAGGCCTTATACAAGCTGGCCTTGAACTTCATGGTATCTAAGCTGTACACTCTGAAAAGCTCTGCTTTGAGGTCTGTCCAAAATATTGCTTGGCTCATATATCTTTTGTAAGAGGATCTGTCATTGAAAAAATGTCTGGATAAGTAAAAATCTCCCTACTCTTATATGCTACTCAAATGATCCCTTGCTAAAACTGCAAACTAAACAAAATAGTTTTGTTTGCTGTTGTATTTGGTGGCAGTTATACCATCATGAGTGAACCACCTAATTATATAAACAGCCATGATATTTCTGGGTCAGTTGACAATTGCATTTGGAGGCACAGGAGTCCCAAGGAGTATCTGAAAGCCATAACTGGCAAAAGCTACATCTGCAGTATTTCTCTATTTATCTTAAGGGGCAATGATTCAGTCATTCAACATTTGTCCACCAAAGGCCAAGTCATTACTTTAAGCCTCTGGACTTAACATGCAGATGTGATTTTGTTCCTTCACAAACTAAGCAACATTTTTTTCAGACTATTCTCAGCATTTATTACACAATAGAAAGGCTTTTTAGAAAACAAAATCAGAAATTCACAAATATATTAAAAAACCTTGCCTTTATAAAATATGAGACTCTAAGAATAAGTACACAGTGCAACGAGGGAAAGCTTTTAAGGTATATCTATTACCAAGCTGCTAAAATTCTTCCCTGTTTCCTCACAGACATTTCTAGTTCCTTCTTCAGAATTATTTCTCATTTGCCACTGTTTAAATGAGAAGAGAATTAGAGCCTTTTTTTTTTTTTAATTTGAGCACAATGTTCTTGATTCAGAAGATCTACTGCAGAGATAGACTAACAATTCACCTTTTTTTTTTTTTCAGAGGGGGATTGCTGTCTAGAGGATTACAGTATGGGAAGGGCCAGCTTTCACCCTAGTGTAAACAGTGCAGGATCTCTGTCAACAAAAACAGCTAAGGAGAGCCTGTGATCTGCTGAATCTCAAGCTGGCCTTTGTCATGCTGCTCTTTCTGCAGCTACATTCTATTGCTACAGCCTAATCCTGCCCTGGATTTCTCCCTGTTAAGTAACACTGACAGGAATGTATGGCATTATAAGATATCAAAACCATAAGAATGGAAGATGAAATATTTTATGCAATTTTGCATTTGCAACACAGTTTATTCCACTGTTCTTACTAAGTACTAATGGCACAAACATGAAAAATCCATTAATTTGGATACAAATAATACAGTATTTACTCATCAATCTCACTTAAAAGTTTGTTTGCTCAAGAATTAAATTTAGTCTTTAAAATCAAAACAAATAGAGAACCCTCTCCCTGTTTTCTGCCCCTCACTAATACCTTTCAGTTGTAGCACTTGGAGTAGAAGGCCCATAAAGCCCATAAATGAGTCAGACCAAACTGCCACTTTAATCAAACCTGTAGCACTTGGCTGTAAAACACTACAAAAAAAAGTAAGAAAAACTGAAATGCCCTTAAGGATAATTGCACAGGCCAGGACTGCCATCACACAGAGAATAAATATTGGAAAAACAATAATCCAGAAAGGCTGATGCCGAGAGAATTAAATTAAATACCCACGGAAGTTAATTACTGGGAAATAAAAAAAAAGTGTATTGGAAGGAGCAAAAGAGAAGACAGACAAATAAACCTGCTACCTACTGAACTTGATTCCAACTATTTCTTCTTCTATTCCCCACACAGAGTGTAAATTACAGTGGGTACTCTGACAGGAGCAGATTACTGCAAGTACTGCAAGAAGAATAAAAATTTAGGCCACACTTTGTCTACTTTATTGAATTTCATCAGTGTCTGTTTATTAGAATTCTTCGTAAGCACCCCAGTGTTGCAGATTAGAAAATGACAGAATCTTTCCTTTTTTTTTTTTTTCTTTCTCATTTCAACACTATTCTTTGGAAAAGCCATCCAGTGCACTGATGCTCCTCTCCATAGGCAGTAAAGTGACAGAAGCAGTTGGGGCATTCATTTGGTGCTCATTCCTTCTCCATACAGGAAAAACCATCCTGTTCTGGATTATGGGTATTTATTTAGCATTTTGCATAAAGACAAGACAAATCTAAGATGACATGAGAGCATTATCTAAGGAGAGGGTTGAAGAATATAAATTTTCTGTACTTCAGCTGCAATTGATGCTTCTCCTGCTTTTGGAAGAAGGACACCTATTTCACAGCAGTAACTGGAAGCAGCCCAAAGAACATGAAATGGAGTATGGGAGATAAAGTGAGGCTACTCAGAAGACTATCACACACTGAGGAGTCAGTGATCCATGTTACAGGCTGTGCTCTCCACTACTACACTGCATGGACAGCGTGGCCTTGGGCCTGTGTTGTGTTACTTTTCCTTGGCTGCAGGATAAACTAGAGGACTGATTGTAACAGAGGAGGCTGCACGCAGCTCACACTTGGTACTGGGATTACTTGTGTGACCTTGTCTTTGCCTTAAAGTGAACCTGCAAGTTCTTATGCAAAAATCCATTTCTTTCATGGAAGAAGCTGTGAACAGAAGAGTCATCCTCCCGAAAAAGCCAGAAGACCAATAAAGACCAATGCTGGAGGACTTCTGTGTGTTGAGCCCTGGCCAGCAATGCATCCCGTGACACTCTACACCTTGGAGCTCTCACATGAGGCTATCTATTGTCTTCTTCCTTACTCTGTTAGTCCAATGAGTGGGATTCTCAGAAATACCTTATGGAGCTTGAGCCCATTTCTTACTGGGTTCATGATTAACACTGACACTAATGGGGTCTAACACAAAAGCCATACAGACTTGGAGTTAAACTGTTCTGACCACTAAAACTCTTGCTACAGTTCCGGTAATATGATAGATCTCAGTGCAGTAGAAATATATTTTGCTCTCCTTTAAGAAGTCAGTTATAAAATTGATACATATCTCACAAATTTACAAACTTTCATTATAATTCCAGTGCTCACTTGTTCTCAGAAGCATCTGAATTAAATATCAAAAAGGTTATTTCTTTGAGGTCCCATTTTAAAAGAATTGAATTCAAAAAATATGTTTTGGAGAGCTGAAATGAGCTATAAAGATTTACATAGAAAAACTCTAATTGCCTTCCACCAAAGTATTTCAATGAAGCCCTATGTCTTCAAAACCACTGCAATAAATACTATATTCTACCGTGTTACTGAACACAGACTCTATCATGTGATCCATGATACATGGATGGGAGTAGAGTGCATGTCCCAGGCCTTGATATTGACAAGGCACCCTTTGACACCGTCTCCTATTATATCACTACAGCCAAATACTCAAATGTGCACTAGATAAGGGAGTAAAAAGAAAGATAGGGTTGCAATTATAAGCACCAAGTTCAGCTGGATGCATCTCTGGGATTGAGAGTAGGGCAAAAACCCATTTGGGTGGGTCAGGGCTCACTCTTGAAATATTTATGGGCAACACCAAAGACAGACTTGCAACACAGAATCATAGATTTCTAGAATGGTTTGAGTTGGCAGGGAGCTTCAAAAATCATCTACTTCAAATACCCGATCATGGTGAAGGACATGTTTCACTAGATCAGGCTATTCAAAGGTCCCATCCAGCCTGGCCTTGAACACTTTCATGGATGGGACATCCACAGCTTCCCTAGGCAACCTGTCCCAAAGAAATCTGTCATTTCTCTAGGAAATTTCCATGGATAACCAGCATCTCTCCTCTCTCATCATCAAAAATTTCTTCATTTTACCCAGTCTAAATCTATCCTCTTTCAGTTTAATAGCACTGTTTTTTGCCCTGCCTCTACAGGCCTTGGTATCAAGACTTCATCTTTCTTTCTTACAAGACCCATTTATATATTGAAAGGCTACAATAATGCCTCCACTGAATCTTCTCTTCTCCAAGCTGAACAACTTTCAACTCTCTCAGGTCTACTTCGTGGGAGACATAGGTGATTTCAACTTTATGTACAAATTCACCGCAAGTGTGGGCAAACACTGTATCTGGATGTGTTGCAGAGATATTCCACTGGAGACACCAAAAACTCAGATGTAAAAGTCCCTGAGTGACTTGATATAATCTGTCTCCCTGGGTGGAAAAACAATGAATACGTGACATGTCTAAACCCTGAATCTTCCACATATTACAGTGCAACTGGAAAATGAATTCTTTTGTCATCCTATGAATGGTTCAAATATCTCAAATGTATTTCTGTCTTTTAACAGAATGTAAAAGAGAAAACATTTAAATTTTTTTATAAAACTTTTTTTTTTAATTTGGTCTAGGTCATTTGGTTATGACCTTTAAAAAAATTGTTTCACTAGGATTAGCTTATTTTTTAAAATGTCATTTGTTGGTGAAAAAAAGTGAGGTCTCATTTTGAAAAGGTCAAAAAGCTTTGACCTTTTCAAAACTCTTATAAGAAAAAAACTGTCAAAAAAGTTTGTTTTGTGAATAGCTGAAAGTAGTTGTTACAACAAAACAAGTACAGACCCATCGCTTATGTTAAAAACTTTGTAGCATGGTTTTCAGTAGACACATGATCTGACCAAAAAATGTTGACTCTCACCTTTCTTCTGCGTGCTTAAAGCAAAATCTCATTTACTTTCATGAATAGCAGTAATCTACCAGGACACCACAACTACATCTCAGCAATTAACATAGTTTCACTTCCAATCACAACTGGAAATAACAGTTAGTAATAAAAATGGATATAGTTGTAAATATTTAAATACTTTTAATATTGCGCATTAAGTATAAAGAAAAGAAATGAACAAGTTTCCTGCTCCACAAGAGTGAGCATTGAGCATTGCCTTCTGACTTACAATGTTTTTCTCAGCCTGTCAGAATTTCAGCACCTCTGGGCATGACATTTCTCTTGGATGAATGTCTCCTCCACAGTTTGTTAGGCATTGCATACTGATGCATTGTTTCCCCAAAGGTGACATCATTATAAGAGGTGTTATCTTTTTCGTGTTGTCAGGAACACTGTCCAGCTTTTATTTTAAGCAATCTTCTTCTCTTATCTTTCATTTTATTTTCCTCCTTCATTTCACACAGTATTTCTTTTAAGAATACTTGGACATTTGTTGGCCTCTTCTGCTACTTATATAAAATTTCATGTATCTTCTCATTCTGAAACCACAGGAACAAATTCTCCACATTTTAAATAATTGATCTTTTTAAATTTTTTTTTTAAGGTCATTTTGCTGTTTCCCTAAAAATAGGCTACAGCAATTTACTAGTTCATGTGTAACACTAGTAAGTAAGTTTGATTGTGGTAGACTCCAAACTACAGAAAGATCCTAAACGTCCATATTCTGTCCCAGGTTGCTAATTTCATTTCTGAGTTACAGGATCATCAGGAAATAAAGGGAATCCATATTTAAGTAATTTCATTCCAGTTTGCAAACTGCATCTATGAAGATGAACTTTTATCCATATGTACACTTTCCAATTCATTCTAAAGTCACCGAACTATTCACAGGCCCATAACACTGTCTTGGACTGTAATATCAGGATTTAAAATTCTAAAGGATTGTCATATAAGAAATGAATTCTTGAGAACTTATTTGAAAAAACTGGTAAGGTTTTATCAATGTTACCTCAAAAACTATTAAACTGCATGAGTCACTCAAAAGAGGACAGAAAGGGACATTTGTCTGGTTCACTGCAGACGGTACTAAGAGAAATTAAGAATTTGAATTCCTTGCACCCTCATATAGCAAGAAAGAAGAACTTGTAGGACAGAAATTCAAAACACCTAAAGTTAAAGAGCATTTGATGCAAATACCTTTCATTTATTTAGCAAGCAAAGGCAATACAATGGACCAGATGTATCCATAACAGGCAAGCACAGTCCAGAATAACAGGATCAGATACAATGGGTCGGATATATCCGTAACAGACAAATACAAGCTTAAATTGTCCAGAATAGTAGAATCAAACCGGAGTAAATCTGGCAAAAAATGTCCAATGTCAAAACTGCAAAGGGTTGTCACACTCATTTCTCTACCTTGCTGCCAATATCCCATGGTTTTGATTTACAGCTGTCCAGCAGTATCCCTCACCTGAGCAAAAGCTGTCAATTCTATCACAATACTATATATAATTATAGTAGTATAGTCACTGCCTGACAAACAACAGACCATTGTGTCTCCAGGCTGTGACAGGGAAACATAAGAAGAGCTACAGGCGGATGCAGGGCTGGAATGCCAGGACTCCTCCTGGGAAAGATCTACTCCCTAAGACACCCTAGCCTCTCCCTCCCACAATACTGGTGTTCCTGACCTTGTCACCCAGAAGGGCCATCACAGCAGCACAGAGAAAGGGTAGATATTCACAAGTCTAATTGTATAATAATTCTGAGAGTATTATTCCTAGTAGAGTTGTACCATGTTACTTGGGTACTGAACATACTTGGTTATAGTTGGAAAAAATCCCCGTTCGGGGTATTTACATGTGAATCTTCTCTTTCCAGTTAGGCTAACAATCAATTCTTGTCTCCACATACATGAGTTGCATTTCTTCCTGACTAGGAAAAGATTTTGATCTTATAAACAATTAATTGATACAAATTTTTCAATTTTCTTTCTTTTTTTTTTGTCTTAGCATACACTAGTTCTGAATGATGTAGCCATGCAGCACCCAAAGCACCAAATCACCTCCCTAATGGTTTTCTGAGGAAAACAACCAAAAATAAACAAGCAAAACTATCAAATGCACTGAGTGGGAATTCTGCAGATACATTACAGCCTTTTTAAAGTCTCTCCCATTGTATGAGATTTTTAACAATATTAGCTGTAATATTAACTGCCATGGAAACTGCAACTGTTGCTGCAGTGACATCAGCAGTGGTCAAAATGGTGCTTCAGACAGAGAAATGCAAACACAAGCAGTATTCTGCCGCTCGGGGTTTTGTTCTGTTTTGTTTTTCTTGCAGAAATATACCACATGGCTCTGAGATGTTTCAGACTGGCAGAACTCAGCCACCAGCCACCAGCCACCAGCTGTCAGGGACTTGGCATGCTGTTATAAAGGCTACTGCTAAAACTGCTTGCTGATCAGTCAGTGGGGGAAAGCAGGAGCATGCACAGACCAAAACTTAGCACAGCACCTCCTTTTTATTATAATATCTCCTGACCCCACCTGGAGTGATGCATCCAGGTCATCAGCACAAAAAAGATGTGGATCTGTTGGAGTAGGTCCAAACGAGGGTCACGAAGAATATTCAAGGAGTGGAGCAACTATCCTACAAAGACAGGCTGAGAAAGCTAAGGTTGAGAAAGCTTTGGGGAGACTTTATTATGGCTTTCCTGTACCTTGAGAGGGCTTATAAAAAGGAGGGAGGGCAACTTTTTATATGGGCAGGTAGTGACAGGAAAAAGTACAATGTTTCTAAACCAAAGAGAGCAGGTTTAAATTAGATATCAGGAAGAAATTGCTTACTTGGAGGGTGGTGAGGCTTTGGAACAGGTTTCCCAGAGAGGCTGTGGATGCCCCATCCCTGAAAGTGTTCAAAGCCAGGTCGGATGGGGCTTTGAGCAACTCAATCTAGTGAGAGGCATCCCTGCCCATAGCAGGGATCTTGGAGCTAGATAATCTTTAAGATCACTTCCAACCCTAACCATTCTATGATTTTATGAATTTTCATTGTATTTGCACTAAGTATTGCTTCTCTCTTCCTCCCTCCCCGCATCCCAAGGAATGACTCTAAAATACTTTGTCACCCTGCTGCCACCAGGGCTGAAAAAACAGCCCTCACTTACAAACTGGGCCCACTTGTTCATTGCTTCTATCCTATAAGTAACAGTGGCAAAAGGTAAAAGATCACTACACAGCTCATTTCAACTGCATAAACAGAAATTAACATAAATAATGTGACCACAGCTCCTCTGTTCAAGGTAAATAATTCAGCCTTTGCCTTCATCTAGAGAAGATCTGAAAACAGGAACTAAGAGTTGTAAGAGGGTAAGGAGAATTTCTACCCTTTTGTTTTTGTGCGTGTGTGTGTTTTATGCCTTAATTTCAATAGCTACTTAGATGTAAAAACACTGCTTAAAAAAAAAGAGATACACCACAAATTTCAACCTGCTTACTGTGACTGAGACCAAGGATAACATTTGTCATTTGCCCTCTTTTTTTTCTTCCAAAAAATAACTCAAGTGCAACTTCCAGCTGGGGTTTTAATGCTATGCAGGAGGCCTGATTTGCAACAGCTGCTCTCTCCTCCCAGTCCTCACAGCAGGAATGGTCATTCTATAACCAGTGAGCCATAACTCCACAAATCATGCATGAAGGTTGCACTTGCCATAGTGCTGGCAGGAGGCAGGATGCCACAGAAGCCTGGTTAACATTTCTCAGGAACATTCTTAACCTGGTGCTGCCTCAGAGTCCCTGTCTGCACCAGAAGAGGAAGAAAGACATGAAAGGTTTTCAAATCCAGTGAAAGTCTAAGCATTGAACAGAAAGCTTAACATAAGGTCTAGGATTTATTGCTGCTGGAGTTTCAGTAAAGGCAGTTCTAAGTATGGATCTCATTGGATACTCTTTTCCTCTAAGTTACGGCCTCAGTGCAGCCCACAGAAGCCATACAGTGGTTTCTGAAAAAACAACATAACTGAATTGTCAGTATTGTATGTCTCTAAAGAAAGGGCAACTCAAAAAAAAAGTAACATCTGACTTTCCTTGGTAAGCAATGGGGGAATGATCCAATTTACAAATATATAGGAATAAAATTTACTTCTGGGATGAGCAAAATTAAATTGAAATATGCTCCAAATGTTACTTTTGTCACTAATTCCATCTGTTCTACAAATTAAATCCTGAGCTGGGAATACCATAAGAAACTGAACAGGGTGCGAACCATCAGAAGCTAATTAAAAGAAGTACTTTTTAAGCACATCTTTTACAAACACTCTATATTTATGAAGTTGCTATAAACCAAAACAAATGAGCATGAGATGTTCATGATATGGAATCAATCCCCAGCTAGTTTATGAATCAGGAAAAAAAAATAAACGGAAGTCATATATCAAATTAATATAATCTAACATGTATTTTTTTTCTTTCTGTTAATTTGATAGAATAAAATTAATTTCATTATTCTCACTGATTTGCCAGTCTGCTCTTATATAAAGATTCAGTAGTTGGTTTAGTGTAGCTGTTTTTGAAAGCACAATATATCCTAATGACTGACAGGATGACAGAACAGGTTTGACCTGACTACCACTTCCATAATGAAGCTTCTCTACACATAGAAAAATGTAATTGAAGAGTTGTATTACTTTTTTTGAAAGGAATCTTCCATACTTTGAAACAGTGACCCCAGTAGACATTTTTTTCCCAAGACTACACACTGACAAGGACAAAAGGAAAGAAGCTATTTGAAAGAAATTATTTTCATGTTGTAAGACGGCTGTTTTGTCAGAACACTGAACCAGGGATGTTTCATGAAGCTAAAGAAATAGGATTAACTTTTCAAAGTAAAAACATTCTCTATACTAAAAAAACAACAGAAAATGATTTTTACTTTGAGAAGAATATAAACATTACCTTGCTTGGTGGCTGAATTCTGATTGTTACTCTAATATATGCTAAAACACATTTTATAAGCAACATTATATCTTTACAAACCAAAATGCATGCTTTTTCAAAATTCATAATTTGTAGCTAAATTCTTAACAGAATTATAATTAGTTGCAGTCAATTGCTGATTCTTAAACTATAAAACATGAAAAACTGATACTTCCTTTGAAGAGGTATATCTTATTTCTTAAATTATACAAATGTATTAAAAGTAAGGGCATTTCGGTATATGCAATCAAATAATCACTGTATATAATTAAAATAAATGCCAAAATACTATTAGATACAATCCACTTGAAATATGTTGAACCAAATTGTATTGGGAAAATGTGTGCTAAGTTATCAATTGCCATATTTTCCTCCAGCATTTCTTTAATTTCTCTTACTGAGATTAGGTCTTCCTAGATCAAGGGTCATCTTTCTAATATCCTAAGATTTAAGCTATTACATTGCTCAAATAGCATGGGAGGAATGAACCACACAAACAAAAAAGTATGTTACTGTATGAGTAACACATTGAGTAACAGAATATTTTGTCTTTAAAAATCATATTCTACATATGTAACATATATACGCTATATAAGACACCATGTAAAAAAATGCTTTAAAATTATCAGTACAGGTAATTGCTGAAAATTATATGTCCTCAAAAAAAACCAAAAAAGGTTTTGCAAAATGATATTTTTGAAAAAAATTGCTGTAATTTTGTTCTATGAGTAGTGATCTAAGGTCCATGAAATGGTTTTGGCTTTAAAGTCATATCCTAAAAGATTTGCTCAC
This sequence comes from Cyanoderma ruficeps, assembly GCA_008694505.1. Classification (NCBI taxonomy): domain Eukaryota; kingdom Metazoa; phylum Chordata; class Aves; order Passeriformes; family Timaliidae; genus Cyanoderma; species Cyanoderma ruficeps. The sequence goes on from VZDJ01000302.1 coordinate 4,316,737, forward strand.
TTCCTACACAGAAAACTTCCACTAAATTTAATGGAATTTTGCATGGATAAGGACTCTTAAGATTCCTGCATTAGTGTATTATGCTCCACTTGATAAGAAAGTAATGACACAGAAAATGGTAATAATTTTGTTTGGTCTACTCACTCCTAAATGGCTGAAAATATCTTCCATTTAAATTATATTTGTCATAAAACCTGTGTTTTTAGAGCTATATTTTGACCAACATTAAAAAGGAAAATAAAGCTAAACAAGGTAACAACTTCATTTTGTTTTAGACTTGTCTTGTAGGCTTGTATATGATGTCTTCAATTATTATGAGAAAATCATGGGTCCTCCAGATAAAGCTGCCATAGCAAAGTAACAGCTCCAAGTTATCCTTGTTTAAAGAAGCAGTAGGAAAATCCCAGCCCAACCAAAACTTAAACATCAATCACCTTGGCACAGCCATGACTACCAGCCAGGTGGCAGAATGATGCAGCACAGCTCTCAAGACAAAAAAAACCCCAAAAAACCCAAAAAAACCACAAACAAAAGAAACAAACAAACAAACCTATGTTGTTTACAATTAAGGTTTTTTACTGCGGCAAATCAAGGCTGAACTCTTCTTCTATAATAATCTTCATAATGTTAAAGTTCCATCTGCAGTTTGTATTTCTAAACTCTGGAAGAAGGACATTCATAATGGAATGTGTATTAGAAACCATATAAGAAAGAGTCTTTCATATAGAGATGATTTTTTTCTTTCTTTCTTTACAACATCTGTTTGGTTAAGTTACCTAGACATTGTGACCTCCTGAGAAGGCAGCAGTTCCTTAATTGTCTAAGCATTTATTGTTGCAGCTCTTCAGAAAGCATCCAATTTAGCGGTCAGGATGAAAAAGTGAAAAGAGTATTCAATATGTCTTTGCATAGGATTTCTGTGACAGAGCTATTAACTCTCATTCTATTGCCTTCAGCAGAAAACTGCTTTCCTGTGGTCACTTCGTAAACTTCTTTCTGTGAGTAAATCAAAGTGGTTCTAAGAAAATGACTGGAAAAGTTTTAATTACCTACTGCTAATGCACAATACATTAAAAAAAGACGATATTCAGAACAATTCTGCACACTTGGGATGCAAGAGATGAGAAGGTTTTGTCCAAAGTCAATAGTAAAAAGATTTGTATTACACTGATTAAAATAGAGAAAAAGGAATATAAAATGGGTTTAGAAACATTATAGGATATTTTTTTCTTCTCTAGGTATAATACAGATTTTATTATACAAAGAGTAAAAGCAGATATTGAAAAATACTGGCATTTACACTACTACTTGTACAATACAGTAATTTCATCATAGATATTTAAACCCAAAGTAATTAAACTCTGTTCATTCAAGTGACTGAAACGTCTTCTCAGATTGCAGATCTGTAACACTACTGAAGGTTTTTCTTGAACCAACAGATCTTTAATTCCTTTATGTAAAATGAAACAGCTTCATTAGAAGGGATACTGAATACACATTGCAGCCCCACCCCAGACACACGCATACCTGATCATTAGGCCATTCTCCTCAAACATAGGAGCATGTTTTTGAATTCCTTTGACAATGGAACAAGCTAAACATTACACTATTGAAGAAAAATGGGAAGTCATGAGGTTAGCTCCCAGAAAGAACGTATACATAAATAAGACAATTTATTTATGTATTTGTGTATTTAATATATTGAAGAAACACTCAGGTCAGGAAACTACTCAGGACTGAAATCCCCAGAGCATGATAATGCTTCCCAATAGTGCTGAGTAAGGTGCTTTAATCTCAAAGAGATGTCTAATTTAAGATGCATTTTCTTTGTGCAGCATTTCCTACTGACTAACTCAGTCTCCCTGCTCAGCATGATGCTTTTTCTAAACCCTTTTCTGAGACACCAAACTCTGATACATTCTACAGGAATTTTTTGTATTACAGTAATGTAGATTTAGATTTCAGCAGGTTATAAGTTCGGTGCTACAGTGCTAAACAGCTGTATCTCATTCCTTTGTGACTCCACAATCTTACAAAACTCCCTACATTTTGACTTTTCATCTGATCTAAACTTGTTCTACTATATCAAAAGAACTGTATCAATTTAGCTAAGTGAAAGGCTAGTCCTGATCATGCATTAAAAGTATAAGCTCGTATTGACCATAATTAGCACTCAGTAACAATCCATATATGAAAGAGAAGCCAAAGTGATTATTGCCTGAAAACTGACATTAGAACCCTAATTTCTATTCAGACAACCTCAAAGACTGGGCAAGATGAACACCAACTTGACAATATGCCTGTTTTCTAGATCACAATTTGTATAGAGGGCATAACCTAGACCTGACGAGTGATTTGTACAGCTTACCTCTCAGCCCAAAGGAAAGAGGCACTCTGTGAGAACAGCTCAGTTGGTAGTTGTCCTGTTACAGAATGACAAGTGATCTGATTGTGATACACAGTGTAAGTGCTTTGTTCTCATTAAAAATGAACATGCTGTGGGAGACTTTTACCACTTACTCTACAGGTACCCACTGTGAAAAGCTAAGATATAATGAATATGTAATTTGGATATGTCTTTTATGAAAAAAATCCAAAGAATCCAAAATAAAACTTGGGAAGAGCCCCTAGAGTTAGATATAATTTTGTCTGTTCTACCTACAGTTTTAAATGAGGTGACTTGCTGTCCCTGAGCTGTAACACCCTTTCTTCCAAACACTTATGGGATTACCATGCCATACAGAGGTATGGGGTCCTATAACAAGATAGACAAAGTATCTGTTACATGTTATAGCTGGAATCCTGTCTCTGCCACAAGAAAATCACAAAACCTGTACACTCATTATATAATGTACATGGTCATTCCATGGAACATTTTTCTTTTATCCTTGCCTATCTTATCTGAAGTCTGTTTGTAGGGATGATGGCTAACAGTCTAATCATCTGGACAGGTCCTAAAATACACTGTTTTAGGGAAAACAGTAGCACTGACATAGATTTACTTTTCTTTTTCCCCAGCCTGGAATACTAACATTCCAACATACAACCAAAATAAATTCAAAAATTCCCCCACACTTCAACTGAAATGCAAAAATGGACAACATTATTGCTCATAAAATGACAGGTTTGAAATCTTGTGATCATGGAATATTCCAGCTTCAGCATTAACTATAAAATAGCTACAATATAAAAAATGGTCATAAATTCAACTTTTAGTCTGTGAAATACAGTGTTATAAACATTACACAACTTCACAATGGTTGCTATGTGCCCATCTGAGATGTTTGCAGTTGCATGTTTGAAAACTAAGTAAGCAAGTAATATTTTGTGAGGGTTTTTTTTAAACAATCCTATTTTTTTAGGTATCATACATACAACATAAAGAATGTGAGAAGTGCCAGAGTTGTCAGAAGTCTCTGAGTTACCTATGGCTTCCTTGGTCATTAGTTCTGTAGTCACTTCCATTCAATTATACACACCCATCAAACCTGTTTATCTGACAAAATGCACACAGTTACCTAAAACCTTGCATCAAATCTGAAGCACAGCAGAAGCATATTCAGAGCAAGAGGCAACACATAATGCTATCACATTTTTCCAGGATCGACAACATTAATTTTCACTTCTCAAAAGGTCAGAAAAATAATTCTCCTTTTATTTTTAATCACTGAACAATATATTTGGACAGTGCTGAAACAGAGTCAATTAAAACATTTTGATACTCTCTGCTACACTTGAAATTAAACAATTTTAAAAGAAAGTAAAAGTTATTAATGCAGCCAGATTGTCTCCTTCATGGAGCATAAAGCAAAAGTAAAAAGCAGAGCAAACTAATCAGACACACTAAGAAAAAATTAGTTTTTGTTCTACATTCAGTGGATATATCTTTATTTGGAAAGTTAATAGGCTCTATCATGAACAGTTCACTGCATTTAATTGTTTTTAAACACCCCAAAAGCACCTACACTCAACAAAGCAGAAAGGTACTGGAAAACCCATGGATTTGAGCACAGGACCCACCAAAAAAGTTCCTTTTAGGACAAATTCCCTAATCTGTCCTAAAGATATCCCCTATTGATATGTTCTATTTCCTCATGAACCAAAACATACAGAATGCAGTTCTGAAAACTCTGCAGCAAGTTCTAACTCATTAAAAAAAGACTTACTAGTAGTGCGGAGGTGGCAGATGTCCTACCCTGCCCGTCTTCTATTGTGCAGTGGTAGTAGTGTAGTACTTTTGGGCTGGAGTCAGGTATTACTTTTTTCAGGTCTAATAGTCCCAGTTCAACTTTGCCCTCGTCTTAAATGATCACACAGGTAAACAAAATTTGTATTCTGAATCTGAGTAAAACTACATAGCATTTATGTTGTATTGCAGTAGAGATGATTTCAAGCATTATACCAGACCACAAATACACATGAAGTGTTACATGATGTCTGGTCAACTTCATTAGTTAAACAATAACCACTACTAATTTTGTGTATCTGGAACCCAGCCAACATTCAAGCAACCTCAAGTAGGAAGGGAATACAGGAGTCTCCTCTTTTTCCAAGGCCTCTGCAAATGCAATGCAGAATTGCAGCAGACCTAGCCAGCACACAAGGGAGTATATGGATTGCTGCCAAGTTCTCTACTCAAGAGCAAAATACAAACCAGGAGAGATAAAGAAATGTGGAACAATAGCGTGTCATGCCCTTGCACTGACAGCCACTGGCCTGCCGTGCTAGAGATCACTGCTACATGCCTCCCCTTTCAAGGGAAGTTACACTGCTACCATGCAAAATGTCTTCTTGTGCCACAATACAGCAGCGCTGCAAATTTAGCTCATGATGATTTATGAGAGTCCTTCCAAAAGAAAATAATGGTTTTGCAGCTGGGAAGAACTTTCAATAGCTCATAAGTGCAAACCTCAAAAGCATAGTTCTCACTGAGGTGCCTGAGTGCCACTGAAGGACATGTCAACCCAACTAATTAGAAGTGTAGTTAGTATGGGTACCTTAAATCTATCTCCATCTATTCACATGTTAAAGGGAACAGTAGGGATTTTTCCTTCAAATTAAAAAATGATGTTAAGAAGGCTTTTAAAATTAGTTAAAAGTCTATAGATAGCTAAAATGCTATTTATGAGTCACTAAGTGAAAACAAACCCATGCTCTCATCTTTACGGTTAAAATACATACACATAACACAAACATTCAAATGCATGAAGTAAAACAGAAGCATCACCAGTTTGAATTAGGATGAGGAAATGACAAATTTGACATCAGTGATCCTTGCATAGGATCAACAGTGTCACTGGGCACTATGTGAGTATAAAGTCAGTCAATAACTTCACTTTTTTAAAAATAATTTATCCAGTTATCAAGAGTTTAGATCCAATGTTCTTCATTAAGGAACTGTTATTAATACGTTATCTTGATATTACCTTCTGCAAAACTATATTTTTTTATATTCAAAGGACTTTTTATAGTTCATATCCTATGATACCAGTATTATGAACTGTGTAAAAAATTCTATTTACCATTGTAACTTTTATACACTCAGCTACTTTTCATGAGACATCCAGTATTAGAATTCAGAGGTCAGAAAACTTTTATTAAGATTAATAATAGAAAAAAAGGTTTGACAGGATACTATTTTATCTCAGTATATAATTTGCAAGTGTATAAGATCTCATCATCCATATAACTGTAGTTATTTTTAATTATGAAGATCAAGGATTAATCTCTGATATTCTTTCATCACATAAGCTTTTATCATATGTTAATAATATAACTTTATGTAATGTTAGATGTTGCAACTCATCAAGCAGTAGAAAGATTAAAGCAAGAAATAAAAACATATGTAGGCCACACTGACAAAAAATAGATGGAAATAATTAGAAACTAGGAAAGTAAACAGACACAAAATGCTAAGAACAAATAAATGCCATCAAAAGAAATTTAAACATAAACATGAAAATCTGTCACACACAAAATTAGAATACCCCTAGAGAGCACACATTCTTAATGACTTCATAACAAAATAATCATTTTAATTATTAGTTGAGGAGGTCCTTTACATTGGTTTGCAAATGTACAAAATTATCCTTTAAATAAAACCCCAACCTGTTGTTAGCAGGGTTTATTAAAATGTGCAACACAAAAATATGTTCCTTGGTGGAAGAGCTTTTTTAAATTCCTAAACTGATGAAGATAATGGAAGCTTGTGAATGAAGAAAAAAAAGAGAATACAGTATAAATGTGATGATTAAATATCAGATGTGATGTGAAAACTGAAATGTGTTTGAAGTACCTCCTAATCATACCCTTGTCTAGAAGCTAATCAGTTGAAAAAAACTCACAATTTTATTACATAAATAGGTTCTGGTGGAACCATTTCACATGTATCTGTTATTGAAACACTAAATATAAGGACAAGAGTACATCTAATGGGAATACTGTGAATTTTAGATTACCTCAGTGAATGCTAATTGGGTGTGTCTACAAAAGGGTTTTCTATTCCAGAAGGAGAAGGTTTCTGTCCCTGCCTGTCAGCAAGCAGCAACTGTCAAACAGAGAGAGCCCTTATCTTTTTTTTTTCCTGAAGATGGCAATCAAAAGAGAAGATATAACCTCCTATTGTGAATTACAAGCATGCAGCCCTGTATTCCCACAATTCCCCTGCTGTCTGGAGATTATCATGGCAGTGCACCATCTCCTAATGTTTGATACTCTACTTAACCCTCAGCCACTTAAAAAATTTGAGAGGAGCAAATACAGAAGGAACCAACACCCCCTCTGCAGCCTCACACCATCACAGTCTGTCACATCAGGAGCATGAAATCATAGTTTCATAGGAAGGGGTGAGACTCTGCAAAGGAGCCAAAAGAGGAACATGGGGTTGTACAAGTCAGGAGCTTTCATGCATTTGACACATTCAGCTGCTTAAAACACATCACGCTGCTCACCTCTGGAGCACTGACAAAGGATGATGATATTGTGGCAGGTAAGATCTTTCTGTCTGCTTACTTTTGTGAATGGACAGTGGCATGCTCTGCCTTAGTAAAACAGTTCTCAGAATCTGAAGGAATCAGGGGAAAAGCAGCAAAAGCATGATCATGATTTTGAAAGTAATGCCAGATGATCTGACAATAAACAGATCACTGCATGTCTAACAGCTTGGTGTTTCCTTGAAATACAGTATCAGAGAGTAGGACAAAGTTTCTGGGAGATGTGTAAGCATCCCTTTAGTCCAACATTCAGAATAAAATGTCAGAAGCTCACGATATTCACACCTTCCTGGTCCCCTTCCCCTTCAAGCAGCAGTTAGCTAAAGTACTAAAGCATAAAAGCTTATACTTTTTTTCGTAACTCTGAAAGACTTTTCTTTTTTTTTCTTTTTTTGTGGTGGTAACCATTAATGTAAGCTACAGGTTTGGTGGGGATTTTTTCTGTTCCGGGCCGACACAGATCAGAATTAGAATGCAGCAAACTAAACCAGAACTCCACAGAATCGTAGCATCATTCCATACAATCCTAGCATCATTTGAGTCACAAAAGGCCTCTAAGATGACTGACTTTAACCCTTAAGCCAGCACTGCAAAATCCAACATTAAGCCATGTCCCTAAGTGCGACATCTACATGTTTTTTAAATGCCTTCAGGGATGGTGACTGAACCACCTCCCTGTGCAGTCTGTTCCAGTGCTTTACAAGCTTTTCCATTAATAATTTTTTTTTTCTAGTATCTAACTTACACCTCCCCTGACAACTTGAAACCACTTCCTATTCTCCTAACACTTGTAGCCTGGGAGAAGAGACTGACCTCCATCTTGCTACAAACTCCCTTCCATGTAGCTGTAGAGAGCAATAAGGTGTCCCCTGAGCCCACTTTTCAAGTCTCCCAAAGTGCATATTCATGTGTCTACTAACTGTCAGAGTACTTATTCAACTAGTTTGGTTCTCTCTTCCTGACTAAGGCAAGTTATTGCATCACCTGTGCCCGGAACAGAACCACGGGTTTGACATACTGGCTTCATTTGAATGGCTGAAAAAATTGTATTATATATGTAATATCTTGACTACCAGAGTTCAATCACAAACTACTCCTCAAGCTGGTAGACAAGAGATTTGTAACCAAATCGTGTATTACATTTTGAACTAGAAGACACACTCTTAAATTCCAAGTAACTATTGAATGTTTGTTTCCCAAAGCCATTAATTCATCATTTTCTCCTTGATAAATTAAAAAAAAAATTCTACAGCACAGATTCATCATCACTCTCATATCAGCATGATGTCTTTCCTCTCTCAACAGCAATTATTTCAAAACTTTCCCACTGACCTTTCACTAAACCATTTTGTAACCCACCTTCCCCTGAGTTCTGGCAGAAGGACAAAGTTCCTACACTCACAGACTTTGCAGTTCATAAGCAATTAGTAGTTATGGCCATGTATAGAGTCAAAGGAAATTTACAGTAACAGCATTTCAAAATGACACCTAATGTGGTGTCTATTGGGATACTCTGATCTTCTCATGCCAGACACACAGGGAGTCATTGTCACTAAATGACAATAACTGGTATAGGTGGTCCCTCTCTCCTGCCTAGAGGTAGTTCTTAATTCATCTTTCTTGTCCTATACTGACAAGTTCCTTAATAAATGAGTCTTGTCTTTATTCTTCATTCAGTGGTTCAACAGCTGATGAGTTGAGATTTACAAGGTAAGGTAGAGACCAGAAACTTTCATTTTCAATAATGCACCTAATAAAATGTATGTTTTACATTATCTATAAGCTTCCCATGCACACTGAGGAATTCAAACCTGGCAAATACATTTGGGGAGTCTCCTGGAGATAGCCCATCACATAAGGTTACATACAATTCATCCCTTACCTTTTCCTTATCTCTAGCAAATGGGCTGATGATCTCAAAGCATTGTACAGCACACTGCTCACTCGTTCATCTTTACCCTTCCTTTACTATGTACCTGTTATTTTGATAGGTTGGGCTTACATTGGTCTTTGCCACTCACCTCACAACAGGAAAGTTAAAATCCTACAGTTCTTACGTAGCACATGAAGACAAGAAAAGTAAGTTCAGTAACAGCTAAAGGAGAACATATTTTTACTGTTTCTCTGATTTTATTTTACATTCCAGGTAGCATAGCTTGCAGTCACATCAACACAGCCAACCTCCACAATGCCAAGATGGTAATCATGCTTAAGTGGACCCATCGGCTACCTTAATGGAACCATCTTTTGTTTGCTCCTGTGTATAGAGAGATACCTCTCCTTCAGCTCTTAGCAAAAGCCATAAAAATTAATCTGTTTTAAAAGGTTACTTATGCTAAAGATAGCAGATAATTAGGATTAGAGACTTCAATAGCGATTACTAATATCATAATACCAAGAATCTTTCTTTTTTATTTAACAATGGTATAGGTACACAATGTACTTTGAGATTAAATTTACTGTATATCCTGATTTGCTCTAGGCACAGTAATTACCTTGTAGATCACTCTTAACACAAATTGATTTTCTCAGTTTTCTAAGAGTGTGCTCAATCTCATTCCCAAATAAAACACTGTACTTAATCAGAAAGCAGAATTCAGAGAAAAAGCAAGTAAATGATAAATTAGCCAATGCTTTTGGAGAGACAGGAGAAATGTGTACCTGCCATCAAAGGTAATCGGAGCATTTCACTTCCCTTAGGATTTTGGATGTTATGAAAATGTTTTAGTTGGGATTTCTCTCAGTGAAAAGATGTACATATTTACATTGTAAATAAAGAATGTCTCTTATAAGGAAATGGTAACTTCAGTTAATGGAGGCATCGCCAGTAAACTCTTGGTGCTAAGTTACCTTTTTTTTTTTTGTTTTGTTTTTTTTTTCTCATACGGCTTCTGTCTATTTAGTTCTTTGATAGAAGCTTCTGTTGTTGTGATAAAATCTAAAAGTATATACATCACCCAACTCTGGCCTCGTTCTCTTTAGCTCTTTCAAACCTAGCAGTCACACACTAGGAAGAATTGCTAGGAATATCACAAAAGCCACTCAGTTTCTGGAATGGATTCAAGTCTTTTTCATACTTCCATTTACACTTCTGCAAAAATTCAGAAGACTATCTGCAACTCAACCTTTACAGAAGGACTAATATTAAAATACCACCTTCTGCTACTCTGTCACTTCTAATAGGAATAAAAAGTTCCCCAATTAAGCAGAGTTTTCTAATTAAGTCCACAGTATTATAAACTGCTACACTGCTTTTCCACAAGAGAAAATAGAGGATTAAAAATTATCCTGGAACAGCCTACGGGTAGTCTAAAGCTGATAAAGGGAAGAAAACAACAGTACAAAAAAAGGTTAAAATCTTTCACATAACTGCATTTTATTCTGTAAAGAGGACACTATTAAAAACCCAGTGTCTACTAAAAATTACTGCAATTCAGCATCTGATGTATATTACTGCTGTGTCTTATTTTTTTAGTAATAGAGGAAAAAAAATTGCCAAATTTTTACAGAACCTGAGGAATCACACTTAGTTTAAAGCTTAGACTATGTGAGACTGTCTTCTCCATGAATGGAAATTAGTGACATCACCTAAATTAATCTTAGACTGAATAGTCAGAACAATACATTTGATCACTGAACATTTTCTTTGTATGATTATACCTTATCAAATTAGGTCACATAACTAACACTCTTACCCCTCCCCAAATCTTCCATTAGTTTTGCTTAGTTTCTCTACAATCTTATCTCCTGAAAGGATTTTCAAGTAAAATGTACTGACAGTGCAGTTTTTCTATTGACGCTTGTGCTTTTAAAGAAAATTAAACTGTACCAAAACCTCCCAACTGCAGATGCTTTACTCGGAGTACACAGCAATTTATAAAAAATATTAGATGTAGTAGATAAAATAATTCACGGTACTCGAAAATCTGCATCCATTTTGTTATTCTCTCATAATTTATAGATTTATCAATGAGGTTTCTAAATGCACATTAAAGTCTGGCATTAGTTTAACTTCTGATTTCCATTTTGCACGTCTTAAAAGCTTCTTAAGATGTAAAATGGCTCCTGTGAAAGTCACCCCATTAGTCTCTATTGCTCTGATGAACATGCAAGGCAGAAATACTCATTTGTCCTCTAAAATACCTTTCTCCAGTCCAGAATGACTTTTTTCTTTCATGACCAGGACTGAGGACTGTGCGGCAATCAGGAACAGCTTAGTTCATGGTGACCAGTGAGGTTTCACCTTACATTTTCATGGGGTCTCCATGATGTTCAGCAGCCACATCCTGAACCTCTGGCTTACAGGAGTGGCACAGCATAAAATGCTATGATGGAAGCTGTGACAGTTCATCAGCTGACTGGCAGGCAGTCCAGTATCTGTGCAGTGCAGGTGGCAAAAAGAGATAGACGCAATAATGTCAACATCCATTAAGCTGTCCCCAGCTGTCATTCAGATCCTAAAGCAACCACTCAGCTGTCTGGATCATCCTGCACAGTATAGCCAGCATAAACTAGTCAATTTTAATGTTTATGCCAGGAAAACATAAAAGAACTTTTAAGCAGCCCTTCATCTAAAGTGCTCCTAGTTTCTCAGAAATTAAATTCAAGAGTGGGGAGCAGGGATAATCTGCTGAAGAATCAGGGGCCATGGAGGTGACAGAAGTGACAGTGACACAAGGTCAAAAGCTCCACTAAGACTCAGCTCTGTTCACAAAGCTATAGAAGAGTATGTCTGCTGAATACATTAACAGGCTTCAGTTTTACACACAAGCCTGAATGTATTCATGATAGGGTTTTTGATACTTCTAGTAATATAAAGAATTTGCTGAAAATGTCTTTTTTTTTTACACAAACAAGAGAAAGAATGTGGATTTAGGTATTAGGAAGATGATTAAGTTTATTATTAGGCAGTAAAGAGACAAAAAAAAAAAAACAGATCGGAACAAGCAAATCAATTAATCTCCCTTCTTCTATTTTGCAGATCAGGTTCGAAAAGGCGGCAGTTATGTTAACGCTTGTTCCCTGACTCCTGAACAGATACTCACATAAGGCAAATTGCATCAAAACTGTATTTTAGGGTTAAAATGGGATTTTTTTAAACTTGTAAAGCAATGCCACTAAACTTCAATGGCATTTTACCCATCCATTGCTGTCTTGTCATGACCTTATCCCCACCGAGTTATGCCATGGATATTTTTGGTGAGCTGCTGACATGCTTGTCAGATCATCATATGAGGAGACAGACTCTCCTGATGAAGCAGAAGCCACCAAAGCTGGTTTTGACTTCTTCCACTACTTTTTAAAGTTTTTACACAGGTTTTTTTCTGTGTATGAGTTCTTGAAAGAGTGGCAGGGTTGTATTGTTTGTGGTGTTTTATTTTTATTAAAATAAAAAAACTAAATTGAATTGATTAAACTTTTAAAATATGAGAGGTTTATTTCTGAACTTTTTCTTGTTTAATAAATTGATAATTCACTCTCCATAAAACCTTCAACAGCTTGTAAAAAATACAGAATGATAACAATGTAACTATAGCATTTTCATCAAGTAGGCTGAAAAGATTTCAGGTACTGAATGAGGGATGTTTTCAGTCCATTTTATAAATTCAGTGGAATGGTACGCAAACACCAGTACAAATGCTGCAAATATTATTATTTTATAATTAAAAATTAATAAAGAAAATAGAAAATAACAGCAACTTTAATAACTAGTTATGTTATGTAAAAATCATAGGTGAAGCCCATGGAAAAAGTACTTGTTTACCTCATTTATACATGGTAGCAGTTGAAGGCCATTATATTCACTTTTTTTTGTTGACTAAATTTTTTAGAGCTTTTTTTTTTTTCTGAGATTGTGTCATGGCCCCTGTTTGAATCAGCTTGGTAAGACATCTTTAACCATGGCAAGGAGGATAGATGCAGCTTGAAAGTATAAAGCAGTTACTTATTGCCTAATAGTCACCAAAGATAGATCAGATTTAATATGCCAGCAAGCTAAGCATTAATATGCTCCCCACATCCAATAAAAAATCCCAAGGGTCTTTTCTAGCATGGTGGGCACCAGGAACAAAAGCTGGTCTCAAGAAACAAATCTTCAATGTTGTTACATTGCGTCATCCATCCCATCCAGTCCCCACCAATGATACTGACTGGCCTTCAGACTGATGACACAATGTCCTGGTTTTTTACTCCCTGCCATGGGCAGAGACATCTTCCCCTAGACCAAGCTGCTCAGGGCTCCATCCAACCTGGCCTTGAGACATGCATAACTTTTCTAGGAAACCTGTGCCAGCGTCTCATTGCCCTCATGGTAAAGAATTTCTTCATAAGATCTAATCTAAAATTACCTTCTTTCAGTTTAAATCTCTCACCCCTTGTCCTATCATTACATGCCCTTCTAAAAAGTCCCTCTCCATCTCCCTTTAAGTACTGGGAGGTTGCTCTAAGGTCTCCCTGAAGTCTCCTCCAGGCTGAACAGTCCCAACTCTTCCAGTCTTTCCTCAGAAAAGAGGTGTTCCAGCCCTCTGATCAATGTCATGGTCCTCATCTGGAATTGTTCCAACAGGTCCATGCCCTTATGTTGGGGGCCTCAGAGCAGAAGACACTACCCTGTTCTAGGAAAAGAGGGCAAAAAAATTACCAAAGTACCTTCAAATGACTGAGTTCTGTAAGTTGTTAAATATAGTTGTTCAAAACTATTTGCTCCAAACTACAGTTCAAAACTATTTGGTATTTGCAGTTATGGCTCAATGTCCAAACGGAGATCAATAGGTATTGTAGTTGTCAGCATCATTAACTATCCTTACTAGAACAAGGCACAGAGATGATCAAGACCGTAGGTTAGAGAAATTGCTTTATATTTGGTATCACAAGTACGAGCACTTAAAAATACCAATATTTTTCCCTTCTTACAGTCATCCAGCTCCTATGTATAAAGAAATCAATCCCAAACAGCTTACTTGAATAAAAAAGCACAGTCAAACCCTCATCATAACCATGCCCAGGAATATCAGTGGAGCAAAAAAATCATGTTTGATTACGTTCTGAATATCTACGCAGCCTACTAAAAGAAGATTTTTAGACAAATATGAGCAAAAATGAATTTTTTGAGTGAAAATGGAAAAACATCACACTGTTCCCAAGTTTCACTTTTGTTCATAGGAATCAATTAACTTTTTTGTGCTCATTACAGTTCAATAAATTATTTGCTCTTCTCCCAATTAGGTATTTGATGTATGTGGTTCATTACCTAAAGTCTTGTCTGTATGGATGGGTGCAGACAGAACTCCATTCTCACTCCATGTAGTCAGGCACGACCCCATTTTGGGCCAGAAGTAATATAGTCGCATCAGAAAAATGGCACATTCCAGCAAAAGGTCTTTACAAAAAGACACAGACATTCACTTATATGGGTACATTGGTTTTGAATCAGAGCTGGCTCATATCCAGAGAGTTCAGAGTACAACTAGAGGAGTTCAGGTTCACCCTCATCCATTCATGTGGATGTGCCTGAAATCATACTGCATTGCTTCTGCTCTCTGACAGTACAACTGTATTTTTTTCTCACATGAGAGCAACCGAGGTACAACAAAACTCTAGTGCAGAGGGTCAATAAGCATCCTATACACGAACAACTTCTAAATTATGATATAATTTACCTAACCGAAAATGCAAATTAACTTCAAAAGCTTCAGCAAAAACAAATTACAGTATATTCAGTGCTGTAAAACTGTTAATAAATAAATCATCTATTAATTATTACCTATCAGCAGGATACTATGGCAAACAGATACCCATTACATGAAAACAGACAACTAATAAGGATATTGCTCCTCTTTTAAAGTTCAAATTGCATTATTAAATTGCATCTTTTCTCAAAAAAAAAAAAAGTATGCTGTCCTGCATACTGCTTTTTTGAAAACATTAACTGTAAGAATGAGGAATTTAGACATCTTTCCAAGTGTTTGAGCACAATTAGGAATGGCCAAAAAAAACTCAAGAAAACATGTAGGGAGTGACAGGACAAGGTGCAATGGCTTTAAATGGAGAGTAGGTTTAGATTAGCTATTATGGAAAAATTCTTTACTGTGAGGGTGGTGAGACACTAGAACAGGTTACTCAGAGAATGTGTGGATGCTCCATCTCTGCAAGTGTTCAAGGCTAGGTTGCATAGGGCCCTAAGCAAGCTGCTCTAGTGGGAGATGTACCTGCCCATGGCACGGGGATTGGAATTAGATTATCTTTAAGGTCCCTAACAACCCATACCAGTTTATGATTCCATGTATTAACAAAGCAGTCTTCAACATCTACAGTAACCAAAAAAAAAAAAAAGCCAAATAAACCCCCACAAAAATCAAGCACCAAAAAAAACCCCAAAAAAACACCCAAAAACCCAAAATCAGTGACTTTCATTCCAGGTGAGAAAAACCAACTTGGTATGCAAAACTATTTGGTATTTGCAGTCATAGCTCAATGTCCAAACAGAGCTCAATAACAAGAGGTGTCTTACCATGGTCTCTAAAGGAGCCAGGTGTGGTATCTTCATTAGCCTGTGGGACTTAATGCACTCTCAGCAAGTTTGTGGATATCTCAGGAGTGCAACAGATTCATTAATGGGAATCTTGGGGGATCTTGACAGGCTTGAGGAGTGGGCTCATGTGAACCTCATGAAATTTAACAGGGACAAATACAAGGTCCTGGACCTGGGTCGAGGCAATACCCAATGTCAATACAGACTGAGGGATGACTGGACTGAGAGCAGCTCCGCACAGGAGGACTTGGTGATAGTGTTGGATGAAAAACTGAATGTGAAGCAGCAGTGGGTACCTGCAACCTAGGAAACCAATTATACCCTGGAGAGTATGAACTAATGCATGGCCAGCAGGTTGAGGGAGGCTCTTTCCCCCTCTACTCTGCTCTCACAATACCCCACCCAGACTACTGTGTCCAGCTGTGGAGCCCCAGAACACAAAAGACATGGATCTGTTAAAGCACATTTAGCAGAAGGCTACAAACAGTATTGGAAGGCTGGGACACCTCTCCTGTGAAGAAAGGGTGTAAGAGGTGAGGTTGTTCAGCTTGAAGAAGATGAGGCTCTGGGGAAACTTTATTGTGGCCTTTCAGTCCTTAGAGGAAGGGGCTTATATGAAAGATACTGTGGGATTTTTCCCCAGGGCCTGTAGTGACAGGCCAAGAGGCAACCATTATAAGTTGAAAGAGTGTAGATTCAGATTGTACATAAGGAAGAAATTTTTTATTACAAGGGCAGTGAGACACTGGAACAGGTTGCCCAGAGAGGCTATGGATGCCCCATTCCTGCAACTGTTCAAGAACGGGCTGGTTGGGGCTTCGAGAAATCTGGTTGGTTTGAAGGTGTCTTTGCCCATGGGTTGGAACTACATGATAGTTAACAATTCCAACCAAAACCATTCTATGATTCTGTAAATTAGCAGAAGAAAGAAAAGAGTCCAGATAAAATAACATGACAAAACAAACATGACAAAAAATGCCAAACATAATGGAAAAGGTACTTAGAAATGGTGGTATCACTTATGGTATCACTTCCAGAGCAGAAAGATTTATTAAGCAGAATGCGGAAGTGTTCTGTCTGGGCTCTGGTTTTATTAATATTTTAATAACATGGATAACACTAAATTATGACTTGCAATAACTCTCAGATGGTAGGAAACAATAAGAATTCCCAAATTTCTTGGGACAAATAAGAGCAACTACATTGTTCTTTATTTAAGCAACACCTACAAAGACGTTGGAGGAACAATTCACAGTTCTTAGGAGGAAATATGGAGGTCTTTGGAATTTTTACTAAACCAGACCTAGCAATATGCAGTAGTTCTCAACTTAATGTAATACTTGTCATCTGTGTCATCTGAAAGACATAAGGAGTAATCTGTTTGAATTAGCAGGTGGTTTAAGCTCTGCATCTTGCTTTGAGAATTGCTCTTGCAGAAAGTGATTCTTTTGGAGGCAATCCAGAAGAGAAAAACAGGAATTAGAAAGCTCTAGCGAGTGAGCTGCATAGAAATGGTGAAGAGATTGGAGATAATTAGCCTAGAAAAATGGAAGAGTTATGGATGGAAGGATTTATTTAAACACATTTTTCCAAGGTTTTATCTAGGGTGTTTGCAGTCTTCAGTTATATAAAAGGAACCGACCAAGAAGAAGGAAGTAATTTTTTTCTTTATATTCACAATGATTAATAGAAGAACTGGTTAATAAGAAAAAACTTTTTTAAAAAGACAAAACCAAGTCAAAACTTTTATTAAGGGCAGTTAATAAAACAGGTCTGCGACAGCTGACAAGTCTGAGTTCCTGATAGTGTCTAAAAAAATGGGTTAGATGGATATCTCTCAGGAACATTTTAGATCAGGTTCAGAATTTTTTCTGGGGAAAAAGGAAAGATACAGTGATTTCCCAAGGTCTTCCCAACTTCTTTTGTACAATTCAGTTTAAAACAACTCGCTACAGTAGTAAAAGCACATTGGGTTATACAACACAAAGTACTAAATTTCAGACATAGAAGATACACTATCTTTTATAAAAACATAAAAACTTCAGACACACTTCTCCTAGTACACAGTCCCTTCAAAGTTATAAAGTGTATTGCTCTATAGTGCAGTGAGACCTCACCCATGTGTAACAATAGCTGGTATATCAGAACTGCAAATGTGACCATTTCGAGCAAGTAAGTACAGTTTGTTCTGATATGCCATAAACATCTTTCCTCCAACCCCTACGAAATGTAAGTATTAAGTAGGACAGAGGGATAAAATATTTTACCTCATAACATGCCTGGATATTCTGTTTGAAAACCAACCAACAAATAAAAAAACACAGGAATTCAGAAACACAAGCATTGTAATACACTTATTATTTTCTATCCTTACTCCGAAATCTATATGCAGCATCTAAGACATCTTGGACAATCAAGATCTCTTATACTGAATGTAAATTGACTGTGTCAGTTTGAACCAATTAGTTCAACTTTCTGAGACATGTCACTTAGTATAATGAAATCATAATCTGAATTCAGGGCACTGTGTAGACAAGGAACCAGCTCAAAAGTAACATTTTTTTTTTTTTTTTTAGCTTTCACATGAGGCCAGGTGAGACTTAAACATCCACAGATTTTCCATAAAAGACAGACAATACAGAATTTGCTATTCTTGATTGTAGTACTCCTGGTTAATAGGCGAGATCATTCACATCCCTAAATTGGTAATGTTTTTAAATGTAAGTAAGTTTCACAATTATTGGACTAGAATGCTGTGGTCTGGTCCAGTGGTGAAGGTGCCATGACCTTCCTTGCTAGAAGCATCCTTAAAAAGACACCCAGATTGACGGAGGCACAGGCACTCTCAGGCACAGAGTGATCAGCTCTTTGTGCACCCTTAGACGCAGAGTGATCAGCTATTTGGTGCACTCGGGCGCAGAGTGATTCGCTCTTTTGTGAGGCTGCCTGAGCAGCAGAGCCATGTTTGCCACCTGGGATAACACAGGAGTAAAAGCAGTGAGACAGGGTCTTCCCGATCTCCAGGAGAGCTTCTTTATCCCACAAAGTCCAGAGGAGAAAGGACCCATATGGTCCCAGGGAAGAAGGATTATATAGGGTAGCCAGGGGTGGGGTTTCATGACTTGGCCAATGGGGAAAGGAATTGGGAAAGGGACCAATCAGGGGAAGGATCCAAAAAGAACCAATCAGGAGGGGTAAAAAACCAGGAACAAAGGGAATAACCAATGCGGTATGAAATATTAACACAGAACTGCAAAGGCTCATGGGTTGAAGTATTTTTCTCACTTTGAGCCACAAGGAAAACTCTCAAAGGGACTTCCCATAGGAGAGTCCCTGTGAACTGAGACAGCCTAGGCGCTGCAGATGGGTTGAAGCACTTTTTTCACCCTGAGCTACAAGTCTCCCAAGGGGACTTCCCAAAGGGGAGTCACTACAAACTGAGGCAGCCTAGCGGTTGCCCACTCTCCAAACAGTGAATCGTCCTCTGTGTATGGTGCAGGGACCACCACACTACTGTCTTTCTCCTTCATGTAAACTCTGTTTAAAAAAAAATTTGTTTTAACAGCAAAAACTGAACCAAACTTAATGGAAGTCTAGAGCCTTTGAGGGACAGACAAGCGTTACTCTGTATTTGAGATACTGAAGAAAGTAAGGCATAGTGCAATTTACTTCTACCAGTCTCAAGGGTAACCTGAAGACGTTCTTCTATTACTGGTTATTTAAAAAACAGAGTCAGAGAGATGGAATGACAGCTGTGGAAATTCATGTCTCAGAATTTTCAAAGACAAGTTGCACAAACACAAAAATGAAGATTTGGATTGTGAACTGAAAATACACTTCTACACATATACTGCGATTCACACATTCTGGCATTTGGGTTTTAATTTATTTGATTGAATGATTTGATTTTATTTTTTGAACAGTTTTTAAATTCTTTCAAGTAAGGAACAGAAGAAATGATATGTTAGTTATGTAAGCAATCATTGCTGGGAAATGGATCAAATTAAAGATTAAAAAATAATGAAAATAATACAGTATTTAGAAAATAGTGCATTTAATAAAATCTTGGTTGGGTCAAAAGCTTGCATTGAGAAGAATTATCTCTCTCTCTATATATATATGTAACTTGCTTATTAAAAAGCATTCCCTGAGTTGTGCTAATAAATATTATCTGTAGAAAGTTAAATTATTTTTCTGGCACATTAGTGTATCAAATCCCACTGTCATTGTCTTCACAGTGAAGAAAAAGAGTAACAAGCAGTTTACATCATGATTGGGATTTATTCAAAAAAGGGTTATATAATACTTCCTGAGGTTGCAAAACCTTTCAGAAAAAAACTATATTCATAAGTTGCTGAGAATTTTACCATAAATTGTTTATGAGCCAATGCACTGATGGCATAGGATACTTGTTTAACAACAGATTTGATAAAAACCAAGCCAAAAATAAAATATGCTAGCAGACTTAGTATTATGTAAGCCTATAGTTTTTCTGCAATCTGATGATCAGTTTTATTTGCTGTGTTTTTTAATATGTTCTTCAATGAAAAGGCTACAAAGCCCATGTATATTCTCTTCTATAAAACCTAACATCACATTTCAGCTCTGTTTCAAAGCCTGCTTCTCTTGAACTGAGTATCATGAAGAGTAGTATAGACTAAAATTAGAACTTTTACAGGAGCTTTATATTCTAGATGCTGAAATTACTGTCAAAAATTAATAACTTTACTGATGTTTTCATATATATATATATGTAACATTTGACCTTAAGCCTGTTAAAATATGAAAGTCTGTTACTCTGTTGGTTTTATGAATCTGATGGAATCTAAAGTGAAAGGCAGGATTTTACTGCAGATAAATCATCGAAGAAATGTCACTGATACTTTTACCTCAAGAGCCCAAGGTAGAATTTATCTGAGAATAAATCAACAATGCAGAAGTGGAATTCTACTTATGAACAACCACCATGATAAACAGGAAGAAAAAAACCAAAAAACTCTTACTTAATGATATCTAAGTCTGGAAAATAACAACTTTATTTCTTTTTCTCAAATATAGTGCTTGATTTTTTTTCTTTCTATATATATGCACTATATTCTGTATTAAATCCATGGATTTTTTTTTTTCAATTTTTCCTTGTTCTTGAAGAATAAACAAAGAGCAATCAATGCAACATAACTTCTCTTGTGGGAACCAAGAATATATACAAAACGCTGTTTAAGTGTTTCTTTGCTAGTCTAATGAGTTATAGATGTAAATGAGGTACTCAATACAAATTATACTTTGGAAAGGGTTTTTCAATGACATCTGCTAAAAGGATGAGATCTGACATTCATCTGTTGCAAATACTTCAGAAAGATTTATTTTCTCTTAAATTAAGAAAGTTCTGCATGGTTCTTCTGTAGAGAACACAACATGTTGGAAAAGAGAAGGGGAAAAAAAAGTAATTTTCTTGACATTTTTCAAACTCTAACACATTCCTTCAGGCATAAAGTTTATTTTTATGTCTCCCCAGAAAACTACCATGCAAAAGACTTCAATTTGGTTTTGTGTTTTTTGTTTTGTTTTGGGATTTTTGTTTTGGTTTTTTTTTCAAGAAAACTAGTAGTGTTTGTTTATTTCTTGTTTATAAGAACTGAAAAATATGCAGGTCTTTTGAATGACTGCAAGAATAACAGATAAGTTAAAATTTTCCACAGAACACAGCTCTCTGTGCTTTTAAAATATCCAAGTGTTTCCAGGACTCATATTTCCATCTTCCATATCTCTTTCATTTCAGAGGTCGCTGTGTCCTTAAAAATGACATTTCATATTCCCTTGTGGGGAAAAGTATGCTTTTTAAAGCCAGATTTTTGTGAACAAATATAGGACCGTAATCTATTGTAATGCTTTTTCTAATAAAGATTTCTTCTGTCTTCACATACAGCCTCACTATAAATCTGTTCATAGGGGCCTAGGAAATATCATGTTGTATGCATGTGGTATACCCTGAAAAGGGTATACCTAATATGGTATTCCCTTACTAGAAGTGTCTTGCCAAGGAATTAAATGTGTTAGAGATTTGAACTTTCTATATACTAAGAAAGCAAGCCTTCTAGATTTCAACACAACTCAATTGACATATGTCAGAATCCTAAGTTTTCTTTAGCATTGAGTTTTGGAATATATAAGAATATACCTGCTAAAGACACTTTAAATCTAAGACAAGTCTTATGACAGTTGAAGAAATCCAAAGCAGACAAGTCTTTTCCAAACATCTAAAAAGTAATTTATTCTGTGCCGTAAGAAATGAATTAAACTTCTCCCTTGTATAACTGGGGATGTTCTCTTTTATTCCAATATCTGTCTAACCCTTTTTACCAATATCTCGGTCTCAGTGAATTAATTCTTTGCTTTAGTGTGACATGCTTGGTGTATTTAGCCCTAAGACAATCTAGGGGTGACATAGGAAATCATTACAGGCTTTCCCCAGAGTATACTCTTCTCTAGTCTTCAAGGAATCAATCCTGCAATGAGAAATTGAGAAGAAAAACAAGAAAAAGTGCTGGAGGCTGACTGAAAGACTGCCTTTACCTTAATAGTAGAGAAAAAAGTCCTGCAAAAATACCCTGGATTTCTGAATATCGTGTGACCCTTTAAGAATCCTTCCAGAGTGATGTAAGCTGCTTTTTAAATGAGAAAACAATGATTCCTGGAAAGGCTAGGTTTGTTTTGCAGGCCCAGAATGTTTTCTGGAGATATTTAGGATTGAGTTCACCTTACAACAGAGACCCTTGAAAAACATTTATGCACGAGATAGGTTCCATTTCAGTCGTGCTGCAAGCACTGAAATATACAGTTCTTGCGCTATTTTTCTATTTTGAAATAAATGATGATTTAATAATCATATAACTCAATGAACAGAAAGGCTCACCCTGGGGCAATGGTGATGGTTGGTCCAATTTGCGATTCCATGAGTAACTAAATCTTCCCACCCACACTAAGGTTTGTGTTATTCATGTCCACTGGTCCTTCTCTCATTCATGGATCATCTCCTTATCTGTCATTAAGATGTCATCATCTGCATCCTGGGCTGCATTAAAAGAGGAGTGACCAGCAGGTTGAGAGAGGTGAATCTGCCCCTCTACTCCATTCTCATGAGATCTCACTGGCAATGCTGTGTCCAGCTCTGGGGCCTTCAGCACAGGATGGACATGAAGCAAGGCCAGAGGAGGGCCACAAAGATGATCAGAAGAATGGAGCACCTCTCTGACTAAAACAGGCTAAGAAAGCTGAAGTTGTCCAGCCTTGATAAGAGAAGGCTCCATAAAGACTCCACGAATTGTGGCTTTCCAGTACTTAAAGGGAAGAGAACTTTTTTACACCAGCAGACAGAAGGGGGAATGAATTTAGACTAGAAGGAGAGAGATTTAGATCCTATGTTAAGAAGAAATCCTCCTCAGAGAGTACTCAAGCGCTGCAACAGGCTGCCTAGAGAATCTGTGGATGCTCATCCTGGGAAGTGTTCAGGGCCAGGCCGGATGGGGCCCTAAGCAAGCTGGTCTACTGTTAGGTGTCCCTGCCCATGGTAGGAGGGATGGAACCAGATCATCTTTAAGGTCTCTTTCAACCCAAACCATTCTATGATTCTGTGATGAAAAATACCAAATAAATTTAGGAATTAAATTAGCCTACTGT
This sequence comes from Cyanoderma ruficeps, assembly GCA_008694505.1. Classification (NCBI taxonomy): domain Eukaryota; kingdom Metazoa; phylum Chordata; class Aves; order Passeriformes; family Timaliidae; genus Cyanoderma; species Cyanoderma ruficeps. The sequence continues at coordinate 4,339,936 of VZDJ01000302.1, forward strand.
GCCTACAATATTTTAATTACTTCATGTTCAGAGGACAAAAATTTCCTTTTATTAAGATATTTATTTATGAGATCATATAAATTCTTTACTATCTAATCACAGAGGTTTGAATGGAATGTATAATATAGATAATATAAATTATAGCCTCTCAAATATATAATCAGATTTATTTATATATATATATCTATATATATATTGAGATAAATTGGTAAGTTTATTTATTAAATAAAAATGTGTAAAAATAATGCCTAAGATTAGGAAAAATAGAGAAGCATTGAATGAAACTTTATATTATTCTATGATTCTATAAAAATTCAAGACTTGTCAGCGTATATTCAGTTCGCAAACAACAATAAATTTAGCTAGACCTTTTCACTCTTTGCTTACATAGGGACATTTTGTCATGAGTTCCAAATCACTTTTGACATCTCTTCCTCTCTGTAATTACCACCAAGTATCATTCACTACTAGTGCTTTCAGGATTTTCTGTTCACATTTTATTTCAATTTATTTTGAAGACAGAGTACTACAGTATTTTATAGGATTCTGAATTATATCACCATATCTCTTCCTCATGTTTCTAACAGATATAAAGCTTCTTTTCTCACAGTCCCCACTAGTATTTGCATTTCCTCTTAATACATTGCTAAACTCCAAGTTTCATCAGGCACATTATTTTCTTTGTTAAATCACTACTGAAGATGTAAGTTCAAATATGAATTTTTGCATATTTCAGTACACCATTGATATTAATTTATAGTTTCCATATAGACCCCAGTCCACCTTTAAATGTGTTAAAACCGAAACCAATATGAATTGTTTCATACAAATATGAGGAATATCCCTAACGTCTCATTTAATACTCCTGTTTACCCGTTTTACAACTTCTTCCCCAAAAAGCTGTGTATTGTTTATAGTATTAGAATTAAGTAAAAACAGAAGACCACTATAATTAATAATATTTTGTTACTGTCACACAGTGATATCCTTTCAGGCTGTTTTAATATTTTACTAATCTAGAAATTGTCTTCTTAGAACACAGAGGTTAAATAATTTATTGCTAAATATTAAAAGATGATTATACTATCCTGTGTTATTTATTTACTTTAATAGTCTATAACATACATTCCCTGTAACACTGTATTCCTGCATACTCAGATTTCTCACATATGACGCTATTTCTTGTTTGTCAATTCTCCTCCTTACTTTTTAATTGTTCTAGAATCACCCTTAATTTCTCATTTCTAAAAAGAAGCTTTCTAACTCAGATATTTTACATAAGATTATTATCATCCCTTTCAGTCTTTTTGGTATTTGATTTTTCCCTATGATGTTAGAAAATCCTTATTATCGTAACCCCTTTGGCTAGCATTAATCCATTTCTCTTTTTATACTGCCTTATCTTTGCCCTACAAGCTTTAACTTCGAATATTTTTGTCTGGCTGCCTCTTCTGTTTCCCCTTTCCAGAACACTATTCAATAGTGATTGCTTATCTTGTCTTTCAGTGCCAGAAGCTACCAACAGCACAGTACAGCTGTGACATATCACAAGCAAAAGGGAAGGCACACAAACATGCCTCACTTTGTGAGAACGATGAAAAATACTCTAAGAAACTATTATTTTATTTTTTTTAAATGCAACCTCTTGGCATCACTGAACCTGACTTTCTAAATACTACACGGTTTCAAAAATCTATACATTAAGGATGACTCAGCCACAATTGTTTTTGGAAAACTGTCTCCAGAATTTTTTATTAGCTGTTCTTCAGATTAACTATTTTGGCCATGCTGCACATTGTCATTGTGGTTTAGGCCATTTTTCTAATAATTAGAATACTAAAACCTGAAGCATGATAAAGAATAACTGAAAAAACCCCATGATCCATTACAGTGACTGACAGAAATAACAAAATTCACTGACAACATACACACTAGATTTTGATTATGGGTCTGGTTATCAGCTGAATCCTGACATACATACAAACTATAAGGGATCAAAATAACCTCACCACGAACCAAAGAGAAGACTGAAATAAAATATACAACTCAATCAGTTTCACCCTGAGCAAGGGATTTGACTACATGACCATCAGAACCCTTCAAACCTAAATTTACCTATGAGTCTGTTTCAGATAATTTCAAAAGCATTTTTTAATCTATTCACAAAATAGGTCTACAAGTAAAATTTCAGCCTTAAGGTACCAACCTTAAGATCTCTTCAGTTTACCATCGCATCTGGTAATATGAATACAGTGAACTACTCTCAAGCATGAAAGAACCCCAAAATCTTCACATGCATTCATATATTAAAATATCTCAGCCATAAGCTGGAAAACTTGAACTCTTGTCTTCTATGAGTGCTCAATACCTGAATCCTGTGCACCATGTCACACCAGGGGAATGCTAAAATATAACAAAATCATGGTAATGGACTCTTAACTTAAGCGATCTTCCAGGGATTGCCATCAGTTCTAGATGCTCACTTGCAATAAAAAATGTCCAGCTAACTGTTCTCACCCAACTGATGTAAATCTTTCAAGCTTCCAACCTGACTTATCAATGTTTTCCAGAGGTTACCCAATTCTAATTTCCATTCAGAGCAGAATCTAAAAAAACCCAACCAACTAAAATGAACAAAAAAACCCTGAAAGTCCCCTAAAACCCCCCAAATCAAACCCCCTCAGAACCCCCCCCAAAAAAACAAATCCGCAACCAAATAAAACAAAAAAAGGGAAAAAAAAAAAAAAAGNAAAAAAAAAGGCAAAACAGTTCCCAAAAGTAAAGCTCCTAGGTTTATGAATATTTTATTTTCTAAGTGGAGAAATAGAACAAGTGCTGAGATGGTTGAGGGTAGCCTGATCCCCTTGTTCTCATAAACTTCTCAGACATGCTGGTGGAGACATAAATTGTCTTTTGACCCCTGTATATCAACAATTTAGGCAAAAAATATAAGAAACAATCTAATGGACATATAAAGGAGTAAGACAGACAACAAATTCAGGGAAAAGTAGATTTAGTTGAATGGTATTAGGAAATCTGTTTAAACATTTCAACTGCATATTTCTCAGTGAATTGGCATTGATTTTGTTACAGGTTATCATGGATTTGTACACTAATGGAACACATAATTGTTAGAACTATACAACTGAGTTTTTTGCGGCTGTGCTTATGATGTGTCTAATCACTGGTGTACACAGAAATGAAATTTCTTGGGAAACAGATATGTGCACTCAAAGGTTGTAGGGGACACCTGTGTGGACAAAGACATTTATGTACGGTATCTGGCCAGAGTTCAAGATTCAAGCCACTAAATATTCACCTGGGAGAACTAAGATGATTTTATGTGTGGCAATGTGTCAGAGACAATGTGACTAAAAAAAGGGAGGTGTAATTTATAGCATCTTCTTGAATAAAAAACAAGCAGACATTCAGTAATAAAAATGAAGATTAACTGAATAAAGACAGCTCTGAGCACAGGCTGCCAGTCAAAAAGCACATAGATGTAACATTGGCCTGAAAAGGTCATCACTCCATCTGTTTCTTTGGCAGAGGTGACAACTAGCCCACATGGATTACTCTCTCCTAACAGTATTTAACATTCCATAATCCTCAAACCAAACAAAGCCAATCCCATAAAAATCCAGGGGACAATGTAAAGAATTTCTATGGTATTGCCCACAATGGGCTTGAAGGACCACAGACACTATCCTGTGGTAAAAAAAGTACTGATTTCAACAGTCTCTGATCACCTAGGTCCTCCAAATGAAATTGTAAATTATGTCACTATGTAGACAATTATTTCAATTTCTCTGAGCTTACAGTGAGTTTTATTGTAAATAATTTAAAACAGAAAATGTACAAAATCCATTGAACTATTTGTTTTAATCCTGTAATTTGTTGCCCATTTTTACTCACAAATGAAAGTATTTCCTTGCTGTTTATAATTCATGTGATTTCAGACATGTCATTTAGATTAAGGTATTGTCAGATTTGAGTAGACCCCAGTGCATTTACCCATGACAAATTTATTAAAAATGTAGTAATTACTTGTGATACTGAAACAACTGCAGTAAGAAAAATAAAACCTTGATTAAATAACACCTGTACCTTTAACTTCCTCTAATGACTAACTGGCTTGTAACTGTGCTTCTATGTCAACACAGAAATTATTGATTGTTATAAAGAAATCTAGAAATTTCACTGTGAATTTTGATTTTAAGAGAACTACTCTTCCTAGTAGTTCTTGTACTTAAGCCAATAAGCACCCAAAACCAAAGAACATGAAAGACTCTATTACTAACCTTCTTTCCTTCAATCCCACTGACATCAGATGACGTTAAATACTAACACAAGCAAGGCTTGACAAGCAACATCATTAAAATCTTCAAGGCTACTGCAAATGGATTAACTAACAATATTTGCACATGCTCTAGATACCTGCTAAAAGAGAGTTGAGCAGAACTGAAAGCTGCATTTCAAGCAAGTGGTGCAGATGGTGTGAAATTAACTTTTGAAGAGTCTAAGTAAAGCATTCCAGAACTGCACACTTAACTTCCTTCCCTCTTTGAGTTTGGTCAGGGATCTAGGTGAACACAAGTCTGCAGTGTGACACAAAAAGGTACATAACCTGCTCCTGACCAAACCTCCACATGCTCTTGGGCAATGCTATATACCTGAGAGAATATTTAGCTGATCCCAAAGACTTTTTGCTTTCTTAGAAAAATACTGGCCACAAAAAAAGATAGAATACACCCTTTTGCATATAAACACGCTACTTAAAGTAAGTGTCTCTTAAGTAGGAGGAACTGCATGTTTGTGGTTATAATTAGCCTCAGAAAACTTAGGCCCTTGTTTTTCTCTGGGATACTGCTTTCATTAGTAGGCAAAGGGCTTGTGCCAAGTGTCAGTAGTTTCTGGAATTTCTGTGAAACTACAGCATGGCAAGAAGTAAGAAAGCAAGATTTATGGGGTCAGCAGAAGCAACTCAAAGGAAACCAAAACATGTACTGGAGGTTAAAGTGATTCCTGACCAAGGGAACACTAGGCTGTGGGACGTTTAATTCACACCCCAGCTGAGCCCACTGCAACTAGGTTGCCTGCCTACACTCTACCATTAGAGCAGGAATAGCCCTTGCAGAAATGAATGAGGCATGGGCTGGAAGGCATATCCTGTCCTTTGTGACTGAAACCTTTTTTGCACATACAACCAATGGAGAAAACCAGTGGAAGCAGATGGCACAGGGCGTTGAGAGAAAAGAGTAAGATTTACAGAGAATCTGTAACACAGAGGAATCACAGGAAAAGTAGAGCATAAATCTGGGAATACTAGACTCTTCAGTGACTTCAGCTGGTTTGCTACTGGAATGATGAGGAAAAAAATCAGGGGAATAAATACAGGGATTCTATTCCTTTGTCCAGTGCACTTCTCTGGCTAGCTGAAATGAGAGTTTTTTGGGGTTTTTTCAGGGTTTATTCATTTGTAATTCCTATGAAGCTTCTGTGTTTGTTTACTTCACCTGTTTTATGCCCCAAATGTGATAAACTGTAAGCTTAGAGTACTAATAAGACTGGAGCTCTGTGAAAGTGCAAGCTTCTGGGAAATCTGAGGGTTTAGCTGAAAGAGTAATGAAGAGAGCTAACAACCTAGACACAAGACAAAGAACAGGAAAACCAAAGGGGAAAAAAAATAAAAAAAACATGCTTAGAGCCAGTATAATTTCAAGGGAAACTTAAGTATGCATAAACCTCATGTTAGGAGCTGCAAACCAAGAAGCATGCTCACTATTTAGCTCCATCGGGGCAACGTGACAATTTCTAACAGAGAACTACAAGTTACAAATACCAAATATGCTGGAATGGACTTTGGGGCCTGAGGGTCTGTCTTATGAGAGGAACAGCGTGTGATCATCCTTCAAGTAAGCATGCACATAATGTATTCTCTGATCAACACAGCACTTTGTGTCTTCGCCAGCACATCACTGCTACCATGAGCAATGTGTGTCTGCCAAAGGAACAAAGAATACCGGGAGTCTTTTTAACTCCATGCCAAAAGGATCCCTGTCCTGAAATGGCAGAATTCCCAACTATATCACAGCACCAGACACAATCTTGGTGTCATATCGAAATAGTGTCTTTCAATGGAAGAGATTTAGCCTCTCCAGTGTTCTTTCTTAAAGAAATCTCCAGTCTACCCTCTGTCTTTTGGCCATTGTTCCACTTATTTATGCATTCTGAATTAATCCACATAAAATAAAAAATACCTTCTAAATTTTCATCTTTTAAGTTAATTTGAAATCTAATTCTCCCTGTGTAAATATCTGCATAGACTTCAGCATACAACAGTGAGTCTCCCTAATTTGCCAAAAAAGATCACCTTTCATTTGCCTTTAAAATGTACAAGGACTGTAAGCAGTCATGACACATAAGCTCAGGATTTGTAATGATAACTGAGCTGTGATGAAAGACTGGACAAGACTTCTAAACCCTTGGTTGGTGTCAGACATGTAACAAAGACCTATGTTAATAGAGCTATGCAATTCACAACATTCTGTATTTCTAGCAAAATAACTTACATTTTTTGAGATCAGTCTTATAGCCAGAATAATAGCAACCAGACCATTGAAAATATCCACATTTATTTCAATTCTGTTTTAATTTTATTTTCTCTGACTTTCTATACCCATCTGTTTGAAGTGAAACACTGGGGTTGAAGTAAGCATGCAATAGAAAACAAACTTTAGATATGTAAAAAATAATTTGAAATTATGCCACAGCATTACTGCAAGATACTCAGGATTTTTTAAAATGGCAGTTACTAATCTCTGAAAACTAATAATTGCTATACAATGTTTCTATAGATCACTAAAACACCCTGCATGCTTTTTTTGAAGTTCTCACCTCATGACATCTGAATAAATTATAAATTCTATTGTTAAGATGATCTTTCTGTTGTATTTTTTTGATAACTTCTACTGTGTATCCCAGCATCTTTTAAGGGCATATATTCTTCCACAGTTCATATTGTAATAAGTTTTATCTTCCAATACTTCATAATTTAATGCCCTCTTCTTAGGATGAACTCCCTGACAGTGGCTGTCATCTCAAATGACTGTCAACTTTGTCTTCAGACACATATTCTAGAGATAAATTTACACAAAAAGAAGAAATAAAAAGCATCTATTTCTACAGCAGTTGTCAGTCAGAGAAACATCAGCCAACTGCTCCTAAAGAAATTCTTGTTTATATCCAGATGTGTCTACTGTGACACCATTTATCAAATAAAAATCAATGATGTGACACCATTTCTTTTTTTTTTTCATCTAGCAAAAAAATGATGCAAGTTTTAGAATGCTAAAATTTTGCAACAAATTCCATGACAGTCTGTGGACACATGCAACAGAAAGGGGGAAAAATAAGTATATTGACAATAAGCACTGCCATTCTTCATAATGCTAAATGTATTTTAGTTTAGCTCTGTATGGCAATACATAGAGCACTGCAATTGCCATTAAAAGACCTCAGGACATGTCAAGTATTGTCTGAACTTGTTTTGTTCTTCTTGGAGCTTTGTTCAGCTTGTTTAATGATCAGACAGCAATTGCCTGATTTGTTTAACTTTTGCTTATCTTTGTAGGACCATATTCTTTTTACAGAAGGTAGCAACAAGCAGTTGTTCTGTACAGAAGGACATACCTATTTTACCCCAGCAAAATGATGCAGGGCAGAGGAGCACAGTCCTGGCAAACAGCCTGCTCTGAGAGCACAGGTGTCCAAGCAGGAGACAGTGGGTGCAGTGCAGCACAGGTCTGGAAGGGCCAGTGAAAGGCAAAAGATGGCTTTGCAGTTTCCAGAGCCAATGAAAAATGCATCGATGTTCACCTAAAGCAGTGCAAATCTGGGAACTACACAAAACTGGGTTCCAGGACAACAAAAGCAGAGAATATTTACTGAACTTATGTAAGGGCAGCCCATATATAGTAAACAATTGTTACTATTGATATTTATTGATATTGATTTGTTTTATTGCAAATTATTGTTGTTGATTAGATTAATTTCTAATAATATTTAGAGAAAATATTTTTAATAACAAAGTAATGGTTTCCTGTTCTAATATTGATTAGATGTATTTCAGGAACCCACATCTCCAATTGAGAGCATTTACCAGCAAACCTGCTTTTAATTAAATCCTATTTACATGAATAATGATATTAATTCAATGAGTTCATTTATGTACAAGTGAACACAAAAGCAGGAATTTAGTAATGTCTGAAAAATATTTAGATGTTACATCCTGGCACACTTGGATACCCTGTCATGTCCTATTTATTCTAGAAATTCAGTTATTGTAAAGTTACTCTACGTATAATGTTACCAGACTAAAACCTATTTTTTGCAACAATCCAGATTTCACATGAACAAAAATCCACTATCCAACAGCTTAAAAACATGAAATAGTAAATAAAGGTCAGAGTCCTTCATTCTCTTCATCTATTTCATCTGCAAAACAACCAATAAACTCCCACGTTCACTTCAACCATCAGAAAATACTCAGGGAAAACAAGGATTTGATTTTCATCAGAACTATGAGGAGAAAAAAAAGACTTTCAGGTTTAACAGTAATGACATAATCTATATATGCTAAGTAACAGTGTGACACTGATTGCCAAGCAAAACTTTCATGTACTTATCCTCATAATATTACCAGAAGGCAAGACAGTACAATTGTAACAATATCACAGGGAAAGGAAGATCAAAAAGCATTTACAAAAGAAATCAAGTAAGTTTACATGACTCATCATCACTTTCAAGACCCACACTGAAAATGAGGACCTCCAACATGTTCATCCCAGGGCAGCCCACACCCACTGGTGTTTTAGAGCCTCAAGGCAACCTGAGCAAGGTGCACACAAGGCTCTGGGTGTTGCCTCACTGTGAGAAGTAGCAAACTCCTGAGCAGAGTGGTTCCAAAAGGTGGTCTTGGATCACACCAGCTTGACTAAGCTTTGCACAAGACACAACCTGAGATGGCATCCTCCTCTTACAGGGGCACCCTCCTTCTATAATCTTCTGTGTATAAATTGTCAACCCAGACCTGATTGTCCTGTAAACAATTGCAGCAGCACTTGGAGAAATCTGGCTCTGCTTCTCAGAAGGTTTTGTCTGGTCAAGGAAGAGGAATATTGTTGATTTTTCCCAATTATGAAGCTGCTCCAATTCTCGTGAAAATATTAAAAAAATCAGTGACTACATAATTGGAAATTCATTTACAAGACAGGAAAACACTGGTTCCAGAGCAGGCTCCAATTATTTTTAGGCACATAAAACTCTCCCAGGACAATAACCATCAAACTTTTCTGGGCATAATTCTGCTTCAAGAGGTATAACTAGTATCTATTGCATTTATGAACCTAAATAATAGAAAAATCCACTGAAGCCCCATGGCCCCACACCTAACTGTCACAACCTCATCAGTTGCTGAGACTGGCTAATATCCCAGCCTTGGCACATTCCTCCCTTCCAAGGAGAGTGGAACTTTATGATACTCTCTGTATTATTAGTGAATTCCCAGCCATTTGATGCACAGACCAGCTGGACGAGGCTGTGTAGGCACATTACACCTGCAGTGCTGAACGTTTTCCCTCTTCTCCTTTGTCAGTGTGAAGCACATCTATCAACCTTCAAACACACCAGCACGGAGCATCTGCATGTTTGCCAGTTACTGCAGATACTGGCCAATGCCACAGAACAAACAAAACACTTCCAAGGATAAAAACACAACTTGTTACAGTTCAAGCTGAAGTGCCCAGCTTTGCAGACAATTAAAATTTTCTATGTGCACAGTACAAAAGGGAATGAAAAGAATAGGGTAGAGAAGCAAACACTATAAAAAAAAGAAAAGTGAACCATCTAGGATTCAAAAAAATATTTCATATGAAATAGTCAGACTTAAGATTTTACAAAAGCCTTTCAGGAAAATGTATTCTTGCACACAGTAATATATTTTTTTCACAACCAAAAAACAGCATGAATTAGATTCTCTGATTTTTTAATCTGTAATTTAAACCCTTTCTAGCTGCACTACTGGAATGAGCTACGAAGGCTTTGCTGACTTATCCCCAAGCACTCTGTACACACTTTCATAGCGATCTGCACCACCCTTTAATCGTCAGTGGGAAGCCCTGGATAAACATGTATCTTGGACTCTCTTTTGAAGGATCTGCCAGTAATACTGTAATCAAACATGGTGCAACTGCCTAGAAACACAGTATTATGTAATTGGCTGCCAACCTGTTGAAAAGAGTAGGCAAGGGTAACATGTATTGACCATGTTTTGACAGACTTTTAGGTAAGCAAATTTAAACTGCGCTGAACCAGCAATGCTGCTTCTCCCTAGCTCTTTTTTTGTGCCACTTTTAGGTTCCAGCGGAAGCTCAGCTGGGCCATTATAGCACGCTTCCCAACATCAAGATCATACATCTAAAAAACCTAAGGTCAGTTTTCTACTTGGATGGTGTACATACATAACTCAGCAAAGGCAAAGCAGTAAAGCCACAATGGGGCCTCAGATTCTCACAAGCAACTTGTTATAGCATACCTCAGCTGGTGACAATGGTTAACAAACTCCTACTTAACATAAGGAATGTACGTGTATCCCTACATATTATGCAGCTGCATCCCTAGATAACTGACGAATGAGCTAGCACTACAGGAAGAACAGGTACCAGTCAGCTCCCAAAATGTTTCACATCTGAAGAATTAAAGGGAACAAATCAGTGAAAATTGCCACAAAGTGGCTAACATGTCCACCCCATTGTCACCAATTTTCTACTGAGCTTCCAAAAAATGGATGCTATTCAAATTTTGTATTTTTGTGGTTGTTTCTGCCATTTCTAGGAGATATAAATAAAATTTTGACTTAATTACTGAAAATAGCTTGCTTCCAAATTTCAGCTGCACAGATTTTCAACACCATCAAAGAAATACTAATTTGAGTGCATCATATGCCTTTTTTCCCTTCCAGATAATGAAAAAGAAACTGAAATAATGCACACAGAGACAGACTAACCAGCTAGAACTGAAAGAAATGCAGCAAGAAGTTACATAACTGAGTTTTCTTGAAAGTACATCTGCTTTGCTCCACCAAATGTCAAGGATGGTTTCAAAAGTAAAGCTACAGGGAAATAAAAAGAATTTATAAATAAAAAATTTTGAAATAATTTGCTTTTCATAGTACAAACATTTTACTACTGTTTCACACCTCTTTCATAGGGTCTAATCTGATATGAGTTTATACCAAATTATATTGATAGAATGGTGAATTTGTCTTGAGTAAGGAGAGTAACTTGGCCTTTGCAGAGCAAAGTAACATCACAGATCTCGTACCCTGTTGTTATTGTTTCTATTAATTCTGATGGTGGCTAGTCCATCAGAAAAATGTGTCACTAATTTGACAAAAACTTTATTTTTAACTTCTCTAAAAGATTAACAAACCGAGAATGACTTTGAAAAATTTGACTGTCTTCCTCTTGAGCTTAAACTAACATCAGAAAGGGCTGAAACTCGGAAATATTCATAAATCAGTGATGCATAATTTGTAAATTTGTCTTTTATATCATGTACAACTTTCTCTGTCCTAAAGAGCATTTTATATTTCTTGTTAACGGTGAACGCAAACAATGCTCAATGGAATTCTGCAGTGACCTTTGTTTTATTATAATTACTGCATATTTATAAATGAACAACTAAACTCCAGTTTGAGAGCTACAACAACTTTGAGTTGGAATCCTTTGATAAAACACAACTGAATAAACTTCATAAATTTAATTCCCTAAGAAGAAAAAAAGAAAGTCTCCTCTGAAAATTCCTCTGCGTATACCCACACACAAAGCAGATTTTTCCATGCTTTTGCAAGCAGAAAACTAAACAAAACAGCAATATGGATAGATTTGAACAGAAGAGGATATTGCTTTAAAAACTGCTTTGAAAAGAGCACAGGAGAACAGATTGAATGTAAAACATCATATAATCACTGTATTATATAAACACATAAAATAGAAATAAACATAGGTATAAACCACTTCATAAAAATAAAAATGCAGTACCTGCATTATGTCATAATATAATTCCATGTAATGTCACTAAGACTTAACAACTGAAATCCCACAGTGTAAGCAGGATCTACATCAACTTCTGCTAATGGCTGCTCTATACTGGAACACTTTCACATTCGTCAAACGCAGAAGAAAATCAGAGGGCAAGGTCCAAAATACAGCAGACATATTGTCGACCTTTTCCACTCAAAGGGTGACTGGAAGAATCTGAACACAAAAGGCACAGCCCACTGGTACAAGAGGGGCCAACAAAGAAGGCATGACTGGTGTGAAATACCTGATGGTATAGAACTCTGTACTGTCAAGCACTCGTTCACTGGAGGCGGCAGCAGGACAGTTTGAATTCTGTTCCTAATTTGGATACTTGCTTTGACTTCATTCTGAACACTTGATTTGTTTCTATACCTTGCCCATTCTTTATCACTGGTTTCTATTTATGTCCTGTGTTTCTTAGAGTGGAGGTTTGTAGCAACATTTATGCCCAGTTGACAGCAGGTCTTCCAATGTCTGAGTGGAATAATGTACACAAACACAGGTTTAATTCAAGCAAAAGTAACAGGCTGGGAAACTAAAATCCTGGTTTGGATTATAACACCATTCAGCTGAAGCCATGAATGTTTTAAACAAGCAGTGAGTTGATAAAAAACTGCTATTCAAATCCTATAGAGGAAACCTGTGATCCCTCCTAAGGCAAACATTAGACTGAAGCCTGCTGATTTTTCCCAAAAAATAATATGCCATCTCATTAGTGTGTGAGAAGTGCTGAACAAAATAGTGATAGAAACTCTGATACCAAAGAAATTACCACCTGGAGAGAGAGAACTATATTTGCTAATACTAATAAAGTATTTAAATAACTGGAAGCAAAGCCATTTGTATAGGCTTTTTTGTAGTGTGAAGGAAATGGTCTGGGTATTTGCCTTTTTCAAAGCATCAGACAATTCACTTTTGGATTGATCCAAATCCCACTGAATTCCATACACATACATGAAGTGCTGATTACTCCTTGCACATAAACTTCAAAACTTTACATCAAAACAAGAATCTTCATAGTTTACTGAAGTAAATCAGGTGGAAATAATCAATACAGCACAAACTAAAGTACAGTCATTAGTGATAATCACATATAATAATTTAAAACAAAGGTAAGGCTTATTGATTAAATCAGGGGCTGATCATTAATGCTTTTTCTAGAGTGCACTGCTTCAAAAAAAGAATTTGAAAACAAACTCGCATCACTGTGATAAAGCACCCTATAATGAGCGGTTCAGAATGACTCAAGTATGTACTAGAAATACAAAGTTTTAGGGTGATCATCTCTTCTAGCAAAGTAAGTCAAAATAGGACATATTATGTAGCACACGGGAATCCATAGGAGATTTTAAAATATTTCCTTCCATGGGGAACCAGACTCAAAAACGTGATCTCTTTAACTGATTCTATTAATGTTTCTGTCATGGCTATGAACATTTTAGTAGGAACAATATTTCAGTAAAGAAAAAATTATTTAAAATGAAATTATTTTTCTTTATAGTACAGATTTTCACTGAGATCAAACTGCTCATTACAGTGTAATAACAAAACTGATTAAAACTGCTCATAACCTGCATGGTAACCACTTATTTCAGTATATCAATTTAAAGTTTTTAAACAATATTTTGTAAAGCAAAATGAAAAATACTCTTCACACAAAATTCAGAAGTGTGTTTTTCCCTTAGTGCTCATCCTCCTTTTTCCCCTTGAACTCATGAATAAAAGGCCACTGCAAGCAGAAGGATATAAAAATTATTAATACTCTTTCAAGCATGTTACTGTATTCATTCACTATTTTGGACAACTATTTTATTTTTGATTTTCTAAATTTTACTTTAGTCTCAAGTAGTTGTTGCTCGCTAAACATTAAATATCCCTGTCAAAGTACATGGTTGTTATACTCTATTTTGTAATTTTTGATCTTACTAGACAAATCCTTCACTGATTTAACAGTTTTAATCCTGTGATGGAGCCATTATATGACACAGTATTACTGACTATGACTTTCTGACTAGGGATGTCCAGCCTACTTATTGAGCTAGTGACCTCTGGGTATGTGATGAATATTATGAATTCATCTCAGATACGTGCAACAGGAAGTGGGCACTCATGGAATGGCACACAGATAAATACATACATGTCAAGAAAGTTCTACAAAATTGTCTGCATCCTACATCTTACTATTATTCAACAGTGAGACACAAATTACTATTTTAAAGGCACATCTATTACAGTAAATCCTCTGTTAAGTTCTCCGTGTTGTTGTCAAATTTGAAATCAGGAAAAAAAAAAAATCAGTTGCTGAATACTGAGATGCTGGTACAAAGTGAGCTCTTAGAATTTCTGACAAAGTAGACCAATGCTACATTTCTAGCATACTAAAATATCCCTACTGAAATTATTTTAGACCATCTGAACACGAGATACAAGATTAAGCCTCCAAATGCTGAGATTTAATAAATGTGAACATCCCTTCTCTTCTTCTCTTGTATGTAATTAACAGGACAAAGAATTATTTCCATTCTTTCAGGAGGAACCATGTGAGATGTGTAAACACAATAGGGAATTCTCTATAGTTTCTGTCTAAGTAACCATTACAATACCCCACAATAATATTATGGCCACAATAAGAAAAAAGATTTTTGGATTCTCTCTTGGATTGACTACCTACAAAGTCTTCACATGTCTACTAGACTTGGAACTGAGCCCTGTCTTACTGACAGAGAAGCATCATGACATACTTCAGTCACAGCACTGAAGATCAAGAGGACAAATTCCCCACAGCCCTTAAATTTAGGACCCCATCAAAGTACTGATATCTATTTGCCAGTGCTTTGATCCAGGGTAAGCATCTCAAATGTAAGGCCACAGAAAAGAATCTAGATATAGGGAAACTGGGTCTAAGTGAAACAGTACCAATTTTCAATATTGCTTTAATCAGTCACACCAAGGATGATCTTCCTACAGAAGAAATGCTGAATAAACCACATATTTCCAAACCATTTTATTAAAAACCAACAGTTACAGCTTCTACTTTTTTGACCTAGATCCTTTCATTGTTCAACACTTCAGCACATTTAGAAACACAATGATCCATTGTATACTTGTCACGTCTTCTGTAAAATGCAACACTTCTTAAAAAGGAAAAATACCGACTTTCATCCATTTTCCTAAGCCATTTATCATATTCAAAATTGAAAAATCTTCAGAGGTTCAAAATAGAAACAGTTGGTTCTAATCTAAATGCTCTCTATTTACATAAGGGTTCTAAAATGGGACTGGAAATAGTTTTGGGAAAAGATTTTACACTTCATGCAGTCAAGCTTGATGAAAGCAAATCTGATGGATGGGAAGGTTTGCATAATACTTAGAAAGCTGTCAGGTCATTGCAATTCCTTTCCAAAAGTCACTTCTAGGCAATGTCAGTACAAAACCTCAAAATAATGCACAAATTCATAAAACACCAAATCTAGAGCACTCTCTCAATAGTAACCTCCATTCCCCTTGAAACTCAAATTACACTAGCAAAACTGTACTTTCAGTTGCCACTATGAACCCTAACAACCATTTCTTAGTTATTGGTCTACCTTATTTATGCTACGTGTGCCAATCTAACTTGAACTAGATTGCCTGTGGAACAAAATCAGTATTTCTTGCCTTAATGTTCACCGACAGAAATTATGAACTGCATCACGTCTGTAGGAAGAATATTCTATGCTTTGACCCCTCAGTAAGGCCTTGATCTGAACCACAAACCAGCTTTTAACATATAGATACACCTGACTGATGTGCCTAATGAATAAATGTATCTACAGAAAACAAAGACTCAACACACCTCTCTCGCAGATTTTTAGCCTTCTGAGGAAAGGGAAAATTGCTTTTGACACGGAGTGGAAAACAAAAAGCTTAGTGCTAACAAAGAAGTACTGTGAGGCTTAATTTGCCAACTGATTATAACTTTGAGTAAAAATGTAGTGAACAATTTCAAAGTGCATTAAAGCAATTAAATAAAATATTGAAGTAATTCTAATACTGTAAAAATTTTCATCGATACAAAATTGGACCCACTAAATAGACTGGAAAAACAAGCAAATCAAACCTTCCACCTACCAAATGAAATTTCCACCCTCTCTAACAATGCCATTTCTCAAGCTCCTATGCAGGAAAACCCAGGAGTAGGGGTTTTAAAAGAATAATTGAAACACGTCTGAAATTGGAAGCAAAACATGCTGGAAACATGTTTCAAAATTTAAGGGAAGAACCTCCTCCAAAAANAAAAAAAAAAAAAAAAAGCTTCCCCTAAGCTTCCTCTGTCCTTTCAACTAAGTACATTTCTGAAACAGATGCTTTAACCTGGATACACTCATCCCCTTGGAATTTAGTGTATTTTGGGAAAAGATGTGAGGCCCCCGGCGGCCCGCGCACCCAAGGCGCTCGCGCTCCCGGGCTCCCAGCCCCACGAGGGGGCTGGTGCCGAGGGCCGGGAATGGGAGGCGGGGGGAGGGATGGCTGCGCCTCTCCGCCCCGGCGGCCGTGCCTCCCGCGGCGGTGGGGCCCGGGGAATGCGCCGCCCGCCCCTCGCAGGCTCCCGCCGGACCCGCGCACCGCGTCTGCGCTTCCTCCGCGCAGCGCTCCGCTCTGCGGCGTTCGCGTTCTCCGCCGGGGGCCGCGGCTCCTCCGTGATCCCCCTGACTCACACGGCGGAGGCGAAGGGGCGGCCGCCGACGAGGCTGCGAACCCCGCGCCGCGCCCGCGGCTGCCGCCCGGCTCCGCCTGCCGCGGCCGGGGCTGCCTCCGCCTCCCCGGGCACAAATTAGCTCTAAACGATGTTAAAGACCATCTCTGCCATTGATCGAGCTTCTCTAGGAGGTTTTTGGGGCAGCCGGGCCTCCCCCGTCCCTTAGAAGCGTTCTGATCCCGCGCTGCTGGGTGGCGGGAGAGCGCGGAGCCACAGGACGCTCCAAGTGTCCCACTCGCCAGCCTTCCCCTCCCCCGGCCCTGCCCTTGGCCGCTGGCACCGCGGCAGCTGGAGCAAGTTCAGCTTTTCTTCTCCCACAGCACTGGGGCTTGGCTGCCCTTAAAGAAAATCCTCTCCTAACAACGTGTCAATGTTACATTCCTCCACAAAGCAACTTCTATTAGGGGGGCTGGGAGCTTGGCACTGCCTCACCACAGACTGAGAGCTTTGTGGCTATGCAAAAAACAAGGAGAGAAGGGAACATTTCCTGCATTAAAATGCAATACCCCAGGCTCGATGATTTATCCTCCCCTTGCCCCCATTCCCGCATGGCAGCTCTGAAGGACCCCTTCACCAAGAGCCTGCATCCAGAGACCCCATCTATGTTCAACCCACACTTTCCCTGCCTCACATCCCCTCAAAGTCCTTCTAAAAATTCCCTCCCACCCCAACCTCCCCAAAATGTCAGGCAGAAACGGGAGGTATGTAGCACAGGGACTAGGTGGAGGGCTGCCATGCTAACTGTTGGACCCCTGCCTTCCCACCTCTCCACAGCATCCCCCTCCCCTTTTTCCAGCAGAGACATGAAACAGCTGCTGGGACTGGAGCAGCTGCTGGGAATGACACATCACAACCCCCTCCTCGCTAATACTGCAAGGAGATTCTGAGCCTCCATCTCCAGGAGCTGAGTCTGCCTGGAGAATGGGCGGCCAGTGGCCCCTTCACAGAGCTCCCAGGAGGTTAAACCAGCATGTCCTGCCTGCGCAGTGCCTTGCCTCTCCAGGCATCTCAGGCAGAGGCTTCACCCTAAGGAATTGCATTTGCTCTTGGTTTATTTGTAGGTTGCTGAGGTCTGGTCCAGGGACCAGGTGTCCTGAACATGATAAATCTCTAGGTCTTTTGGTCAGGTTGCCTGAATGCCTTTGGAAATGTTTTCCTTGCAAAGTCGAGGGATCATATGAAGAAGGCCAAGGTTTTGCAGTTAAGTGGTTGCTGTAAAGAGGTGGTGAGGGGGAGAGTGATTTCTGGCTCACCACCTGTGGGCATTACTGTAAGGGAGGCCTTTAAACAGATGGATCCTACTTGTGAGGAGTTTCAACGGTGCTCAGTAGAACTATATGCAGTAGGTTAGGCCAGTTTAGAAATGAAAATGCAGCCTTCCCTGCCTTTAAGGGAGTGTGCATCTTCTCCAGCCCTTTCGCCTCATCTAGAGGAGAGCTAGAGTGCAGAGCAACTGAAACAAATGTGAGTATTAAAGAGAGCTGGCAGCAGGACTTAGACACTGGCATGGCATTCAGCCCCCCCTCCAAGAAGCACCTACCTTCTTTTGGTGGCCGCTTGGCTTCTCTGGTGAGATTGCAGACCTGGGTGGTTTGCAGCTCCTGGGTCAGGCAGCCTTCCGTCTGCTCGTTGAGGGGCAGCACCACGTTATTGAGCAACACCAGGGACTGGTCATCTATTCCCCATTCTCCCAAATGCTGAGGGCAGGTGCATTTTGTATACATGATCCCACAGGACTCGGTTCTCCCATTTTCAGATTTCAAGCAGCTCTCCAACCAAGTGCACAACACATGGCACCCAAACTGGCTTGGGCTCACCTTGTTCAATACCAAAAATTCAAAGAAGGATTTTTGGTCTTCTTCCTTTTTGTGTAATCCTGGGAAGTTGGTAGGATAGACACGACGTATCTGAATAAAATTCTTATCATACTGCAGAAATACAAAAGCATTCTTGGAGTTGCAGAGCTGCATTATAGAATGGTTATTTTTTAAAAGATCCTTTATTTTTTCATGAGAAAAATGATCAAACTGATAAGCCAAGAGGGAAAAGTTGGAGCAGCTGAAGTCCTTTTTGGAAAATTTCAGGTAAATACTATATTTGGTTGGATCTGGATTTTCCAGCGTCCAAGTGCAGTTTGTGAAGTTTTTAGGAAACATTTCACTTACAGAATACGATCCATAAATGACCCCTTTCACCAGCGTGGAACACCAGAAGTCTTGGGCAGCATTAAATCCAAACATAACCAGTAGATAGGTGGAAAATATATAAATCAGCAAATTACGAACAGCCTTCATCCTATGTCATTTGGCCTGCAGAAGATGAAATGAAATAAAAATGCAAGTAGAATTCTTCACGCATAGAAAACCAAACTCCTTCCAATATTCGAGCCAGCTGTTTTCAAGCTTGCAGTTAGAGCCCCTTTCAGAAAGAAGGGCAGGTAATTTTTATTTTATAACGCAAGGGCCGGGGTTGCCGCTGTGTGCACAGCGCCATCACGTGGCCATCGCCATAGCCACGTCTTCCACAGACGAATTAAAACTCAACATCTATTAGATTATTAATAGGAATGTCCTCTCCTCTCTAGGATTTAGTCATCATGGCGTGGACTAAAATGGCTCAACTTAAGTAAAAACCTAGATGCCTTACCTGACAGACCAAGAGAAGAGAAATTTATTTATTTATTTATTCAAAAAGTAAATAATTAATCTGCTACAGTTATGTATGTGCATATACGACATGCACATGCAGAATTTCACCAGAACAGGAAAAGAAAGCTGGTAGGATTTGTTATATATGATTTTTCTCTTAAGTCTGAAAAGTAACTGAATTATTATAGCTATAATTTAAAAATGCACCAATTAGTATTTGTTACAAATGGAACATTATCTCCCATATGCCTACATGTCTTCACCCTGGCTGACTGGTATACAGAGGTCTCTAAAAAGACAAAAAATACTAAGATTAATGCATTAATAAAATTTTGACACTACTGAAGAAAGAAACAAAGACAGATGGATATAACTACTACTGGTCTGACACGACCACTAAATGCCAGCTTTTTAAGACAATAATTCCAATGTGCTTCAGCCTCCAAGGATATATAAAATGGATCACAGTATTAGTATTACAATCAGTAGCTCTGTACAACTGGCTGTGCTACAGCAGGATCTCTGCACCTATTGGACTACACTTGCCCTCTTATTACGAATTACTTGTACTGTCTCATTAGCTCCTGCGTTTTGCAGCCGTGTGCTTGAACAATGAAAGAAAATATTACATTTTCTCTGCCAGTATCTCCAATTAAAGATGTTTTACTGCACCTGTCAACCCTTACAGTCTCCACATGCTCTGTTCTTTTGACAGTGGCCTAGGTTCATACAGCAAATCTGAGTTGTATTTACCTCTGTAATGATATCCAGAAAATTTCAGGTTGAAGGGTTTCAGCATTAACCTTTGGAAAGTTGCTTATCTTTTACAAACGAGTAGTTTTTCACCTTCTGCTCTTAAATGCAAGCAGAAAAAAGTGATACCAACCTAATTTCAAAACTCTCTAGACTGCAGTCTCTTCCACTGTTGCTCTGTAAGCAGAGGCACACACACAATCGGCACCGTTACTGAGTTTTGATGTGTGTCTTTGCCTAGCTTTTCATCTCCTCACCAAACAGCAAGGCATCTTCTGTTTCCCATTGCGTAACACACAGCAAGTCACCGGATTAAGCTCTCTTGAAGAGATTTTCGTATCTCCTAGATTATTATGCAAACTCTGAATCCTGAAATGGGCAAAAAGCAGTACCAACTCTAACCCTCTTTATAGCAGAGGTTTAAAAGAAACAAACAACCAACCAAAAAAAAAAAAAAGGCAGAGCTGCTGCTGGGTCTATCCACATGGGCAGATTTTCTCCTTTCTGAGCATCCGTCTCAATGAATAACATGGTTCTCCTTTTCCGAACAGGGCTGATACAGCATTTAAGGTTTTAAAAAAGAGAAACTTATTGGGAATTCTGGAAACAATTTCCCCTATGCTGAAGCACTTTGCAGGCAATGCAGTTCTGCGCAGTGTTATTCAGGATGGTGTAGGCGTTGAAAGCCAATGTGACAATAAGTGTCTAAATTAAGAATTCCACCCATGAAAAAGGATTAATTTTATAATCTGGAAAGTAGAAAGGGAGCTTATTTGCTTTTCTGTTTGAAAAGGAAAAAAGCCTGACTTTTTCCATCCTATGTAATATCTGCACTAGAAAAATAAAGACCTCTGCAGTGCTAGGCTGTTTTCTATGAAGAAATGTAATCAAATAGCCCTCATTTTAGCTGTGCATTTGTTCATGCGCGGCTGCTGAAACAGAACACAGTCTTTATCCCTCTCTCCCTGTGTGCATTACACACGCACACATGCACACACACACGAACTGAGTGTGCCGGCAGCATTCAGTTAGTTTGCAGCATTGCTCGATGCAGAGTGAACCTGCTCGCTGGAAGGATTAAGACACTCAAATTAAAAAGATACTTCTTTTCCACGGAGGAGGGAGTTAAAGAATGGCCACAGAGGCTTAAGGTTGCCTATTTGGGAAGGGGGAGAATCCTCTTCTGCTGAAAAGAAACGGGCATTTAGTTTGGATATTCCCCGAACTGATTTTCTAGGTGACACTGTAGTTTAGCCGAACATAGACGGCGCCATCACTCCATTTATTTTTTTCCCCCAACAGAAGACCCACTGACTTCTCTTATTTTAACTTCCTATTAACCTAACAATTCCCCCCACCCCCCCATACAAATTACCCCAATCGTGCACAAACCTCAGGTTTTCTCGGTCTCGCTGGAAATTACTCTCAGGGAAGCAGACCTGTCGCAAGACGGACTTGTCTAACTTTTAAACTGCAGCGCTGAAGTAAATGCGGAGATCATTTCGTATGTGCTGTCTCTCTCTCTATCCTTCAGCAACAGCCTGTCCCCCTCCTCCGCCGCCTCCTCCCCGGAATCCCAAGCTAAAAGCTCTCCAGTCGTAATCCCTGGAAATGGGAAATGGAAATGCCCCGGGCACCCTTACCTTCCACTCCGAAAGCTGTCAGGCTATTTCTCTAAAACACTAGCACCACAGGCACACGTCCCAACAACAGTGATGGAGAGATTCCCCTTCTGACGGAAGCACCGTTTCCCATTTTTCCCGGCTCAGGTTCAAAACCAAGATTTAAAAAAGCAGCAGAAGATAAAAAACGCAGCGAGAAAATCCCCGCACGCCACACGCACACCCCACCGAGGAAAAAAATCAGCTTTGGCTCCGGATCCACCAAATCCAACCACATGAAGGGAAAGAAAACAGAAAAAAAAAAAGAAAAAAAAAGAAAATCAAGGTAAAAGAAGGTANAAGAAAAAAAAAGAAAAAAAAACCAACCCAAAAAACAACCACCTCAAACCAGCGAGACTGCAGGGGAAAAAAATGGAAGTGGCTGAGCAAGCGAAGGTTTTTTTTTGTTTCGTTTTTTGTTGGTTTTTTTGGGGTTTTTTTACTTGAAACAAAGTCTCAGCACAGCAGCCCGATGCACGGCGATGCCAGGCAGTCGACGGTCTGAGAGAAGGACTAAGGCGCTAGTGCGGATTTGTTGGTGGGTTTTGTTGTTGTTGTTGTTATTACTAATAGACTATTCCTCCTTCCTCCCTCCTCCTCCTCCCCCCCTCAGGCACTAATGGCCGGACAGCGGCGGGGGGTCCTCGGCTGCCGATGTCGGGGAGCGGTGCGAACGCCGGGCGCGCAGGGAGCACGGCGGCAGCGGGAGCGCGTCTCTGCCGCTGCGTGTGGCTCTGCCTGGGCGTGCGCGCGCGCCCGTGTGCGCGCCCGCGCGTGCGGAGCCCGCCCGCCTCCGTGGGAGCCGGGCCGTGAGTGCGCGCATGTGCGCGCCCCGCGCGCGCCCACCCCCGCGCGCCCCCGGCCGCCCGCTGAGGGAAGGGGGGGGGCGCCTGCGCGCGCGCGCCTGCGCCCGTGTCCGCCGTGTGCGCGGCGCCCGGCGGCAGGCGGGCCCGCGGTGCCTGCGCGCATCACCGCCGCTCGGCGCCCGGCGCGTCCCGGGAACGCCGCTCGCTGCGCCCGGCGCGTTTTCCAGCGCTGGGGCCGGCTGCGCCCCGGCGTCAGAAAAACCCGCGGGCGGGGAGCGAGGGAAACGGGGACGCCGGGGCGGGAAGCTCGCACTTGATCTCCTTCCTCTTGTTTTTTTGCTTCCAAAGCACAACCTCCCCCTCGCTGCAGCCCCAGGAGCTGTCGGCTCGGCCCCGCGATGCAGATTAACTGATACAGGGCTCCCGGGATAAACCCTCTCAAACCGCCGCCCGCCTCTGACTAGAAACAATAGCAATTTTCTCGGCGCGGCTGCAATTAACGCCGCGTTTGTTCCCTGGCAGAGATAAGGCTGTGCCCGATCGCAGCCGCATCCGTTCCCTCGGCTGCTGCCGGCCGCCCTCTCCGCACGGGGAAGGATGGAGAGGCGGCGGGGCTCGCCCGGCGCGGTGCCCAGTGCGGGAGCGACGCTGCCCCGGCTGAGAGCGGAGTTTGCGGAGCCACAGCGGCTGAAGCGGCACCGTCAGCTCTGGGTGGGGTCAGACGGGGGAGGTTAATAAAAAAAGCTTTACCACAAGCAAGCCTCCCCCCCTTTTTCTTTTGTTTTTGTTTTAAATTTTGCTACATCTTGATTTGGCTGGGTGTTCTTTTCCCTCCCCTCCCGCTGAGTCCCTCCTGCTCCCCAGGTCAGGTTGGGTTGTCCTCTGGTTCTTCCCGCTGCCGTGAGATACCGGGGCAGTCTGCGCGACAACAGATATCCGGCGTGAAAATTAGGAGATGACATTTTAATAAATGCTGCTGTCAGTCAGCAGCTCTCAGCCTGGCTGCGTGTGCTCCCACTGCTGCCATTCTGCAGAGAGCACAAGGCCCCGCTGAGCTCGTGGGGCAATACAGCCCCTCCACGCCTACAAAGTCTATATGAAATATGGCTGTGTGATTATGGACATGACCTCCCATCCTGATGAAATGAAAGTTTAAATTTCTGGACAACATCCAAACCAATCAGTTCTTAAAGCGAACAGTTTTCTCCCCTGCAGTCCTGTTCTAGCCCCTGCAAGGTTTGAATTCCAGTAACACAGAGCTTTTATGATTATAATTACATGCTGCACAAATTCTGGTCAGAGGTATTGCTGGTCACAATCTACCTTCGACCAAAGTAAACCAAAACAGAGTTATAGCTTTTTACTGTGTTTTCCATAGGTATAAACTGTAAACTACATCCCTGCTAGCTTTTACACCCATAAATCCGTTATACCCCTGCTGTCAAAATAAAACAAAAAATATCTACCCAAAGCAAGGAAAATGTGGAAGATGTTCAGGGTCTATGCCCAGCAAATGCAATGCAATGAAAACTGAACTGTTGCTGGCTTAGAGGTAATCAAATTCTCTCACATTTGGTGACATTCTGTCCTATCTGTAGGTGATCATCATGTTGCTTAAAGCACTTAAAGGGAAGTTCTGTTCATTGGCAGGGTGATATGAGCAGAATAAATCAAAGGTGTACATGCATTGCAGTATTTAAACAATGTTTTTCATCTCCCTTGCATTAAATGAAGAACTGTAAGGTAAGTCATGAAAGAACAGCTTGAATGAACTCTTTTACCTGTTTTCTATGGCATTGGCAAGTCGTAGCTCCTTCAATAGTGAATGGAAAACAAAAAGTAATGATTTCACAATGTATGGTAAGCAATTGTCTTTAGACATCTCCTAGGTATTCTAACCCAGTGATTAACTTGAACTTTTCAATTTTGTGAAGACATGATAATGCTGGAGAGGAATCTGGGATGGGAGACTCCTTAACCTCTCATCCACAAAGTGAGGGAAAGGGTGGAAGTTGCACAAGTCATGCTTAGGTTAACTCTGACAGCTGAGGAGCAGAGGGGTGGGAAGTGAGGGTACAGGGTGGGATGGGATGGGATGGCAGCACAGAGCACTCTGAAGATGTCTTTACAAGATTTGTGCAATTAGACTTGAACAATTCAGGTTTTAATGACTGGAACTATGTCATTAAGCTATACCATATTTCTGAGTACACAAATATTTACAATCTACTTGCAGGGGTTTTTCTGCTGGAATTGTGGCCAATTTGAGAAAAAAATTCTGTTTGCCAGCTGTCACGCAGCATTTGACATAAAAGAAAAATGTTATTTTGATAGTCTTGAAGTGAGAGTCGGTATGTTGAAGTCTACAAAATATAAATAGGTAGAAATGTGACAATATGTTTGTTTAATTTGGGCATGTGGATCACTTGTGTTTGGAATGGTCCTGTTTTGTGTGTACATTTATTCATAAGCTACAGCCTGAAGGACAGATGTAAAGTGAACCTATGCACATAATGTGGAATTATTGAGTAGATCAATCTTGTTTGAGTACCTCTGTTAAAACCTAGGAATAATGTATTAATGCAATCCCACAGTTTCATGGGAGGGCTGTCAGCCCTGCATGGTACACGTGGTGCCATCTGTACTACAAAGAGTGTATCAAGGCACTGAAAGAAGTGTTATGTCGCTCAGTAGTAGTGTTGTAGGGATAGGCACAACATAGTGAATGCTAAATTTGTAGTGCTGCTTTCTAGACTCAATGCAATTGTTTCAGCAAGGTTGGGCTTGATCCAAACTAGGAAAGAGGGAGTAAAGTAATGTTTTTAAGTAATTTCTGTATTGATGAGAAAAATGAGGCTTACCCAATTTAATATGTTGGATGGAATAAATTAAAGGGCTTGTTTAGTTGGTTTTTTTTTCCCCCAAATGTGCAGAAGCACCTTGGGATCTTTGGTATCTTAGTGACAGCAGCTAGATGATTTCAGTCCAGATTTTAGTGAACATAGCACAAAATTCAACACAGTTGGAATTATCACTGGCAGTTTTGGTGCAAATTTGAAAAGGAAGGCTATGTTTTAGAGCAAGTGGCTTTGGAGAATGGACTGTTCTCTTATTCAATCACCAGTCACCCTTAGGGGGACTCTATTCAAGTAAAGGTTTCTGTTTCACCCTACAGTGTCATTCCTTTAAGCAAATAAGACAGTCTATCTCCAATACTGAAGGCATATATTAAAAAAACCCAAAACTTAAAATTGTTTTCAAAAAAGACCTTATTAATTGTTATTATTATTACCATCATCATCATGTTTAACTGACTCCATAGTCACACTTAGATATGCCCTTCTATGTAGACAAGAAAGGAAACTGTTGTTATACACTCCATTTACAGGTAAGAGTTGAGAGACAGTTGCACTGATCCTCTTGGCTTATGCAGAAGTGCCACTGGTCTGTTTCCTACATCCAAATTTTTGCAGATATGCAAGGCCCTTCAAAATCCCCTTTGGCAAGAGTAGACTTTCTACTCTGCATTACATATTCTTCTGCAGAGCACCAAGCTGTGTTTCCCAGCTCCAACTCAGAAAAAATGTTAAATCCAAAGCTGGTGTGACCGCTTCAAGAGAAATGTTATGTAATTTGGTGTGAAGCAAAAAAAATAAAGTGGAAGATGCTGGCCATATTACAGGTATTATAAAATTCACTAAATACCTGAATAAGAAGAGAAGAAAAATGTTTTGTTGTTCCAACAGATTGAGAACAAATGCAAATTAGAAAAAATTTCATGGATTTACACATATTTTCTGGTCCAGGATACTACAATCCATTGAGAATCAGTGCATTTCTCTATTAATTTCAGATTCTAAGTGAATTTTAAAGATTAAAAATTTGTATTAGTTTTCTCTCTGTTATTAAGAGGAAAGATTAATTTAATAAATAATAGGCTATGTTCCGTCTTCTCCATTTTGAATATACTTGGAAAGATTATATGATTCTAATTAATTTTATTAGAGAAGAGAGTCGTATGTTCATAAATAGATAATTAATAATGCAGCACCAGTAGATGGTGCTCAAGAACACATAGCATAACTGGTGGCATGGGTGAATAAAATGTTCTATTTTGAAATTCAAAAATTTTGGCAAAAATGCTAATTTACTTTTGGGAAGTTGATTTTTCATCAATAATGTCACCTTCCAAATTCAATCAAACTTTTGGTTGGTTGACAATTTTCAAGTCGAAAAAGTCAGTGGTTTACTTGCTTGTTTGTTTTCATTCTTTGTATGGCTTCTTCAGCAAAGCTTTTCACAAGTAATTCTAAATTCTGCTGCTAGCTTTAAGTATTTTGATGTTGTCATTCAATCCAGTGAATTCAATAACTGGGCTAGAAGCAGTGAAGTTTGTGCAATAGGTCACACTAAGAGTGTGGGCAGAAGGTGTCTCAATCACGTGAAAGGCCTGTACAGCATCCTACCACAGATGGTGGCTCTTGAAGGCTCCTGAGGAAGGTGCAGAAAACCAAGAACAGGACTGGTTTTGACAATCTGACTTCAAACCAATCTCACCAAGTTTCCAGTATGCAGAGCTCTGTTTAAGTCTACAAATAAGTTTAAGTTCCCCTATAATACTCATTTATCTGGTTTAACTCCATACATTCTTGTTTTCCACATAAGCACCTAATTGTTTTCCATCTCAAATTCTTTTCATCTTGACATTATCAAATGATGAGTCCCACTGCATAAATACTAAGTGAAAACAGATGTTCTATTAGATTTGCTAGCTTTTTATTTCATTCAGCATATTCGTATGCCACCATATTCTTGTATTAGTGCAGGGAGAAGTGAGATTCTAGCAGTTATGTCATATTTTTGCCATATTCTAATATCCTTTTAAGATATTCCACACTGTTTCCACAAAACCCTGCTTCTATAATTCTTGTTACTTTTCTCTTAAACACCCCACAGTTTACTGATATCTTTCTAAGATGTAGAAATCAGCACTGCACACAGCAGTTCAGATCAGGGTGCAGCTCTGATTTTTATAACGTTGCTTTTCTTTATCATCTCTTCTTGATTCATATTAATATCTTGCTTCTTCTGAGAGCTGCTACACTGAACAGAGTTGCTGTCCATTTCTATTCTTTTTATCAGTCTCCCATGAGAAACTTTGTCAAGCAAGTTTAAATAAATGATGTCTATTGGTTCTCCTTTGATCACTTCAGTAGTTCACTGATGTGTTGGAAACATTCTAGCAGATGAGTGAGGTATCATCTTCGTTTGCACAGATCTATCATCTCATGGTCTTGTGAGTGTTTTATTTTGTTATTTTTAATTTGTTAGGTACAGATGTAAGATTTATGAATGTTTGATTCCCTGAACCATTCTAAACTCCTTTTATGATGTATGTGAAACATTTGCTGTTCTCTAACCTTCCAGTAAGGGAGTTGTTTTTAAATTAGAGATTGCATAGCTCAACTACTTGTTCAGGATTTTCAGTCTTGGTGGCTTCCTGCTTTTCAAATGATTGATGTGTTCCAGCACCTCTTCATCTGATAGTACCTAATTTTTATTACCCAAGAGTAGGTATCTCCTCTATTGTGAAAACTGATGCAAATAAATCTTTTGTGCTCCTAGCAATGTCCTTCTCCTCCTTAATTGCTGTCTTTATTCTCTGAAGTTACCAGAAGACATAGTTACTCTTAAAAGTTTCTTGCTTTTGGTATATTTAAGGAGGCTCTTTTAATTAGTTTTTATATTTTTAACTTTATCCTTTTTTATGAGTTACCTTTGCTATCTGCTTTTTTCCCTTTTTATCTCTTTGCTATTAGTGTGAGAATTTTCCTCATTTCCTGAAAGCTGCCTTTTCAGATTATGACAATTCCCTGCTTAGCTCAAGTAGCATCTCCAATCCTTTCATTTCAGTCCACTGGTTTGCAACTTACCTTCCTTGTTTATCTCCTCCCCTCCCCCATATGTGTATTTATGAATGGAAATATTCTTGGTTTTGGAAGGAACACAAACGCTACATTTTGACTAACACGCATTCTGTTGAAAGCCTTTGTCCAAAAGTTACTGTTGTGACAATTTTTATATATCTTATATCTTGTTAGATGCATTTAACCTCATTATTTTAAGACCACTTTACATATTAGTTTGCATATCCTTAATCCTTGACTTCTTTCTGCTTATTGCAATTGAAGTCTAAAAATATGTCTAAACTCTGTTTTAATAATGATGTCCAGTTTATCAAGCTGAGCTCATTGATTTAAGGCTGTCTTATGTCTTCCAAGGTGACACTCATTTCTCAAAATAGTTTTCTTTCAATTACATTCTGTTTCAAGAACTAATTTCCTAAAGTTCTGAGAAACCATATTTTTAATCTTTTCCATTTACATATCTGATTTGTTTCTAATTTGGTTGTATAAAATTTATTATTACCCTGTTTTGTTGCATATTCTTGCTTTTTTTTCTTTTTTGTGCTGCACCCTTAGTATCTTCGTTTTGACTTGCATTTTTAAACATGTGTCTTTCTCTGCTCTAGGCTTCCATTCTCAAGTACAGCCCTCTTCACTTAGAGGGTTTTTTCACACTGGAATTTATAGACTCTTTTATGTACAAAGAAAAATTCCTCACAGAACTGGTTCATTCTGTTATTCTGGGGCAGTTTACAAGGCATTGTAAGGTTTTAAAAAATTATTTTTTTAAATATTTATCCAGTAATTTTCTTATGTTACTACACTTCCATTGTGACAATAGCATAAAGCCTTCTTCTGTTGGAAAGCCTTCTATTTCACTTATTTTGCTTTTAATTTTTAATTTTGCATAAATATTTGAAGTTCTTTATTTTCACCGGGTGTCATTCTATGGCAAATTTTCTGGATTTGTTCTTCTTCAGTGGCATTTTAAATGGATACTCAGAAGAATTTGTATTACCAGTAACATTTGTAGATGACTCGGTGTTCTTTGCCTCTGTTTATTAGGTGTTTGAAAAAAATTTCTTGCCTTTCAATCTATGAAATCAGTATTTTCAATACTTTATGTCTTGCCCATATAATTTCTGTCATTTGACAACAAACTTGTCTCTATTTCATGTATGCACATAGTCTGGTGGTGAGATTCTAACTGGCTGTACTGGTGTACGACTGTAAAGTTACAAGAAACTCATTGCAGTCCCAACACGTGGGTTGCATAATAAACTTTACAAAATTAATTGGAGAATATTTATGCGAAGATCAAAATAAAAATAAGGCCACCGTTTTCATGTTAATTATCTAAATGCACTGAAATCCTCTTTATACTGGGAGGAATACAAATATTTTAAAAATGCACTTTCATCTCCGATGTTATTAATGTACTCTAAAATATTGCCTAGTCATTAATCAAATTGAACTGTGATAAATACAGAGAAACCCACAAACCCTGTGTCATTTCAGCTTGTTCTACTAAAAGGAACGAAATTCAGAGGTAATACTGAATCTGTCTTCAGTGCTCTTCATTTTGCTTATGTAGGCTAGAGAAGAGTAATTTTATGTACTTTGTGTATCATTAACATCACTAATCACAAAGGGCAGTGTTAAAAGATGATGTCTTGTGTTGAGCTTTTCCTTGCATTAAGGAAAACGAAGGACTGAAAGACCTGTCTAGAGTTTAACTTTCTGCTGTAAGGGTTTAGTGTTTAAAATGGTGGTGGTTTAACCGCAGCCAAACCCCACATAACCACTTGCTCACTCCGGCCTCAGTCATGTTGGGGAAAGAATTGGAAGACTAAAAATGAGATAGCTCATGGGTTGAGATAACAATAGATAAAGCAAAGTCTGCACACACAAGGAAAGGAAACCCAGGAATTGATTCACTACTTGCCGTAGGCTAGCAGGTGTTCAGCTGTCTCCAGCAAAGCAGGGCTCCATTAGGTGTCACAGTTGCTTGGAAAGATAAATGCCATCACTTCCTATGTTTCCTCCTTCTACTTCCGCCAGCTTTATTTACTGAGCATGACCCCAGATGGTATGGAATGTCCCTTTGATCATTTGGGCTCAGCTGCTCTAGCAGTGTCTCCTCAGCTCCTTGAGCACCCCCAGCCTCCTCTCTGGAGGAATGGGGTGAGGAGCAGAAAAGGCCTTGGCTGTGTACAAGTGCTGCCCATCAATAATGAAAAGTTCCCTGTAATATCAACAGTCTTTAAAGCACAAATCCAAAACACAGCTGAACACTTTACTACTACTATGGATAAAATTATCTCTACTCCAACCAGAACTATCACAGAAATGCACAAATTATCTTGCTTGTCCCCTACCAAGTTCAGTTGTGATCCATTTTAAGATGTTCATCAAGATACCCATAACAGAATCTTGTTTAAATAAGTTCTTAGTGGAAGACTTGGGTTCAAATTCATTTTTTGAGAGTTTGAAACCTGAAGTTTTTCCTTATTATAACTTTCTAAGCCAGCAAACAGGACAGCAGCATTTGTATAAGGTTAACAACAGCTTTTGTTATTCCTCTTAGGCCTCATTCAGGGACACCTGGTCCACGAAGTCTTTTCAGCATGAAACACAGGAAGAATTTCCTAAACTAGGATCAGAATCCACGTGACTCTATATTCTCTTATGTCTTTGGTTCTAGTGAGGGGAAGTACAAATGGTGTGGTGGCACTGTTATTGCTTTACTGCTGCTGACAAAGTATGGCCTGCCTGTCTCTTTAAAATAAACTTTCTGCGAGTTGGATTTGAGGGGAGGATTCAGAAGTGTGTATCCTGAGCATCCAGAAGCGAGAGTTTGAAATAAATTTTTGGGAAGTTTCAAGCATATTCCTTTGTAACCCCAGTTACCTGGAGCTTTAAGTTGCCCCTCACAAAGAGTGATTTCTTTCTGAGGCACACTGCTCTTCCCAAGAAACTAACAAAAAAGCTGGATCCTAGCTCAGGCTTCCAAATTCCATGCTAAAGAACAGGAATTGAAGTCTCAGCACAGTCCTCCCCTGCTTGCTTGTTTGATCCAAATGCATATACATTTTTAGAAAAAAATAAATTAATATTATGAGTTTTTACAGATGGTATTTTCTCAAATACCCTGTATTTCCATGGAAAGGCCATTCAAGGATTTGCTGAGTCCATCAGGAAGCTTCACCCTGGGAAGGAAAAAGGGACATGTTATGGGACTGTGATACTACAGAGTCAAGATTGGCAAGGAAAGACAGGCTGGGGATTGTCTAGCAAAAGAACAGCAGGCATCATAGAAAGCTGGAAGGAGTCGTGCTCAAAACAGAAGAGTTGCTCATGCAGCAAGTAACTGACTTTTGAAACTCCTTGCCAAAGGATGTTGTAGATAATAAAAAATAAATAAAATACAAATTTTCATAGCCTCGGGCAAACCGGACAAGCATATGCAAGAGAAATCCAGTGATGCTGGGGGTTGTCAATAAGTGTGCAAAATCATATCTACTTCAGGAATTCCCCTGTGCTGGAAATAATTAGAGGTTGGGAATGCATTAGGGGAGAATCTTGAGCCTCCTTCAGCATTTATAGTCACTTTTGAAACAGAATGTGGGGCTGAAAAAAACTCTAGGGTAGCACAACCGTTTTGATCTTCACTCTTTTTGGATATTTTAGTAGTGATGGAGAAGTAGATTTTCAGAGGTGAAAATCTGATATATTTTTTTTTTCCAGAGATCCTAGAATCAGTTGAAATTTGGAAGCAACCACTGAACATTATTGTTCAGAATGTCAGGACATCTATTTCAGTTTTAAAACATTGGCTGAGTGCCCATAATTGCCTTAAGTGAGTGCACACATTTAAAAATTTGAGGATGTAGTCCAGATTCAGATCAAGCTGAGACCCAGAGAGGAAATTCTCAGGGTCTTTTTTCTGTATCTAAACACCATTAGTTTTGCAAACACATTATCTGCAATTGCCCACATCTTAAAGGAGGAAGAAGCTATGTCCTATTCTAAAATTGTCCAGTATCTAAAATTTGATTGAACGGGCAAGGCAAAGCTAAAAAAATGTTTTAGAATTGGGAATAAAAGACATACTTTATAGTTTTGGAAGAGAGTACTTGGGAGAAGAAAAAAATATTCTCTCTTAATCAAATCATTTTCTTGGCTGCATGGTGGGCATCCAGAGTAAATTATTTCATTAAAGCAGTCTGTTTAAAAGTTTATATATACATCAGAAACACTTTTGACATCATATTCTTAAAATTATTAAAATATCTGAAAAAGAGGAAGCATCAGAATGGCATGAATGACAAATGCTGCTTACTGACATGGTGAGGACTTCTCTTGTGACCGTCAATAAGGGGTTTGTGGTCCACAGTTCTGCATGGAGGTGCCTTGAAGCTCAGCTGCTTCAGGAAAACAGATGTAAATATATCGTTCAAATTTTAAGAAATGCAGATTTTTGGATGTGTTTAAATATGTGTTTCAGTCACTGTATTAGTCTTTAGGCATGGAATTTTAGAGGAATAGCTTAGTTTACTTAATATTCTAAAGAAATGTAAAACCTGAGTTAGAGGGTTGTATGTTGGCAGTAGCTCAGCTCATATCAATGGCCTTGTATCAGTGTAAAACATATGTGAGAATGGAATCATGCTCTTGATATGTACTCTGGGCTCAAACTGAAGAGTGAGAGGAGAGAAGCACATTTATATTACCAAAGGGCAAAATTCTGTGAAAATGTGGGGTATTACTGTTAGGAGCTGCAGGTGGCTGTCATCGTTCTGAAGAGACACATTTTGACAACGCTATACAAAATATGAGAGATTGCAAGAAAAGTAGTTCCCAAATTGTCAGGCAGAAGAAAAGAGTATTCGGGGGGTGGGTTTTTATTGTTGTTTTAAAAGATGAATAACTAGTGAATGAAAGAAAGTTACAGAGATGTACTAA
Organism: Cyanoderma ruficeps; assembly: GCA_008694505.1. Taxonomy (NCBI): domain Eukaryota; kingdom Metazoa; phylum Chordata; class Aves; order Passeriformes; family Timaliidae; genus Cyanoderma; species Cyanoderma ruficeps. The sequence continues at coordinate 4,373,556 of VZDJ01000302.1, forward strand.
TTTGTATAGCTATCTATACCACTGAATTCAAACAGGCCAATAAATAAAAGGAATTAACCCAAACACAGTATAGAGCATCTACACCAAATGTATTAGACCTCCTAAGAGCCATAAGGTTTTTGTCTTTCATAAATTCTGGCAATGTTCTCGGTCCTCTCCTGCCAATAGTGTCTGACTGCACTGAAATATTTCCACCTCTTTTTCTCCCTTTCTTTCTCTCATTTGCCTTTCTCTCTTCTTACCTGTATGCACACTTGAATCTGTTACTTCACTGTTGTTAATCAGTGAATCCTGGACCTTATATTGAAGTGATATAACTAAAAATTTCTGGTGAATGATTTATTGTTCTGTTCTTGCTGAACATTGCTGACTGTTATCACAGTAACTGTAAGTAGTGTCACTGAAGTCAGCAGATCTATGCTGAATTAATCAGTATGGATTCTGGTCCTGAGAGTCATAATTGATAAAGTCGTTTGTGTGCTTGAAAAAAATCGTGAATGGATGTCTCAGTATAGGTTCCTTAAAACTGGCTTAAGTGTACATTTAATTAATTTTAGAGGGTGTCACATTCACACAGAGCAACTCAGCTTCAAAATATGTTTGGTCTTGGTAGAGGTATTTATAATGTGATTATTCATAAACTTTATTTTTGTTTCTTAGTATTAAATTTTTGTCTGGGCTTTATATTTTGTATATTAAATACCAGGCTTTTAAAAATAAGTAGTTACCTTGCAGAAGGGAAGCCAACAAATGGTAGTTTCAAACACTGCACTGTGTGGTATATTTAAAAGTGACACAGGGTTAAAAAAAAAGTAGCCTGTTTTCAGTAAAATGCTTAGATATGAACATATTTCTATTTTATAGCCATTTTAAAATGTGAGAGAAAGAGACTGAGAAATATCTAATGATGAAACTACTAAAACATGATATTCAAATATACTGACAAGAAGCTGTTCTAATCTCTTTTCTTCTGGTCTTTTATATGCTTCCTCTGGCTTTTTCTCTCTTCGTATATTTAATACTATACTTTCATCCCATTTACACAGCCTTGCCTAATCTTTTTTCTTATATAGTTCTTACACTCATTTTTCTCTCTCAACCGTGTATTTCCATGTCTTTCTTCTCTTCTATGTATTCAGTATTTCTTCTCATGTGTCTCTTATTCCTGTGCTACTGGCTTCCTATAATCGTCTATATTGTTAGACTGTTTTCCATATTCTAATTTTATGATCTATTATTGCTGTTTGAATTCGATCCCCAAAGTATCGTTTCAGCTATTGGAAATACAGACAAAAGTTCAAGGATATTTTTTATTTAAACAGCAACTTTCTTAAGTTACCAAGAACATTTGGCAGGGAAGATCAAGATTCCTTCCTTGACTGTTCCTACAAGATGGAACCATTTCTCAGTCTTTCCCTTTCTCCCCACCATTCCTCAGAAAACTGTCCCATTAATGGGATATACATTGGAATCCATCTACCCAGTTTTGGACAGACTGTTAAAATGTAGATAGATGAATGATATCTTAAATGAAGATGTGTATATCTTTGTTGCTTATTCCCCTGGTATGGTCAACAATTAGAAACAGATGATCCTAATAATATTTTTCATTGAATCTTGCTGTGGATCTTAGAAGTAAGGTATCTGATTCACATGCTGATAGTTTTTCTTTTCCCTGTTGTGATGTAAGTTTCTGAGGTTGTGTGAGATAAACCTTACTTCTGCTATCTCTTATGTGGGCTAGTAAAGTTAATTCTCGGTTTGACTTCCCAGTTTCTTTGGGTATCCCCTTCCCTAAATCTATTTTTGTGTCTAATTTGAAAGACCTCTTATAAAATTTCTCTGCTAGAGACTTGCTATTTGTAACGAGACATACTTAAGTTGTACCTTTGAAGCAATCAAGGAAAAGTCTCTGATGCAAGATCCAGTCCTTTCGGTCTGGGTGTGAGGACCTATCCTCCCCAGTCCTAGTAAGCAATCATAAGAATGTACACATCTGTCTCCATGTCTTTTCCTTCTAGCAGCATAGTTTTTCGGACTGTTTCCATCTTCACTTTCCACCCTGTATCTCTTGGTGTTCCCAGTGGCCCCACACCAAGCTGGGCTAGGGCATCACTGCAGCAGTGGGGCCACACTTTCGTGCTCTCCTGCAAGATGCTGTCTGCATGTCTGAGGGCAGGCTGACTCCTCCTGCCCCCAGGAAGCAGACAGATGCAGGCAGGGGGCTGCATGCCAGCTTTATGCCTGGCAGGAACCCAGGGGAATGCTGAGGCTCAGGCAAGATCTCTGTGTTGCTGCAGCCCCCCTCCTCCAGCATGGCAATGGTACATGGCTGAAAACCATCACCCAGCTCCTGTACCTGGCTGCTGTCAGCCACAGACTTGGAACCGTGTAGGCAAGTCCAGTCTGTGCTCTGGGATCCTCCATGCCTGGAAACAATCTGCCACTTACAGCCCTGCTTGTAAGTTACCAAAAATCAAAAGTAGGGATAACTGACCATTGATCATATGCTTGGGAGGAGGAATTCTTATGATTTAAAGTCTTCACAAACATTACTGAATTCAGGAGGTATGTAACACCCTTAAAGTCAGGAATTCATAAACAAGTTCATATGAAGGGTTCTGATATGTACCCTACCAACTGTTGCTGGACTTGCAGGAGTCAATGTCTTGCTTTTTTTTATTTTTTTTTTAATTTTTTTTTTACTACTGGTGAGTTAAAAACAGAGGTGATATTCTGGGTTCTCCTTCTCTCTGCTTGTCTTCATTAATGCAGTGCTCTTCTGCCTTTGTCTCCTTTCATGAGTTATTGTCTTCCAACACTTCCAACATGTCTTAACAAGTTTCTTTAAGGCTATGAACCCTTCGGGGCCAGGGACATGTCTTGTTAAAACTTAAGAAATGGTGTAGAAGCAATTTTTACCATGCTAGAATAAAATTTAAATATAGATATGAGATATAATAAAGCTTTGCACTCATGTATGTGGCCACAGCTGGAAATGTCCACTTGAGAGCAGAACAAGGGGCACAGTTTGCAAAGGTCAGGCTCGCTAACTACATATTCAATAATTAGTAATAATCTTCACACTTTAAATGTAACTGATAGAACTTCACCATAAATTCTTTTTTGTTGTTGTTTGAAAGGTTTGGTTTGTGATACAATAATGAGTACTTGTCTAAATTGCTTATTGATTAATTAACTCTTTATGAATCTGAATATGCACATTTTCTTCAGTCTGATCTTTATTATGTAAAACACCATTGAGCAATTAATTTTAATATAATAACTGCTACTGACCACTTAGCAATAAGGATGTAGGTGGCATGTCTTGTGAGTTACCAACTGACCTTAATTATGATGTTGAACTTTTGCCCTAAAGTCCTACTACCTCTGTGGTTTTAGTATAGAAAACATGTCTCTTATGAAAACATTTTTTTTTAAATGTTCATGTGGATTTTTCTCCTTGTTTTACTTTTGGACACAAGACGTTAATAAGAAAACTTTAAAATTGTAGTTGGTTCAAAGAAATAGGAATAGAGACAAGTTTAATATATAAGAAATCTGAACTGTTTATATAGGCTCAAAATGAAAATAATTGTGAAGCTCAGTTATTAATCATATGCATTTTTAAACAATGAAATTGCTAATTCTTCCACTATTTGGGGAACCTTCCACCAGACCACGTTACTCAGAGCCCCATTTAGCCTGGCCTTGAACTCTTCCAGGGATGGGGAGTCCCCAACTTCTGTAGTAAACCAGCTCCAGTGCCTCACCACCCTTTGAGTAAAGAATTTTTTTCCTAACATCTAATCTCAGCCTGCCCTCTTTCAGTTTAAAACCATTGCCCCTCGTAATGTCACTATCTGATGTATAAAAAGTCTCTCTCCTTCCTTTTCAAGCCCCCTCAAGGTACTGAAAAGCTGTAACAAGGTCTCCCCAAAGCCTTTTCTTCTCCATGCTGAACAACCCCAACTCTCAGCCTTTCCTTATAGGAATGGTGTTCCAGTCCTGTCATCAACTTAGTGCCTCTCCTATGGAATCATTCCAACAGGTCAACAACTTTCATTTTACAGAAAGCATTTTCCCCATTTTTATCTTAACTTACTGTGTTTTAAGTTAAAACACTTGCTCACTTGCTTTTTGTTCCAGCTGGTTGGTAATAAGGTGAATATAAATGTAAAATCTGAGAGTTTAGAGTAACCAGATGACTGTGAAACATGCACAGTTTTTATGTTTCCTTACAAATCAGATGGAGAAATATGTGAAGGGGGAAACAGGCATGATTGCCTGAAATGAGAAGGGAATTGAAGTAGTTCAGAAATATTTCACCTAAGTAAGTGTGTCAGAATTACTTTTCTTACAACAGCATTTTGCCATTGAGAACATTGCACATTCCGCCCATGGCACAAAATTCTAATTATTGTCCTTCACTGTTTGACTTGACAGTTTCTACTTGACTAAGCTATAGCAATAGACGAACAAATTGTTGACCATTGGAATAATGGAGTTCCTGTAGTGAAGACATACAAGGCTAAATAGAACAGGTGTCTTTAGTCAGAAATAAAATTAAAGGAAATTGTTCTAGTGTATTTTATAGTAACAGTTTATAATGCACCGATGAACACACAAATATTTTTAAAGAATTTAGTATACTTACATACAATTAAATTATCTGGAAAACACTGGATTAGCAGCCTTGGCAACTACTAAATATTTACCCTACTCTGATCACAGCAATGTTTGACTTCTTACGTATTCCCTGCAGCTGCAGATGCCCTGTCTTATTACAATGTTCCTCTCTTCAGCATTTTGGAATGCTGTGCTGAAGATACCTGTATAGGGCCTCTGTACAGGGAAAAGAGACCTTTTAGAAAACTCTGTAGCACCAGGGTTTTGGCTATTGGCCCCTCTTTCCCTTCCCACTCAACAAATCAACCAGGCCATCCTCCAGGACAATGGTCAGGTTCTTGGTCCAGACTTTTCCACCCTGAATGTTTCCATTGTTTATCTTTGTGTAGCATGGAGGAAAAAAAATGAAATATGCTTGACTTTGCCTCAGCTTTATGTGTCTTCCATGTAAGATGACTCTAAGGAACAGGAATTGACAAGAATTGTCTTTGGACTGAACAGTATCACAATTAGTCTGCAACAGCCTGTATTGATTAGTCAGTAGGTGGATGTGGATTGCATTCTGCCTCAGGTACACATCCTCGATATGCACTTTTACAGATTTATCTTGGACCAATGTCAAAGTGAACTTTTGAGATGCTCAGTCCTATAATGGGTGAGGAGCCAATTTACAGGACATACTTGTGAGGTAAAAACCACAAATGCAGGAAAAGAACTTTAAGCACAGGGGAAGGACCTTCAATGTTTGCTTGTGTTTTTTTCCTCAAAGAAAGTGGGCAGCCCTGTGAAGGTTTTTTGGTTTTTTTTTTGTGTAAAAACCTGAATGGACAAATCCTGTCTTGGTTTGCAGCATTACCATGCGGAACAGATTAGTTATAACATCTTTTGGTTGATTTTCTGTAAGCTTAGGGCCATATACCAGTTCAACAAATTAATTCAAGGGATTTTTGGCTAGAAGAATGTCTCTTGATTATGTTGACTTTCTTCCAATCTTCATCTTCCCTGTTGACTTAGCAGTCAGTGCTCATTCCAGAGCTGAAGCTGGATGAGTTGGTGGAGTCCTCTGCATGATGCCTTGAGCAGCTGCTGTGAAGAACCACAGGGCACTGAGAAGCTGAACACTGGATCCCAGTAGCCCTTTGTCAGTTTTTTGGCCATGAGCTCCATGAGTCACAGTGAATGTATTTTACTGTACTATATTTCAAATCCCTTTAAAAACAAAACAAAAAAATGTACACAGTACTGTCTTCTAAACCGACACTATGAAGGAATGCCTTCATTTAAATCTTTTGCTTTCTACATATCTAAACCATATATGGACACACACTTCATTCACATGACCAGTCCAGAAAGGGACTTTCTGTCTCATCATTCTTTCCTCTGCATGGACTGTGATGTGTCTCTGGGTGTCTGTAAATTGAGCAGCCTGCTAGTCTTTATTGAAAAGAGACAGTGATGAAGGTAACCACTGGACATTTTGATGTGTCTTAGTCATGAAAGATGGGAGAATGGAGGCTGAGCTACAGTATTCAGGAGCTCAGGTGAGATGAATCTACAGTCTGTAGATAAAGCGTATCTTCAGTTTCAGACACCACCACCAACAGGCCTTTGGAAGACAGTGGGAAGGGAGAGGCAAAACTCACCAGCCCGGGTCTCTTCCTCTGTTTCCAAATGGTGTTGAAGATGCTGGCACAAAATTAAACAGTGTGTCCCATGCAGTGATACAGGATAGATCTCTCAGATATAGCCCAGAGCGGGGTTTTACAGGTGTGCTGTGAGAGCTTATGGGAGAGGTATAATGTCTGAAGACTCCTTGTTTTATGAGCTCTGGATATGCTGGATACGGTGGTGTGACCATGGAGACCTGAATAAAACACACCTTATGGGGTTGATTTTTTGAAGTGGTTTAAGCATACTACCACATAGTCACAGACAACCCAGGTAATGTACTCTTCTGTAGAAAACCCTCTAATCAGTGATTATACAGGGGTAGGGAAAAAACACAATGGACAAGGCTGCTTGAGTAATGAATGTATGCATCCTCTTTCTCTGAGAGTGCTGCCATTCAGTTTTAAATGTGTTCTTTTCCTTGTTTTTTTCAGTACTTGGCACATCTCTACCACTGCCAACGTATGTGTCACTTTGTTCTCGGTTTTATTTTGTGTTATGATCATCTCTTTCATAGGAAGGAGGGAGGGGTAGTAAGAGCAATTCACTGAAGTTCAATTTCATGAGGGAGAAAATGTCCAGACACTGTGAATGGAGCAAAATTAAGCAAACTTGAATTATTTTATCCCCCCCATCCCCTTTTCATTGGAACTGTTTATTTTTAAATAGTTTTTCCTTTTTTCTATTTTACTCTTTGTGTTTCTGATACTACATTGAATAAGGATACCTTTTTCAACTATAAATTTGAAGTGTTTCAAAAGATGTCCCAGTAACTACATTCCATAGACACAGAGTTGTTAAATTACTTTGCTAAGTTAACTAAGGAGAGAACAATAATAAAAATGAGAACAGAGAACCTTTTTCTTACTCTATTCTTCAGTGACAACCTGTGGTGCTTTTAGTGCAGAACCATGACAATGGATGCAGAAAAGCTGGGATGTGTTCATAGATGACATTCAAGAAAATTAAAATTATCTGTAATAGAAAGGGAATGAATACCCTGACCTCTTTATACCTTTATTCGCATTACATTTTATTCATGGGAGTAATTTCTCACAACTCAATAAAGTTACTGATTTGGTACATAAAGTTAAGCATAGGTTTCAGTGCCTACAGGATGAAAACATTGGGAATAATATTAACATTATCACAGTTTTCTGTTTTCTTTCTGAGCCCATACTCTTGAGTTTTGATTGTAATTTTTTGCTTTGTTTTGTTTTTGAGTTTTTGTTTTGTTTTGTTTGTTTTGTTTTGTTTTGTTATTGCCTGCCCTTCATAATAAACTGTTTTAAGGGAACTAGTCCTTGTCTTGTGTACTAGGTGATTGCAATTTGATCTGAAACAGATGAAAACAGTGAATGAGATGAAAAATAACATGCACTATGAAAAACCATGAATATGGGAAGCATACAGTTAAAACAAGATATCCAAGCCTTTGCTGCCTTCTACATAAAGGATAAGTTTTAGTTTAATTACACAAACACTCAGCTTTTTTACAGAGCTCTCACTCATGTCTTTTTGCTTATTTGTCTATTTGTACTACTTTAATATATTTTGCAAGCCATTTTTCAAGGTAAAATTTGATATAACTAAATTTACCTTTGAAAAGATTAAATGTAAGTGGTTTAAATGGTTAGTTTTAAGGGAACACCATCTGGTACACGGTTATTAAAAAAGGCCATGAAAATATTGCATGACAAAATTAATACACAGCTAAATTAACATAAAAACCTAAATTAACAAGCCAGCTCAAAATGCTGATTATGATTAATTTTGTATATAAGTTTGCATAATTTTGAATCTCTGTTATGACCCCTGGTGAGATGTAGAAGGGATTTTTGTAGGACACACAATATAGCAGTATTTGAGGGGATTACTAGTACTTGAGGGGATAAGAACCAGCAGAAGTCACTCAGCATTTTTTCTATCAGGTTACTCTATTAATAAACATCTATAATAATGAAAGAATTGCAAAATTGGATTTTTGAGGAGGTTAAGTGGGATTTTTATAAGCTCACTTTTTATGAGAGACTTAGAAGTACACTGAAAGTTATGACAGATATGAAGTCACTATGCATTAATGTTTAATCTAAAATGATCAAAATTTCTTGGACATTGCATTTTTGTTGACATTTCATATTATTCTTGCCTTGGTCACTGAAATCCCATTGCTCTATATCCGTTGTGAATTATGAACAGTCCCTGTAGTATTAGGCTGATTAACTTAATAGGAAGCTATGTGCAAAATAAGCAAAAATAAATAAATAAGTAAACAAAGTGCACAATCCACCCCTGTCAGCATTCCCAAGACATTAAGTGAAGGACAGTATTGCAATTTCTTAGTGTCAGCGGTTCTGGTTTTGACAAGGTGCAAACTTTGGTTTGACAGAGATAGTCTTCAAAGCGATACAGCAGTTAGCAAATACCCTTATATGTTTTGATTTCTAGGAAATTGAAGGTCAGTTGTTACAAACTGCTTAGGGAGACAAGCTGACAGGAAGATAAAGGGAGAATGCTCCGGGAGCCGAAAGATGGAGGCCTCCATCCATTCCGAGAGCAGCGTGTTCTGGTAGAGAGGCTAAAGGTGTGTGCAGTGAGACAGGGAGCTGCTAAGGCAGTGTTCATGAAACTAATATGATTTTTTTCTTCTTGCATGCCAGCTTAACCCACTGTTGGAACACAGGCATTGTTCAGTGCTTCAGCAATTGGGAATGTTCTGCGAAAATATCAATGTGATGCTGTGTAGATAAAATCCTGATAAATGGCTGATAATAGTTTTCAAGGCAAATTTTAATAAAACAGTAAATATTCAATGTGTTCAGAAAACATGACAATGAAAGCTAGATAATAAATTATGATAGCAATATAGAAGGTGGGAAACACCCTGGAAGACTCCAGGCAAAATTTGATATCTAGTGTCACCAACCCACATTCCTTTTTTTCACTGTGTCTCCCTTACATACAAGTCCTAGCACAGGATGTCTCCCTTCCTTGGGCTCCTCTTTTTTTGGACATTCACCATAGGGGCTGCCTGTGGTGAACTACTTTGGATCTATGCCTTAGATGGCTGAAATGAGGTAAACCATGTCTAAAGTTCATCAATTCTCTTTCCACAGTCTTCTCTTCACTCTACTTTTCTATCTATCTGTATATAATTTCTATGTGGACCTAGAATTCACTCCACAGCTCTGTGTGTGTGCATTTATGAACACATATACAAGCACATTTGTCAGATTTTTTAAGGATGTGATTTGTCCCTTAAAAAACAACTCCTATTTATGGATGCTATATGTCATCTGCATATATGAGAATTTGAAAAGTACAGAATCACCTCTTATTCTTTCCACAAAATTTAAAAATTCTGTCAGCAAATATTTTAACAGTCCCGTAAGCAGCAGCCTTCTCACTGTTGGATCAATGGTTAATTGCTCCTCAACTGCTGTAATAAAAATCTGTAGCCTCTCTCCAGACTGTTGCAAGTGTTGTGATCAACACACAAGGAGTTTGCTTAAAGCTAATTAGTTGGGACTGCTTTGAGTCCTGTCTTTCCCCTACAGCCCAGCTCACAAGTAAAAATATATATTTTTAAATTAAATATACAGATAAAATACATGAGTAAGAAAATATTTACAGCTCACAGGTAAAAATAAAACTTTCCCTTTTCCCCTTGCTCTTATTTTAATTGTTTCAGAGTAGAGACAGGACTAGGGTTGCCTAACCACTTTTGAGGAGGTGAGCACTGTTTGTAGGACGTCCTGATGGCTGCATTGTCATTATGATTGCACAAAGGTTTAAGAGCAGGAGTGAGGGCCCCTACTTACCACATGAATGATATTGTTTACACAGTTAAGATGAACAACAGGACATCTAAGACAGCATAGCTGATCATCTGTACTTCAGTCTCATAAATTAAGGAAGGAATAGTGTCATGGTATAGTTACTTTGTAGAAAAAAAACCACCAAAAAGCTCACTGATCCATCATTTGTTTGGGGGTAATTTTATAGTAATTTTGGCCTGGTTTAATTAAATTGTGAGTTATCTTCCTGGCTGGAAGTAAAAAAAAAATAAAATAAAAAAATGCAGATGTGGCTCCAGACTCAGCAGGAATTGGCTACCAATGCAGTCAGAAGGAGCTGAGAGCCAAGACATCTGCTTTCACTTCGGTAAAATTCTGTCTAAGAAGGAAACATGAGGCTTATAAGTGCTGAAGTAATTGATAGCTGGAGGCAATGATTTTCTTATTCTTATAGAAACATACTCATGTAAGAGGAAGAGCTTCTGGGCCCAGGCACCTGTTGAGTTCTAAGCCCCACACAAACTTGTAGAAGCAATGTGTTTTTCAGTTCTGTTTTAATTATTCTTTCCTACAGGTGGCAAGAGGATGAAAATTCCTGACCTCAGTATTGTTCCAGGTGAAGAGAAAAACAAGTATGACAAACCTCCTGTAATATTAATATAAACATTCATAAAGAACACATTTTATATTTCAGGTTTCATGACTTGACCTCGAATTCACAAAACATCCAAATTTTTGAAATGTGTGATTTCTGGAAAAATCGAGTTCAGTTAATCCTTCCCAGCCTGTCACCTCCCCAGTCCTATTTGTACAGTGACTGGGATTCCTCTGTGTCTGTTTCATTGGAGCTCTGATTTTAGCTGGGGCTCTGACAATCCTTCCTCTCAGCAGCTCATTCTAAGGAGGTTACTCATGGTCTCCTCCAGTTTCCTGTGCATGGTCACAGAGCTTGGTATGCTCACTTGATGCTACTCAGTGTTCACTGCCCAGGGCCAGTCAATGGTTTGACTTTCAGATAGAAATGAAGAAATTAAAACAAACAATATAATTGTATTTTCAGTATGCTGGAGGGTTCCTTAAAGAAACTAGGTCTCATATTTTAGTTACCAGGAACAATAATTTTAAGTCTTTGATGTTATTTCACTCTCTTGTGTTTTTAAGATAGAATACATTGGATATAGTTCAGTGTATTACGTGTTAACTTTTAACATAAGCCCTTGAGAACATCTTTCTTAATGCAGACCTGATACATGGACTGTTAACTTTGACAAAATAGGGAAGTGGATCTGGTATGTTTTACAAAATTATGGCTGGTTTCTCATTTATTGCATGACATACTTTTGACCTGCTAAGACCTGATTGACGCCCGAGGGAGGTGATGTTGTATTCATCCACAAGTTGAAAAGAGCTGTATGTTTTCAACAAATTAGTGATTCACTTCATTATTTAATAAGTTTTATTTATTTGCAGCATCTGAGGGCTGATCTTACATACTTTTTTGGTGTTATTTTGGTTCTAAATATTCCTTGCCTTGCCTCTTATGTTTGTTAAAATCAGTGCATACAAATCCTCACAATTAGTCTATTTTAAAAGCATTCACAATATTTTTTTTTCCAAAAGATATGTACTGCTGAATTAAGTTGTTTTTTACCAGTATGTGATTATAATTGCCATTACATCAGTGATAAACAATGTTGAGTGTGGACTACAGGGAAAAAAGAGGTCCACCAGTGTATTTTTTACCAGGCATTTTAACACATAAAGCTTTTGTCTTTATATTTCATCTGAGATTTTGAGTTGTTACAATTAGGAAATGCATAATAATTCAGCAGTACAGTTTACCAGTTCTGCCTGTTACTGTCCTATTCATATACACACAACTCATACCATCTTACTCTGTTCTGGAAAATAAAGAGAATATTAATAAATTTTAGTGAATAACTTCAACTAAACTTTGTTATAATTATTTATTGTCCTGGGATTTTGAAAAATTTGTATGGCAAATATCCATATTTTTTCTGTTACAGATGAACAAATTGTATTCATGGTTCAGTGTGATCCATTCATTGGTTCATGGATCCCAAAGTCCTTCAGGCAGTGTGACAAATCCACATAATTTCCCTGAATGCTAGGTTGTGCATGTTTTGTATCTGATTAAGTTGAAAGATATGTTAAAGAAATGTAGAAAAATACTCATGTATAAAAATCCTCAGACAGCTCCTGATAGCTACATATCTCAGAAATCTCTGGAGCATTTTGTTATTCAAAGCAAAATTGGCACTAATTTACACTCAGTAAATTGGTTCCAGATCTGCCTGTTTCAGATGATATCACAAGGACACGATTTTATGTAAGATTCCCTTACCTTTTGTCAAATTGTGTTTTTTTAAGAAAATTACCATGGCAAATGCAGATTATAAAGAGACTCCCTTGCCTTGCAGAGCATGAAAACATGTAATGGATCAATAGTTCATATGCAAGCTATGTTCTGATCAAATAAAATCATCCTTTCCCCCCCAAGTTTTTTGAAAAAGAAGGTTCTGGATTCATGGAAAAGTCATGACATACATCATTCATAATGCATTGATAAAGCCTCCATTTGCTACAAACCACACAATCTTTGCAGAGATGTACAATAAGTTTTTTATTTTTAACCAAAGAAAAGTCAAAATTAAACCTTGTAGCAGTCAGGCCTTGACTCTGAGGAACTAGTCCATTGTATAGTTTTAAATTTATTGCTATTTAGGAGCTTTACCAAATAACAGTTTGTTACAAAACTGATTAATTTAGTTCAGGATTTTTTTTAAGGCAGCTGTGAAGAAAGATAGTTTATCTGTCTGCAAGTTGTAAATTCATAGAAAAAAGTAGGTTAAAAATAACAACAGAAATTAAAAATAAATATGAAAGTGTGAAAATAAGAAAATGAAAGTTTAGACTGAAAGACAAATAGTTTTCTCATGGTAGCATCACTTAAACTTGAAACTTTAAAACAAAATATTTGAAACATTGAAACAAAAAAAAACCCCACTGTCTAGCACTGGGAAAAGGATAGTTTAAATAATGTCATATTTTTTTTATATTTTGAACTTACCAGTTCTGTGTATGAATGGCAGTAATTTTAGGAGAAAGGAAGGAAAATGTGCTTTGTTCAGATGATAGTGATACTTTTTTGGTTGCCTGTATGTGTCTGACAGACAAATGCTGTTGTGAAGTTGCTCATATCTCTATACACTCTATTATTTGAAGGAAAAAATACTTTCAGTGGAAATGCATTAAAGAAGTCCATAGACACCCATTGCTTGACTCCAGTTTAAGTTGCAGTTGCAGGATGAGGTCAACTACATCTTGTACCTGTGGTATAAGCGTACTTTGTGACTTGAAATCAATGAAGTATTGGAAGCAGCAAACATCTCTCCTGTCCTTATCTCTTTCTAAAAAGGAAAGCATCAGATGGCTGATAAAGGTAGTGTTTTTATTATTTTTGTTGGCTTTGTGCCACTTGAGGAAATTCTGGTTTTCCTATTGCAGTGTAAGTTTAAGTGACTGTAATATCTCCACTTTTGACCTTTTTTACTTGTGTTTTTTTTTTTTTTTTAAATTTCAGGAAAGATTGAGAATATGCAAGATCCCACTGGAATTCCTGGATCTCAATATTTATGTACTCTATTTCCTTAATCTAGGGAAAAATAAATGAACTTTGCACCTTTTTCCTAGTTACTGGCAAAGATATGTTTGTAGAATCCTTTTCTCTTTTTCTATCGCAACATGTCGATAAGACTTACTGCTAGAATATAACATTGCCCCTTTTTTTCACATGAAAAATATTCATTTTCATGTATTTGTTCTTTTTGTTCATATCACAGCACTGCAGCTAGACCTTTAATTGTTGACATGGTGCTTTATGGTGCTCCTCAGATGTACATTAATTCTATTAGACAGATCATTGTGTAAGACTCCTTCATCTGAAACAAAACTGACCTGCTACTTCTTTATATGTTTGCATAGGCTATCCATAGCTGTCTGAAGATATCAGGTGGAGTAACAGTCCAAATGTAAGACATTCTCCATTCCGTGTCCATGTAAAATATAAGAATAATGCCTATTTACATGGTACTAGTTTAATTTTCATTTGAGACGTTTTGTGAAAATTATAAATTAGCTTTTTCCTGGTCAAAAAGGCATTTATGTGCAGGTGTTGATTGTTTTTCTTGCTTTAAATAAATAAATAAATAGCACAGAAACCCAAGTTCTAAATTAAAACATTAAAATAGTAGTGAAGCATTTGTTCCCTGAAAGAACAAATAAATCATAATACTTTTGTGCCCTCGTTGTTTGGAAGTGCCAAATATTTTATATGGACTTATAAGGAAAGAAAACCAAATACCAGAACTTTTGAATACTTAAAAAAGATTGTTTGTTTTTTTTTAATTGCATGCAAGTATGTTTCATCAGTTGATGAAACTTTTGGTGCACCATGTCTGATTATTCTGTCATACAACTAATTTTAAAAATTTTTCTGGACACAGTGAATAGAACTACACTTTCCTAATTTTACATATTGATATTATTCTTTCCCTATAGAAAAAAGTCCAGGCTTTCTTTCAGCAATGTAGTGGGTTGTCAAGGCTTTGCTAGTGTGGAGATACAGGAATGGCTCCTGTGAGAAGCTGCTAGAGGTTTCCTCCATGTCTAATAGAGCCAAAGCCAGCCAGATCCAATATGAACCAATCACTGTTCAAGGCCAAGCCCATCAGTAAAAGTGGTAGCACTTCCAGGGTAATGTATTTAAGACAGGGAAAAAAGTTACTTCATGGGAGCAATTGCAGCCAGAGAGAAGAGTGAGAATATGTGAGGGGAACAGCTCTGCAGACTCCAAGGTCAGTGCAGAAGGAGGGGCAGGAGGTGCTCCATGCCCCAGAGCTGAGATTCCCCTGCAGCCTGTGGTGCAGCCTGTGGTGAGGCAGCTGTGCCCCTGCAGCCCATGGAGGGCCAGGGGATGCAGAGATCCACCTGCAGCCCTTGGAGGACCCCCATGCCAGAGCAGATGCATGCCCAACTGAGGCTGTGACCCCATGGAAAACCCATGCTGGAGCAGACAGGATCCAGGCAGGACCTGTGGACAGGGAAGCCCATGCTGGAGCAGGTTTGCTGGCAGGACTTGTGACCCTCCAGTGAACCCACACGGGAGCAGACTGTGCCTTAAGGACTGTACCTGATGAAAGGAACACAGACTGGAGCAGTTTGTGAATAACTGCAGCCCACAGAAAGGATTCATATTGAAGAACTGCACAGACTGTCTCCCATAGGAGAAACCTCACACTGGAGAAAGTGAAGAGTGTGAGGAGTTCTTTCTCAGATGAGAAAGGAGAGGCAGAGTCACTGTGTGATGAATTGACCTCAGTCCCCATTTCCTGAGAAGTCAGGAGTAAAGCTGAGCTTGGGAAGAAGGGACAGGTGGGGAGAATGCGTTTTAACATTTGGTTTTATTCCTCATTACCCTGCTCTGATGTGACTGGTAATAAATTAATTTCCCCAAATCAAATTAATTTCCCCAAATCTGTTTTGCCCATGACAGTAATTGGTGTCATGGACATGATCTCTTCCTACCCTTATCTCAACCTGTGAGGCTCTTTTAATTTTTTTCTCCCTGGTTCAGTTGAGGAAGGGGAATTATAAGAGTGACTTGGGTGGGCACATGGCATCCAGCCAGGTCTACCCACCACAAACACTTATTTATGGGGTCTTGTGGTATGTCAGCAGCATGGAAGTCAGCAGCAAAGTAGCAGTTTAAATATTGCTGCATTTCCTTTAGTACCAGGTGATTACACCTTCTGAGTACTTGCACCTTGAGACCTTTTAGGTAATAATATTGACTTCTTGCTACAATGTGAAAAAATTTTTCATGAGATGTTGTAGGATGGTTTTATTTTAAATTCATGCTCATACACACATTCACATAACTAGTAGAGCATGTGTTTGTCCTGATAGTCTGTCCAAGGACTGTGATAATTCAAGGATTAACAGGCATATACAGAAGTGGCCTGGCCAGGATTCCTTGTGATGCCATGGAGGGTAGTGAGCATACTGAGCCATCACCATGGCTCTCACCTTTTTCCTATATTGGCAGTCATGATAGTTTTTGGTATCTTTTTTATATGCCTTAGGAGCTGACCTCAATTAATTTTTTTATTCTGTCAATCATTTTATTCTCTCTGAGCCATCTGAGTCTTTATGCATCATTTTGATTAGCCTTCCTTTCTCTCTGTACCTTTGTGCACCTTTTGTTTCTCTTTGTATCTTTGCCCATCCTGTTAAGGATGTGGGCTCTCCTTAATTTTCTTCTCGTTAGTACGCTGCATGTACCAGCACAGAGATCTTCTTAATTTTCTTATCTAGGTGACATAAACACTGGGTTTTTTACATCCCTCTTTTGCTGCTTCAATATCTGGACTTCCAATATCCTTAGATTCTCCAGTATCATTTCTGCTGCAGTTCTGGCTGGGGGGACATGACCACATGAGGACCTGAGATTCAACAAGGCCAAGTGACAGGTCCTGCACTTTCGCTACAAAAATCCCAGGCAACGCTACAGGCTGGGACAAGAGTGGCTGGAAAGAGAGCTGGTGGGAAAGGACCTGAGAGTATTGGTTGACAGCAGTTGAACATGAGCCAGCAGTGTGCCCAGGTGGCCAGGAAGACCAGTGGATCCTGGCCTGTATCAGCAATAGTGTGCTGCAGTTGTCCCTCTGTACTTGGCACCAGTGACACCACAAATCCTGTGTACAGTTCCAGATCCTTCACTGCATGAAAGACATTGAGGGGTTGGAGCAAGTCCAGAGAAGGGCAACAGAGCCGGTGAATTATCTATAGGGTAAGTCCTATGAAGAGTGACTGAGGGATCTGGGGTTGTTTATCCAGGATGAAAGGAGGCTTAGGGGAGACCTAAATTCTTTACAGGTACCTAAAAGGAGGGTGTAGCTGGGGAATTAGACTCTTTTCCCAAGTACTAAGTGACAGTACATAGCCTCAAACTGAGCCAGGGAAGGTCCAGGCTGGACAAATTTCTTCACGGAAGGGGTTGTTAAACAATGGAACAGGCTGCCCAGGGAGGTGGTGGAGTCACCATCCCTGGAGGTGTTCAGGAAACAGCTGACATGGCATTTAGTGCTATGAGCTAGTTGGCAAGTTGGTGATCAGTCAAAGACTGGATGTGATGATCTCAGAGTTCTCTTCAACCTAAATGATTTTGTGGTTCTGTGTCATTTTAGGACCAACTTTGAAGTTGCACTGTATATTTCAGCTGAGGTTTTAAAACTGTACTGCAGGCAATAGAGTCCATCACTGTCTGAAGCCAAAGTCTTGTTCCTTTCATTAGAGAAGGACCAGCAGAAGAAGGAGATGACCATTTAAGCAGTTTTAGTGCAATATTGCACAAAGCAGGAAACTATACACAGAAAAATATCCAGGATGGTTGCTGATTTTTTAAAAGAAACAGGATTTGCAGGTTCATTGGTTCCCTGAAAAAAAATTTGGTGATTGGCAGTCTAGGCTAAATGGACACAGAAAGGACCCTTTTCTCTGACCCACTGATTTTTTAATGTTTTTGCGTGCCATGGAAATCAGGAGATTTATGAAAAGGACTTCACATTTGTTAACCTTCGTTACAGATACCCATTTATCATAGCATACAGCTGATTTTACTGAGCTGTTGAAATATATATGATGCATTCTAAAAAGAGCTGAAACTGAAGAATAATTTCTAAAGTGAGTTGAACCAGTGTAATATGTGAATATGTGTAATATGATCTCTTGTGACATACACCTTTGACCAAATACTATTAATAATGGTATACAGGATAATATGGCCTTAGTAGTAATAGCTGGAAAATCACCTCTTCACTGGAACATGAAAACAAACAAAAAGTCTAAACAATAATAGTTTGTACAGTGCTGTGTAACTTTTCATCAATTAAGTCTTTAATGAATTTAAGATGTGAGCACAGTCACATCAATTCCATCCCCCACGTTGTAAATCCACAGTGAAAGAGAGCATATGTAAAGAATACAATTTAACAATCCTTTAATGCTATTTTGAACAAGCTGCAAATGCAATTGTAGAACTATTCTATTTTTCAAATGACCTGGTAGGACCTGCAGTTTGTATAACTCATTTTGCTAGGGTATTATGTTCCTGTTGTCCTCTTTTATCATTAATCTGCATAGTTATAATTAAAAGTTTGGCTTGATTAAGAAAAAACATAATGTTAAACATTTACGCAAATAAGAACCAAGCCCTTGAGGTTTTCTTTTAAATAAATCTTAATACTTTATGATTATTTTAAAGGGTAGACAAATGGCATAAAAATATATTTTAAAAACATTTTAATAGAAACAACAGAGTTGTACATAAGTGTTCATAGCTATTCTTTCGTAATTCTACCAACTTATTTTAATGTGTATAGTGATACTTCATAGAGAGAGAAATTAGCAATTGCTGCTTAATTGGGAAACACTTTGCAAAATTTTGGTACCATAGAAACCACCTATTAAAAACTACCTATAAACATTAATAAGGGTTGTAAATGAAAAAAAATTAACTGTGGTAATTTTTTAGTACATTTCCAGCCAGATGCAGTTTGGATTATAGTAACAGGGTTGAAAATGTTATGAAGTTATTGTCATAGATAAGTTCATTGCCATGACTAATAACATCAGTGGGAAAGAAATGCGAGACCTACTTGGATTATGCACATACACAAAACAGTAAAATGTGGAGAAATTTGGAGAAAGTAAGTGTTAAATTGTAATGGTGAGGTTGAGCAGCATCAGACGTGCCCTTGCATTGTTGGAAAATACGTGGAAAAAGATGCCTTGCTGTTTCTCATTTACCAAATTGGTTTCTAAAATATGCATAAATTAAAATATTTCATAGAACTCTCTTTTTTATTACTCTTCATTATCCTGTGAGAATGGAAAGTAATTATAGTTAACAATTTAAAAATACTGCGCTGTACAGAATGAAACCTTGCATCTACATGTAAAAAGAAAGATACTTGTATATTAGATTTTCTTCCTGGCAATTTTTTCCTATATAGAATTAGGCAAAATGTTTACAGCTTCTCAGCTCACTGCTAACTAACTCCTTTACAAAATTAACCATATCCCTAAACCAGATAAATAACCACAAACATGAAAGGACTTATGCACATATTGTAACCTCTACTATTTACAAAGCAAATGGCATATTTAGAATCTTAAAATTACTTTTAAAATTGAAAAGTAATAATGGAAAACAAAAATTCTACACTGGACAACTACTAGAGGTTTTCGTTTATAGTAAACTGTTTTATTGTATGAGATGGGAAACATAGGGATTGTGATTAGTGGGAGATCAGAATTATTCAGCATCTTTCAAGCAAGGCACAATCTGACACCATCTCTGGTGAGAATTAATTGTTTATTACAGGTCTACTGGGGTCTTAACCAAAGACAAGGAAAGGTGTTGTTCCCCTAAGGCATTGCTGTATTGATAGAACTGATCCAGAATTACATAGAAAGAGTCTTTGAGAATGGTGGAATGGGTTTGAAGCGTTTGCACTCCAAAACATTTTTGAATAGGCACATCTTACAGTCATTAAGCAGTAATACAGGAACAAAATATTATATAATTCTGTACTACTTGATTGTGTATTTTAATAGCTATGTATATCTACATGTAGAGTAGTATAAGATAGGAATAGGTCAAAGGTAATACGCTGAATTTTAAGACTCTTTTTACTCTCCATATATTTCTTTATATTTGTTGATTTGGGCAAGGATATCCTATTTCTTTTACTTTAAATCTGAAAAATATGCAGACACTGAGCTGATAATTCCTGTGGAATGAATATGAAAAATCCTTCTTTTCTGTTTACATAGAATGTAAACAAATAAACAAACCAACCCATCTCCCCTTTTTGTTCTCTTCTTTGCTTTCATTATCTAGCCTTTGACATACTGAAGTGACTTTCCATAATATTTTATTACATCAGAGGCAAATCTGACCCTTCATTTCTTCCTGGAAACACTTGCCAACCTAGAATTGTTGTTTAGGTATTATTAAGATTATATGGCTCATCTCCTTGCCCCTTCCAGATCAACTTCACAGTTTCACAGAAAGTTCCTTCTCAACAAGTCTTTGAAAGGAGTATTAGAGGCAGAATCCACTTGTTAATGCTTCCCTCAAGCAGTTGCCAACACTATTGCAGTCTTTGAGTTTCAGTAGCATTTGCAGTGCAGGTTAGAATGAGGATTATTTTGACTATGGGGCCACGAATAATTTTTTTGTGCTAAACTTAGATATACATGGACATGACCTCATCTAATATTACTTTTTTATTGCTTTTTTCATAAAATTTTTACAGTCTAGCAAGCTCTTACAACAAAGTAATTTAAGAGGTTCTTTGGTACAAAGAATCTTGTTCTCTTTTAACTATCATTAGTTTCCAAGAAACTAAATACAGAAGCCAGTGGTGACTATATGTTTTATATTGTCAACAGAAAGTGATAAGGAACCCAAAACACTGTGTGAGGAATCTCTGAAAGGATATGTTCACTCCAGGATTTTCGTTGAGATGGAAGAAGTATTTTTGAGATCAATCCTGCAGTTAGCTCCCATTCTGTGATATTGTTTGTGTCATAGAGGCACGTGTTGGTGTCACAGAGCAGGTGCCCTGTGCAGAAGGGATGAAATTAAGCTGACTGTGTTAGGTTAGGCTCCTGGCATGTCTATCTCAGGCGCCCTGGCTGCTTAGAAATATCTGATGCATGGGACCAAAGCAGTTTTAGAGTAATCATCTCTGAAACAGGTATTTTATCACTATCAGTTCCACAGCCCCAGCTGTTTAGCTCTACCAACCTACTCCTACTGTGTACCACTGCTTGCTAGTTGTAAAAGCAGTGAACTGTCATCCAGTGGTGGCTCTTGTCACAACAGAGAAATATGCAAGTCTGAAGAAGCTGCCAGCCCTGTTGCTGTGCAAAAGGAGGAAGGAGATTTTTTGTTGAGTGCAGACATAGCCCCTGTACCTGGATTGCCCAAACCATGGGTCTGTTTCTCAGTTTTACTATGAAAGTTCAGGGACCATGATCACTGGTTAAAGTGTGACAGTTTTATAAGTGATTGAATGCTGCTGTTAGTTAAAAAAAAAAAAATAATATAAAAAATTAAAAAAATTCTCCCTGGAATAAAGTAGATTAGATCTAGATCCTTAATTTGTAAATACAGCCCTTGAAACATTGTGATAAACATTTCATAAGCACAAAAGAATAAGGATATGAATACTTTCAGGTCTGAGAGGCTGTTACTAAATATAGTAAATAAAGTACATATATTTGTTACAGCCTTCTAGTTATGTACATTTATCAGATGACTGCCATACAAATTAGAAAATCAGAACATCTATGGGGTCATTAAGGTAATGCTTTTCTGCGGGAATGATTCTTCCTACAAAGTGCTGTCTAGGTATTTATATAGTCCAGTTTAAAATGACTTAAGAAAAAGTCTTACATATTTCTCACCAGGACATTGCTTTGAAATTGAATGCATATCATTCTGAGATTGCTTTACAAGTGATTGGCACTCTTCAGAATATATTTATAACACATCTCTGGTAAAACAAACAAGTGTACTCAAATTAGATCCTGAGGAGGCTAATTTTCTTTCCCAGCCACTGCAGTACATCTGTAATTCTCCTCACTATTGACACAGTGTTGTCATGCTCAGGCATATATCTCTTAAAACCTTATAATTCAGCTGTAACCTGTGTTTTATTCTTTTCTTCCTCCTAACTGCCTCCATCTAAAATCTTTATATCCAATGTGTATGTGCTTTGACTCCAGACTCCACTGCATGAGATATTGACAGAGCATTACAACTGGTGAAGATATGGAAAGAGGCATGATTTTGCATTAAAGAAGACTATTTTTCTGTCCAACTTGTAGTGAAAATGCAGCGTCATTTGGGTTGCTGAGATGAGCCAAGAAACTATTAGATGTTGTCTTGCCACACAGAAGAATGCAGCAGAATTTTAGTTACATTTGCAAGTTCTGCAAGGAGCAAGGAGCAGGAAGAGGCATTTGAAATCTTCAGGCATTAAAATATGTTGAGGAATTTAATAGAAGTGGGTATCAAATAAATGCCTCTCTAGGGTAAGTGGCCACATGCAGTGGTTATAACAATGGGATCTTGCTCCTTGGTTCAGCTTTCATGTTTCAAGTGTTCCAGTTTGTATATGGGAAGTAATGACATGTTCTTACTGTAAGCATGAGTGAATTCTTCTCAATGATCTAGACGCAGAAAATATTCTATGTCTT
This sequence comes from Cyanoderma ruficeps, assembly GCA_008694505.1. NCBI lineage: Eukaryota > Metazoa > Chordata > Aves > Passeriformes > Timaliidae > Cyanoderma > Cyanoderma ruficeps. The sequence continues at coordinate 4,396,004 of VZDJ01000302.1, forward strand.
TTTCAGAATTTTCCTACGTCCTGCTAACATAGCTACTAACCCATACATAGCATGGGAGCACATCAGTTTTGCTGTTCCTGCAGCTTGGTGTGTGTGCTGGAGCCAAAGAGAGCGGTGTGCAGAGCTCAGAATGTCATAGGTGAATGGGCTAAAAGTAGTGCTGTAGGAAACCCTAGGAAAAAAAATATATTTTGTCAAAATATCTCACAAATTGTCTGGATAATTAAAATAACATAATTCCAAAGCAGCTTCAGTCTTTGCTGGTACATCAGTTGTATGTTGACCTTGATGGGTTGCACTGGGTTTGCGTGGACAGGTTTTCAAAGTGTGGGGACTGCAGAGGTGTCTTCTGCGAGAAGCTGCCAGAAGGTTCCCTTCATGCCTAGCAGAGCCAATTCCAGCCAGATTCAGAATAGATCCTGCTCTGGCCAATGAGCCAACGGCCAGGATGAGCCAATCAGGATGATAGTAATGTCTCTGTGATAATATATTTAAGGAAAAAAAGTTATTACACAGATGTAATTGCGGCCAGAAAAAAGCAGGATGACAGTATGTGACAGGATCAGCTCTGCAGACACCAAGGTCAGAGCAGAAGGAGGGGCAGGAGGTGCTCCAGGCACCAGGACTGAGATTCCCCTGCAGCCCGTGGTGCAGCCCATGGTGAGGCAGCTGTGCCCTTGCAGCCCATGGAGAGCCAGGGGATGCAGAGATCCACCTGCAGCCCTTGGAAGAGACCCATGCCAGAACAGATGAATGATTGAGAGGAGGCTGTGAACCCATGGGAAATCTATGCTGGAGCAGACTACTGGCAGGAACCTGCACACCTGCAGACAGGGAAGCCCATGCTGGAGCAGATTTCTTGGTAGCACTTGTGACCCATCACAGGATGGGCCCACTCTGGCCAGGCTGTGCCTGAAGGATTTGACCCCATGGAAGAGTGACCCAAGTTACAGCAGTTCTTAGAGAACTGTTGCCTGTGGGATAGGCTCATGATTGAGAAGTTTGTGCAGGACTGTCTCCCATAGGAGGGATCCCACAGTGGAGCAGGGGCAGTATTCCTCTCCCAGAACCATGGGAGGAAAAGTGTGCGAAGAACTGACTGTAACTCCCTTTCCCTGTCTACCTGCAGCACAGGGAGGGAGAAGGCAGAGCTGGGAAGGAGAGAAGGATGGGAGAAAAGTGTTTTTAGGATTTGCTTCTACTTCTCATTGTCCTACTCTAATTTTGTTAGTAATAAATTCAGTTAATATCCGTGAACTGAGTCTGTTTTGCCTGTGACAGTATTTGGTGTGCGATCTTTCCTGATCCTTAACTCATGAACCTTTCATTATATTTTCTCTCCCTTGTCCAGTTGTAAAGGGGAGTGATGGATTTTGGTGGGTGCCTGGCATTCAGCCAGTGCCAATCCACTACACAGCTGCCCAGCAAACCACTCTCTCACCCCCTCTTCTCAGCTCGACAGGGGAGAGAAAATAACATGGAAAGCAGCTCATAGATTGAGACAAGGCAATTTGCTAAAGTGAAAGTGGAAGGTTGAACATGCACATGCAGAGGAAAAAAAATCGCAAACTTTTATTCTCTACTTCCCATCAGGAAGCCATGCTTAGCCACTTCCTGGGAAGCAGAGCTTCAGCACATGTAGCAGTTGCTCCAGAAGGCAAACATCATAAATAATGAATACCTCCCCTTCCTCCTCCTTCCCTTAGCTATTATATCTAAGGGAATGTCCTATGGAATGGAATACCCCTTTAGTCAATTTGGGTCAGCTCTGTTAGTTGTGTTCCTTCCCAACATCTTGCCTGTCCCCAGCTCACTGATGAAAGGGAGGAATGGTGGACACTGCTGATGCTGTGGGAGCACTTCTCAGCTGTGGCCAAAACACCGGTGTGCTATCAACACCCTTCTAGCTACCAGAGCACAGCACTGTGAGGGCTGCTGTGGAGAAAATTAACTCCTCCTCAGCCAGACCCATACAGCATCTCTGTCTTGTGCTGCAGAAACATCTGGAGAAGAGTATGTGAGTAAATGCTGAGTGTAAAAGCAAAGCTTATTGTTGTGGGACAGAGAAGGGTTGGGAATCCCCTTCTCTCCATTAGGACCTCAGAAATCCTGGAGCAAAATCTAGGTACATTTCAGCTGGGCTTGATTCTGGAGTTGTAGGGGGTACAGGTGTGCCGGTAATGACAGGGAGTTGTCTGTGTAGAGAAGCCAGGGCTTCCCTGTGCTGGACATAGCTTATTCCAGCCAGCTCCCACTGCTAAGCTGAGCCCACTGCTGATGTGGGTGCACTCTGGGGGAAAGGCATTTAGGAGAGATGAAAATTTCACAGAGGGAGGAGGAAGGAACAGAAAAAGTAAAAAACAGCAGAGCAAATACCAAAGTGAGAGAATGAGAAGGAGGAGGTGGGGATGAGGGGAAGAGGTTATCGTTTTTGTCTTTGTTTCTCACTTTGTTGCCCTTTTGTAATGGGCAAGAAATTCAGTTAGTTTTCCCCAAGCTGAGTCTGTTTTGCCTGTGATGGCGACTGGTGAGTGATCTCTCTGTCCTTATCTCAGCTCATGAGCTTTCCACCTGACCTCTCCCCCACTCTCCTGCTGAGGAGGGGAGTGATTGACAGAGAAGATGGTGGAGGTCTGCAGCCATCCAAGGTCAAACCACAACCCACCACCCACTGTAGGTATTCACATGTGATCTTGGCAACCCTTGGTTCAAGAATCTGGGAGTTCAGGTCCAAGAATATACCTGGGTGTGAGTGAGCATGAAGTGTTTCAGGAAGAATAAATTGGCTTCCCTGGAAACCATACAAGCTAAATGCTGTGTGCAGTCAAGGTCACAGAGGAAGTGGAGTCTAGATGGGGGAAAGGGCAAAGGTTTACTCTAAAATTATGTGTGTACATGTTATGGCACTTCAGGGTTCTTTTTAAATTCATTTAAACATAAAAACTAAATCCTTTGAGGGCAAAAAATAGAAATTCTTTAGTGAAATGAAATCTCATGCTACCTGCTGTTATAGACTAATTGCTCACAATCAATGAACTCTTATCTTTTTAATTTCAAAATTATTAACACTACTTTGGTTATTAGTGTAATTTGGTGTTATCCTTTTTTCTTTCCAAATCAAAATGCACTGTGATATGCTCTAAAATGAATAAGAAGTTTAATTATTTTTCCAAGGGAAAACATTCAATTTAAGTTTATATTCAATACTCATGTGGAATACATCAGTATTATTATAAAAAGGCAATTCTGGTGTGCGAGTAAAATAATTGAACTGTGTGGGGTGTGTATGGTTAAAATGCTCAGCTGACAGTAAATTGATACAAAAAATCATCACTATCTCATAGTCTATATTCTTTCTTTTAATGAACATCCCCTGTAACTTCACATTCCTTTTGCTAAACAATTCCTTGTTTCTGTCTGATCCTTCAGACACTTGCTTAGACATCTGGTCTCTGAATCTTATTTAGTGAATCACTGATTGCCTTTTGAATAACATCTCATACTTAATAGTTTGGTCTCTACCGACTTTTCCTTTTTTTACATTTTTACTTTGGCTTATCACAAGAATCACAGATATCTAGGAATCTATTAGCTTCCTTCAAATTCCTTCTGAACAAATAATTTTAATCTTCATAAATTTTTGGCTGAAATTAGCCAACTGCTAAACTAGCCTTTTCAAGGAAGTTTATTGAATCATTAGAGATAATGCCATTCCTTATCTTCATATGAGCTTTGGGATGATCTTCTGGGCTATTTTGAATGTGACTACTGAATTTTCATAAAACATAAATTAAATGGTTTCATTGGACAAATATTCAGAATGCTTGATTTGGTTAGAATGCTCAAATTTAAAGCTAATCTTACCTATTTGCATATTTTTTAAAAATTACAAGACCTAATTTCCAGCTTTGAATTTTCATTTAATGTTGATTATTACTATTATTATTAT
>VZDJ01000302.1:4399999-4427226 GCA_008694505.1 Cyanoderma ruficeps
TATTATTATTATTATTACTATTATTATTATTATTTTAAAATTTAATGGCAATTTTCAGATTTTCTAATCTACACTACCCCACAATGCTTTCTACAGTAAAACATCTTTATTTTCTCATTTCAGTCTTGGCTGGTTTATGACAGAGAACAACCAGTCTGTATGGAAGTCAAACATCATTACACCCAATTCTAATTAGTCTGTTCTTCCATTTTCACAGGAATGTACCTCATTCATTTTCATTGTTTGACTGCATCTCACTTTCCTATTTGGTCTTTCAGGATAAAGTCTTTCTGTGTATAAGATTAAAGGACTTTTTTTGACCTCTATATTACTTCCAGAACAGCTTTCTGATATTTAAATCTGAACTTTCTTGGTTTTGCTTATATATACATCCAGTTTGCCACCTCTGGATCCTTGTCAAAACGTTGAACTTCCTATACCAGTAATTGCATCTCCCTCTATTTACCATTTTTTTCTACATTTGCATTCTATAAAATCTAAGCCAATAAAGCACTTAAGAGCCAAGGGGTAAAATATCTCACCACCATTGTGACGCTGTACAAAATCTTATGGTTATGCAGTTCCAATTATGCATTTGGACAGTTCACTGAATTTTTCCTTCAGTACTCCCTGCAGCTATAAATTGTCTCAAAGGAGCTGGAAGGGAATCAGAAAAACTTTATTCCATAGAATTAATGGTCATGTTTGTTAAAAAATCTGTAAGTTGGAAACATCATGAACCTGAAGGTCTCTCTGCCTTATGTCTGGGCCAGCTTCACTATTTCAATATGCATCTCACAATTCTGTTCCTCACCCTTGGAATCACTGCTCTCTGACAACAATATCAAGGTAAGACTAATGTGAAGAAAATAGGTTATTTAAATTTTCTTGTAAGTTTCAACTTTCTTTTATTGAAATATCCTTATTTCTTTAACGTAAATAATTTTTATTAGAAGAGAACTAAATCAGGACTGTTTTCCCCAAGTGATATTTCTTTGACCCAATAATGAATTTTTTTTTTTGCAAGTGAAAGAGACAGAACATATTGTAGGAAATGCTGAGAAAATGAATGCATGGCTAGATATGTGTAAAGTATATATGAAGTTAAAAATTGTACTGACTAGGTCATTAACCATAATGAGTGTGTTTAGAAAACTAGGGGAGTGTACATTTTCTGCATTCCAGCTGTTTCTCAGTGAGGATGAAGGAAAATGAAACTTTATCTGGGAAGTTTTGTTTCTTTTTTCCTGTGATATGTTTAAAGCACATCTGCTACAAAGTTTAAAAGGATATTATGTCAGAATTGCCAGAAGAAAGATCTGATTGTTCTTTTAATTTTACAGTGACTGCAGGTAAAGTTAGACTCTTCAACCTAGCTGTAAATGTGTTTCGAGAGAGAATTTTCTGTTCTGTTCCATTTGTTCAGAAGTTCTTCAGACTTACTGTTACAAAAGCAACCTAGAATCACAAGTACAGTGAGAGATAGGCAAGACATCATACGTTCCATGACTGCTATAAAGAAGATCCATAATCAGAGATCTTGCTGTCCTAAGGCTAGTCTGAAAAGTTATCCACAGGATAATACTTGCTTATGTGCATTGGAGCTGGAAGTAGACATGGAAGTATGTTGCAATAGCAGGGAGGGATATACAATGGTGCTCTGAACATGCTGAAATGGAACTGAAAGATAACAATTCAGATGGAGTTACAAATGGAGATAGGAAGGAAAGTAAGTTATATAGATACAAAAGGTTCTTAAAGTACATCAGAAACAATAGGAGAACCAAAGAACAATTTTAATCTGTTGGGTGTTTTTTCACTAATGAAGGACAAAGAAGAGTCTGAAGTCTTTGCTACCTTCTTCTACCCTCAGTCTCTGGGATATTATGAAGCAAATTCTCTCAGAAGCCAGTTCAAGACACATAAAGGTCAAAAAGGCCATCTGGAACAATTAGCATTGGTCTAGTAAGGGCACACTCCTGTACCAATGATTGTGCCCTCTCTGAGTGATGGCTGGCACTGGGGATATCATTGAATGAAATTTGCTTTAGTAGTGTCTAGGCTTTGACAATGTTGCCCATGGCATCATTGTATCCAAGCTGGGGAGATACATACTAGATGAGTAAATTATAAACAGGAAAAATGTGCTGTACCATTAAGGTCAATGGTTTGAAACCTAAGTAGCACCAAGTTGTGAATGGTGTTTCTTGGGTAATACTGAAGTTGATACTACTTTACACCTTAATCCAGTCTGCTTCAGGGATAGAACATTTCATCATGGGTTGATGTAAAACCTCAGAATGGGAGGACTGCTTGATACCCTGGATGGCAGGGTTTCCTTTCACAGAAACCTTGACATGCTAGAGACAGAATCCAACAGAAAGTCACTAATTCAGGAAAGACAAAAAAGTCCTGCTCTCTGAGATGGAATAAACTCGTGGAACATTACAGCCTGCCAGCCAGGAAGGTGCACTGCAGAAAAGGATTGTGTGGCCCTGGTGGACAAAACAGCTGCATCAATGAAAGCTAACTGCATACTGTGTTAGTAGCAGTAGAGTTGGTGAGTCAATTATTCCTTTCTCTTTGACACTTTTAGGCCATATATATGATACTCTGCCCAGCATTGTTCCTTCCTATACAAAAGAGAGATGGACGAGCTTCAGAAAGTCCTACATTTGGTTAAGAACATAATTAAGAAATGGAGCATATGATGCAGAATGTGAAGAACACTGAATAGGAGTTTTTCATGTTGGAGAAGAGAAGATGAAGGAAATCTAATTGCAGTCTACTAAAAGTTAAAGGGGTTTATAGAAAAGACATAACCAGACTTCTGACAACCATTCACAGTGAAATAACAAGAGGTAACAGACACAAATTGCAGCAAAAGACCTTCCAGCAGGATACGTAAAGAAAAAAAGTCAAAAATCATAGTGAGGGTGATTAAGCATTAGAGCAGTTTTCACAGAGAGGCTGTGAGAACTCCATCCTTGGAGATATTCAAAGCTTGACTCAATAGGGCCCTGAACTGCCTGACCTAACTTTGTTCATGATTCTGCCCTAAGAAGCATGTAGAGAAAATGACTTAGAGAGATCCCTTGCAACCCAAAGCATTTTATGTTTCAAAAACATTTCAGAATCATTGTCTACCATTATTTGCAGTGTAGTCAAGCTGCTTGGGTTTTTTTCCTGAACTTGAATTCATTCCGCTTCCCATCTGGCCCACACTCTGAGATACTACAAATCCTATTTCCCCCCATTTGATCCACTATTGTTGCTTGACTAATGACTTCCACAGTAGTTGTCCTTGTGATAGCTGATAAGCCTGAGTTTTGGATCCTTAGATGTCCATCATAGCCCTTCACCCCCAGAAATAAGTGATCTGAGTGTTAGTCTTTGAATAACTTGCGTCTTCCCATAAATTTTCATACTGTCAAATATTTATAGATGTATGTATAGGCTTCTATATTTACAGATTGAGTCATGGTCTGGACCGAGGCTAAAAATCAGGTTACTGCACTGTATCACCCCTTACTGCACAGCTGGATTAACCGGATAAAAATGTGAAAATCTGCTAACTTGTATAGCTCTTTGCTGTTCTTCTTGCTTTCTGAAAGGCTTCTCTTGCTCGCCTCCTCTTGACCAAGCACCCCAAGGGGATACCTTCCTCTGCCTGAGGTTTTATTCTGTATGCCTTTGGAAAACTTCCTGTTTCTCAATAGGAAGAGGCAACTTGCATCCCCCGCAAACTGCAAAATAAGTACTGATATTTAAATAATGCTTTTAAGCATTAAGAATAATGCTATGAATTACTACACTTATATATAATGGTATATATACATGCAACCTCCTAGCACCCTGAATTTTGCAACATCGTTCAAAACTAAATAGAACTAGAAGGTATAATCACTCTGTATTTATATGTATAAAATAATATTAAAAAATTAATAGTCATTCTATTTATATAAATTAAAGCAGGAAGATTAAGGTTTAAATATCAGCCGCACAATAAATTCCTGTAATTCCTGTATGGAAGAACAACTCCTTGGGTTAGTAAAATTAGTGTTTCAGTGACATCAGTCATGTGTTATACCATTTGCATGTGTGTTTGTGTCAGTTAGTAACTTTTAAATTGATGATGAATTCTAGGTACAACCCTAAAATGAGGTTCCCTTTTCACAGAATCACAGAGTCATAGAATCATAAAATCATAAAATAGTTTGGTTTATTAAGAACTTTTAAAGGGCATGCAGTCCAATGATCTTGCAATGGGCAGGGACATCTTCAATTACACCAGGTTGCTCAGAACCCCGTCCAAACATAACTATGGATATTCTGGGGGTGGGGCATCTACCAACCCTCTGATCAATCTGTTCTGGTGTTGCACAACCCTCATCATAAGAAAATTTTTCTTTCTATCTAGTCTGAATCTACCCTGTTTTGGTTTAGAACCATTATCCTTTGTCTTATTGCAACACTCCCTGACTAAAAGCCTGTCTCCGGTGAGCCCTGCAGCATTTCTGGAGATCACAGAACTATAGAATATCCTGAATTGGAAGGGATGCACAAGGATCAGCCAGCTCAACTCCTGAGTCTGCACAGGACAGCCCCAGGAATCACACCATGTGACTAAGTATTGTCCAAACACTTATTGAACTCAGGCAGGTTTGATGCCATGACTATTTCTATGGTGAGCCTGTTCCAGTGCCCAACCTCTGGGTGTAGAATGTTTTCCTGATATTTAACCTCAACCTTACATGACACAACTTCAGCCCGTTCCCTCAACTAGGACCACTTCAGATTCCCAAGACTGTTCAAAAATCATTGAGAGGCCTTGGGATGACATAAACCAGAGCTTGGTGTCTTATGAGATGAATCCCATGGGGAACAATAGACTCAGAGATACACCTAGAGTAGTAATTCCTGAAAAAGTTCAGGATTGACTGGGATTTTTATAATTCTCACAGCCATGGTTCTCCAGCTCAGGTCTCGAACCCCCACAGCCCATCACTGGTGATGAAGAGTGAAGGGAAGAAAACATTAAACACTTCTGCCTTGTCTGTGTCCCTATTTGTGAGGTGACCATCCTCATCAAACAACAGGTCAATCACCTAGTCCAACCCACTCCACTTACAGCCAGGGTCAGCTAGAGCAAGATTTTTCTGTTTGTGTTCAGTTGTTCTGAGTATCTCCAAGGATGGAGACCCCATAACCTCTCTGGAAATATCTATTCTAGTATTCAATCATCTTCTAAAAGAAAAAAAAAATTAAATAATTTCTTGAATTTTAGCTTGTGCCCAGTGCCCCTTGTTCTGTCACTGGGTACCACAGAAAAGATTCTGGTTCTCTCGTTTTAATTTCTTCCCAATCAGGTATTTATTTGATGAGATCCTCCTTAAGATTTCTGTTCTGAAGGCTGAGTAGTCCCAGCTCCTTGAGTATCCACTCATACATCATGTGTTCCAATCCTTGATCCTCTCCATGACCCTTCACTAGATTTGCTTTATTGTGTATGTATCTCTCCTGTACCAGGAACTCCAGAACTGGGCCCATTACTGCAGAGGTGAGGGAGATGCTGAGCCGAGGTAAAGGATTGCTGGCAATGTTCTTCCTAATGCAGCTGAGGATACTGTTGACCTTTCTTTCTTCAGAGCACATTACTGACTCATTAATTTGATTTTACACTGGGCTGCTTAGTTAAAAATTTAATTTATTTAAATGTGGTGTCTTACCGATTTGTAATAAAACTCATGAACCACTTCTATTTTTCTTCCAAATTGAAATGATGGCTCTGAGATGTATGCATTACTGTTTACAATCAGCAGTATTTTATGTCAGATTTTTTTGGTTTTTTTTAAAGCTTTCAGAGGATGTCAGCATCAGGGGAATTATATAACATGCATGACCTTAATGAACCATGAGTAGCCAACAGGTTTTAGCTTTGATGTTTAATATGATGATCTGACAAAGTTTTTATTACTCCATTTACCTTTTTATTGGCATGCTCCTGGATAGGTACATTTAACTGCAATAACTGTGAGGGTGGTCACATTGGTTGCAATGCCATGTCATCCTTGATGAACGAAGGCACATTGCAGACACATTTCAGAGGAGACGTTTTGGATTGGACACAGTGATATAAATTTCAAGCTAATATCTTCACTCTTGTCACATAACACATCTTTCTTACGTTAAAACATTTCTTTATCCTTCACATATCACTCTTACTCCATCACTTGGAAATTCCTTACTAACCCATTCAAGACTGCAAACTGAAGTTACTCATCTACTTATACTAGGAAAATGTATTAATAAAACAAACTAATGTGCCATTATCTTTCTTCCCTGAATATAACCAATATGTTTTCTGTTTGATGAAATCTATATTGATGGATCAGAGATTTATTTTATTTTGCTTTTATTTTTTCTAAACAGAGTATAAAAAAAGGAAACTATGAGCCCAGCCTTGTCAGTATTTCACTGACAGCACAAAATTGTCTTGCTGTCCCAGAGGTTAATAAGAAAAAAATCTTTTATCAGACATCAAAGAAAATGCAAAATTATCACAACAGAAAGCAATATTCTTTCATTCTCTAATAATAAACAGTGCACGTTGCTACAGGAAACAAATGCACCCAACTGAATAGATAAATCCATAAATAAAAGCTGACTTTTTGCTTTAGCCGAGAAACAAATTGAAAGATGTTCCGCATGTGTCTGAAGCCAAACTGTGTTAGCAATTGTGAGATTTACTGGAAAACACACTGCTTTTAGTGGTCCTTTAGCCTTATCCACTAACACATTGTGGAAACCTATAATAGAAAGCAAACCTCTGGTTGAAGAGCTCTCCATTTTAAGACAAGAGCAACACTAAACACTGACAGACAGTATTTTCAGATTAACTTCATAACTAGAAAGAAAGCAGAAATTATTAGGATCCAATAAAAGGGTTCAGACCCTTTCAGGAGGCCTTAGAGAGAATGTATTGCCTAAGTCTAAAATGGTGTTGCTGAGAAACCACTCAGTTGCTACTTAGCTCTGGAAATTCATAAACCTTGCAAGCCTCTACTTCCTGGTACTGAGAAATGAGAGGTTTCTTCTGTATATGTTTTGAAAGTAACGTGTGAACCCTGATAGGGTTCAAGGATAAAGGTTATAGTTCATATTTTCAGGGAAGCCTTCAATACTATGAATGCTGAGTACGTCATGTGTCTTGATAAATTCATCTGGGTAGAAAGGCAATAGGCTGGATGCACTCTGTTCTCAGTGTTTTCCTGGAGACCAGTCTGTTTCATATTGCATTTGCAGGGCAGCAAAATGCCTTCCCAGGGCCTGTGCAAATTTGCCAAACTCTTATTTGTCCTTATCTTTGAACAGATGTCAAAATCCCCAGGGTTGGGGAATCCCAAGCAGCTTGGGCAAAAGGCAACTCAAAAAGAAATGACTGAATATCTTTCAACCGAACCCTAAGTCTTTGCTTTATCGTGAATCGTCTTAATTTTCAATGCATATAGGTCTTAAAAGGATCTAAGTTGATTTTCTGTTGTGAAAAGTCTGATAGATCTTTTTGATTCAAAGATTTTATTTAATTTTAGATTTCTCACTATGATAAGGCACTTCTACTTTCATTTGATTTTACTTTGCTGGCATTTTGCTTTCCAGTTCCATTTCGCATCAAAGAAAACACTAAACAAGCTATCAGGAATCATTCTGAACTTTCAATAATAATTGCAAAAAAAGTCTTGTAATGCCAGAAATAAGTTAGGAATTCACTTTACTAGTGCAAATACTTTTTTACCTTTAATGCAAATAAAGCATCTGAGCTTTTTCGTCTAGAATTGTGATAGTTAACATTGTTATCACCCAAGAAATAAACAATTGTTTAAGGAAACGGGTGAGAGTGGTTCTCAGTGCTACAGTCCTGAGTCAGTCATGCAGAACTAATTTCCTGGCTATCTCTGAATGCACATAAAGCTGCTCTGTAGCTGCTGCTGACAATGAACTAGTGACTGGAAAAAGGAATCTTAAACACAGTCACATCTCTTGACTGTTAAAATCCTTTACACAAAGCATGCTGATCTAATGTAGTGTAGTAAGCATTATCCTATTTTTTTTTGCTTGTTAGTAAAAGAAGTTTTAATACCTGAAGCTGTTGCTAAGTAACCAACTGCTTCCAAAATCCATCTTTCTTGATAATAAACTGTTTTATTTTTCTGCTAATTAATATAGCTGCATTGGAATTTCAGCATTGGTATTGCATAATGGGAAAAATACCCTAACAACAGAAGATTGTCATGCATAACTGAGGATGTCTCATTCATGTGGGGAGCATATTACAAGTTACTTAATCAGAAAATCTGTATTTGAATACAACTGCCCAGCAGTTCAGAAGAAAAATGCAAATAGAAGTAAGATGTCTGTGTGAAAGGGGACTTCTCTGCTTCTTTAGCTACATGATATAGTGCAGGAAAAAAACCCTGATGCCTGTCCATAATATATGATATTTAGATATTTTTGCTTTCATAAACAAATTGAACTTATTTGAATGGTGTTTCAATGCAAAGATGCTCAGAACCAGAATAATCCACCGAAAGAAAAAACTAAGTGCATTCATGTACATAGATTAACTAAGACTGCAAGAAAACAGAAGATGCCCACAAGTAGCAATAGTGCTTCTAGCTTAATGTAGATCTAGTGTTATTCTCCAAATAAACTTAAATGGCTGCAAGAAGAAGAAGGTGGGAGGAAAATGCACTCAGTTCCAAGTTTGCAGTGTAACAGCCCACACAGGGATGTAAATGAATATTTGGACACAGGATTTGCTCAGCGAAGCAGAAGGTTTTACTGCCCTCTAGTAAAATGCAGTTACGAAACTGTCTTTTAAAATGTATGCATGCTGAGTAAACCATTTCAGTTATTGTTACCGAAAATGTGATTAGTCTTGGATTGTCATCTCATTGTTTCCACAGTCAAAGAATAAAACATCTATGTTCAATCTAGAATGAATTATTTTTGAATTAAGGAAAATAGCAATAATGAAGCACAAAAGCAAGGTCTCTGTGGCTGCATCTGCATGAAGAAATCTTATGCCAAATTTTTAGCACTGTTATTAGGAAAAGATTAAGTGATAGCAGAGTGCAAAAATTCCTGAGTCCTAACTACAGGGGAACTCACCCTGTTGTTAGCATTGTATCAGCACCAAATTAGCAGCTCAAGAGTGAGCATGATTTGTGTTCTTTAATTTCTGCCAGCAGCAACTCCGAGAATTAAATGGCAGTGGAACTCTGTACCTAGTGCTATAGAGAACTGGAAGGTAAGTTGCAAGGAAGCTGTAGATATTTAACGGCATGACACAAAGGAATAAAAGAACTGAAATCATAGAGTTGTTGCCATGCACATAAGCTGCTCCGTGCAGTGCTGTACCACCGGATTGTTCCTAACAAGGATGACATGAAAGGAGGCGTGAGGCTGTCATTGTAAAAAGCCTGACACTGATGGGGATTGTTGTAACTGTGTACATGGTGACTTGTTACACAGTGCAGGCTCTGCCTCTCAAACAGCAGCAGCAGAAGTGCTTGGCAAAGGGCAACTAATAACTACAGCCTCACAAAGAACCTAGTACATTTTTCCCTGTGTCTTGCTTTTCTTTCTCTCTTTCTCTCTTTCTCTCTTTCTCTCTTGCTCTATTTTTTTCTTCAAATGTAAAGAATAAAACTGGCAGGTTTTTCAGAAGCCACGTGGGCCTTCTGGGAAAATTATATTTTCAGTTTTCAATGTCAGTCACTGAAAAGCACAAATATTCTGTCAATCCTACCACTGCGTTTGTTTAAAGGAATATTCAATATCCATATATTCTTGTTTATATAGCTTCATAAATATTCAAGCTGGGGGAAAATGAGGCTAGAAATAGGGACCTAGTTCTAAAGTAAATATAAATTAAAATAAACATTCTCTTTCTTAAGAAAGAGAAAGAGTTTTTATTCATTCATAGGAAAGATCCAAGTGGTTGGTAATGTAGCTTACTTCTATCCTCTTGCTTCCCTCTGCCAGGGACAGAGAATGCCAGGGGCAATATCTTGTGCAAAGACCACCACTGAGGAGGGACTTTCCAACCTGAGATGCTTCCTTTGCATACTCTCTCAAGGCCAACCCATAACTTGAATCTAGAAACTCAGTCCTATCTTGTACATTGGTGGTGGTCTGGGATCAGAGGACTGCAACTGATTTCCTGACTTTTTCTCTTGAGATCTGCTGGGATATGAGTGAGAAATCAATCTCTCAAGTGCTCCAATACTTTGTTCAATGCAGGACCAGAGGCAGAAAAAAACAGTTTTCAGCATTTTTTATGACAAAGACTCTTAGTTCATTTTCCAGTCCAAATTCATGCATTCTTACAAAAAGAGGTCTGGAAGGGGCTGTGGGAGACAAATTAATGCAAGCTTCATACAGAAAGCAGAATAATTTGTACCTCAGTCATTGTTGACAAATGCTGACACTAACTAGCATGTCCTTGAAAACCTCAAATAGCAGCTACTCCAGGTACTCCAAGGTCTTTTCCGTCTTCATTAGGTAAGATCCCTGATGAATCTTTACTTTTAACTGCTCTCCTGTTTGCAAGCTACTTGCCTCTTTAGCTCATTGACTGAGTCCTGCTCCCTTAAAGGCTGTTTTACATTTAACTCTCCTAATAATTTATGCTCTAAAAGAATACAAGAAAAAAATATATTGTTTGAGCTTTCTGGAAATACTAAGCTTACTTTTTAAGCACCCTAGTTTAATTTAAGATATATTTTGGCCTTTCACTTAAACTTTCTTAAATAAGAGAACACAGTCTATTAGTTTTCATTTTAAAATTATTAAATTAGTATGTATATTTACATGCATTGTGCATGTGACAAGTCATTTGACCTTCCATTAGTAGCATTATTTATTAACCATTTGCTGGTTTTTTGTTATGGTACTGTGAGCATATTTGGGGGTTTGAGCTATGCGGGCACTTGATCAGATTTATTTCTATTGAGTTTTGTACAATTAGTAGAGCGTGTTAGTGCTGTTTCATATGTATGAAAAAAACTTACTCTTGTGTTAGGCACTTAGATAAAAATACCTTCCATGATTTATGAGTGGATGTTAGACAGCTCTATAATCTTATATTTCACCTGAGTTCTGAAAAGACCAAATGTACAATGGTGAAAAATAAAGACTTCAGAGAGCCCTCTAGATAGGCAATACAGCCACAGCTGTCACTATAATTTTGTTTCAGATTCATGTTAATAGCAGCAAAATATTTTCTTCATAGCTCTATTCCAAAATACGGCCCATATGTCTTATGTGCCACATGCAGTAAAGAACGAAGTTGCATACTTGCAGCTGAAAGAAGGATAGGTACAAGCATCTTAAGGGAAAAAGTCTCAATTTGTTTTAAAGTCAGGACCTGAATAATGCACTGATAAAACGCACTGATGAGGCTTGGATGCCTTTAATTTGTTGGATTATTTTTAGAAGTCACCATCACTTTCGTATGCGGTTCCTAACCTAATCTGTATTTCTGTCCCTTTTCCCCAAAACCCAAATTCTGTCAGTAGAATAAATATTTAAAAAAAAAAAAGAATGGAGGAGAGTTCTAAGAAATTCCAAAAATATTTTAAATTGCATTGTGACCACAATGTGGCCCATGTATTTCATGTCCCTGGAGATCCCAGAGTTTCTAAGTTCTCAACAAATCAAATTGTGTGACAAGGTTGTAACTAGATCTGAATGAAAAATAGGATTCTATCAACATGTTAAAATTTTCCTGTCGTGAATCATATGAAATTACAGGCTTTGGAATTTTTTTAGGAAAATAAAAGCTCAGGGAGCTTGCCTCCGGTTTGATATGTAATCCACAGTTTCCTCCCTGCCCCTTCAACATTTGATTCACAATCTTGTCCTCATAACCCATCTCCTGTGTGAACATTTGATGAGGAAGGCCCTGGAGTGTAAATGGCAAAGTGCATACTCACATCTCTGATATGCCTGATTTAGACCAGAACACTGATTTTCAGCCTTTGCTCTGTAGACCCCTGTGGTTTTCAGCAAAAAAAACCCCCAGCAAATAAAAAGCTAACTTCCCATATGCTGTAGAAGCCTACAGACGTGACATTTCTGAAAGGATCCACCTCTCCTTTGGGAAATTTATGCAGGGGTAAACAAACTGAAATGGACTGAAAAACTCTTGACTAGAAATTTGAGTTAGTCACTCTCAATGGTTACTTAGTTCTCATGCTGTTTGGAAGCTCATGTGTTTTTTGGATGAAATTGTTTCGCTTCATAGGAGGGATTATATATTCACTGAATGGGTGAAGCAAAGGGTGTCTTTAAAGTCTCTGCAAAATATAAGTATGGTACTGTTTAGACAAAGTTGAACAGTTGAACAGCTTGAGCAGATGTTTATCTAGAGCTTAGAGACTGTTGTATTATTTTCATCTTTTTCTTTTCCTTTTTTTTTTTTTTTTGGATCAATGCTCCACAATAATAAAGAAAAATCTTCTGCAAGACAAGAGAATGATGAAAATTAAATCACTTCCAAGAAAATGGTGAGATTAAGCTTTCTGTATATTTATGAATCCTGAAAAAATGCTTGGATGAAATCAGCATCACCAACTCACTCTTGTTGTTCTCCCTCATACTGTGAGTCTTTCCGAATCAGTAGCAAAAATAGGAATGATTGAATCAGTGAAGCTGTGAACATTACAAGATGCACACTCCAACAAACATAAAATGCGTGAGTGCCTGGTGAGCATTAGGAAATCTGTCACTATGAACAATTGAAGATGACAAGTTTAAATAGACCGAGGAATTCCAGTGTTATCTTACTTTCAAACAAAATTTTTTAAAAATTGTCATGATCTCTTCTTTTTTTTTTTTAAACTGAAGATTAGCTGTGTGAAAAATAAGTTAGTTTAAATTCCTTTTACATAAATGAAAAAAATAGATTCTGGGAAAACCATTAAAAATGGACACAAGAGCATTTGTGCACTGATCACTTTTTTTTTTTTTTTTTGGGCTAGAACTTTCAAGAACACCCTTTCATACTCCTAGTGCTGGATGACTAACCCAATATTACAGCCTCTCATGGGTACTGACAATGCCTCAGCTAAAAAGTCCTCAGTTTTCTGTTGTTTTCTTGCAAAGAAGAGAACGCTCTATGTTTGAAAAGTCTACCATTTTCATAAATAACTTGTGAGAGTCTTATGTGAGGCTGATTCTATACTGAAAGAGTTCAAGCCCTGCAGAGACACCCCATCAGGCAGCCTCAGGAGCATCTACCGTGCTGGCTCTCACAGCAAAGTGGCAAGCACGGGGAGCAACCATTAAAGGCATTAGAAGCAGTTTGCTTCCACAGTATTTTGTTTTGTGAATTGTTTTAGCTGGTTTAATTCTACAGAGAAGAAGATGGGAAATGATAATGAGAGCTAAGGAGAATGGGACTATCTTGAGATAGTTAATACCCCTCACAGTAGGCAGATGGATTATCTGAAAGGAGGAATAAAAATTGCATTTTTTGAAAGCAACTCTAAGCTTCAGAGAACCTGGGGAATCATTTTCTGTTGTATTTGTGGGCATAGTCTCATCTGCAAGATATTTAAATATGAGTACCCCTTGAGCACATAACTTCTGCTCATTTAGCTATCTAAATAGTTTTGTTGATTTTAGTGTTTAAACTTTAACCTAAAGGGTAAAAGCAGAATACCAAGGAAATCTTTGTAGTGCCAGTGGTCGTAATAAGGATAAAATGTCAGAAAGTAGGTTTCTGTCTTTCCTTACAGTTAGTATATTCTAGTATAAACACTTTGTAAATTACCTGTCCTCTTTCACATTTCAACTTTCTTACTTATACTGCATGTTAGATGGAAGTGCTAACTTTAAAATTAGTCATCCTAATGTGCTAAGCACTGCAAAAAGATGGATGTTTTGAACATAACAGGCTTTACATTAAACTCCAGCACAGATTAGATGAATTGTGGAATTATGTCTAATACTCTCAAGGGGTTTTAGTGATCAAACACACAGTAGATCCATGCTGACATTAGGTCTAGCATGTCTAAAAAACACGATAGACATCCAGCGTTCTACAGACCTGCAGTCCTACTGGTTTATGTTTGAACTTCTATAATGTAAAAATATTGACTGAAAAAGCCCATTTTTTAACAGTCAACAATAACTCCAGTGGTGTTCCTGGGTAGTCTTGTCCCTGTGTATTTCACAGACTGTATTCTGTATGTATCTGCTGCAATGCTGTGTAGCCCTCTTACACTGTAAGTAGACTGATACTTGCAAATTTTACCTATGTGCTAAAATTATTTTTGCCTTCACCATAGGACATTGACATGAAGTCTGTTATGGTAATGTATGAAAGTCTAAACATTTGTAATATTCTAATTTTTGAGAGATTCAAATTAATTTGTTTTAAGGACCACTGATTTGCTACTGTTCACTTACCACTGAGAAATGCTTTTCCCCAACCACAGGATGGATTTAATCTCAGTAATTTAATCTTCCTAGACTGTTTCATAAGATAAGGAGAGGTATCTAAAGCCCATGGCATCTAAGACAGATAAACCCCTGCCTGAAAGCTCCTGTCTCTGTCCAGGACTAGACTAGTCAGCTGAAGTTAAGTGAGATGAATCTCCTCTACAGTATGGAGGGCAGCTACAGCAGACATTCACATCCCTCAAGATGGGAAGTGTTCCTCATGCTTGCAGAGGAATCTGAGGACTTTCTTTGCTGGCAGAAGTCACAGTGAATAGTTAAGTATGGCTAAGCACACTGACTAATGAAAAAACTGGTAAATTTGAGTTGCAAACAGATCAATTTTAAGTGATGAACTAGGCGTGAGTTTTCACAGCAAAGGATGAAATTAAATAACCATTTTTGCTAGTAGTCAGGCTGCATGAAAAAATAGCACCGTCTGGTATTGCCATCAATGAATGTGTGCATTTTAGACATTTCTAAAGTTTTGTTTTGTTGGGTTTTTTGTTTGTTTGTTTTGTTTTTTAATTCTGCAACCTTATTATGTAAGGTGAAACAAACAGAAAAAAGAAATTGGATCTATGTGGCAAAGTTTTGGTAGCTGGGGACTGTGTGAGCAGCCTTTGTGAGGAGACATCAGGAGCTGCCCATATATCAGAGAGAGATCCAGCTGGCTCCAAGACAGACCTGCCATTAGATAAAGCTGAGCCCATCAGAAACAGTGGGAGCACCTCTGCAGTAGCATATTTAAGAAAGAGTACCCATCAGAAGCTGGGATAGAAGAGTGAGAATATGTAAGAGAAACAACTCTCTAGGCCCCCAGGTCAGTGCAGAAAGAGGGGGAGGAGGTAGTCCAGGCATACAACCAGAGACTCTCCTACAGCCTGCAGAGAGAGTGCAGTGACAGGTTTTTCCTTGCATCCCATGGATATCCACCGTGGAGCAAACAGCCACCTGCTGCCTGTAGACAACCCCACATCAGGGCAGGTGAATAGCCCTGAAATGCAGTTGTGAGTCATGAAGGGCCCATGCTTAAACTCCTGACAGAAAGTGCAGCTCATGGAGAGTGCACCACAGAGGAGCAAGTTTGCTGTCAGACCTGTGACCCTGTGAGCAAGGTCAGCACTCCATAGCAGGACCCACGCTGGACCAATCAGCCTGTGGGAAGGACTTATGTTGGAGAAGATCATGAAGGATCACTACAATGGGTGAGCCCTTATGATGGAACAAGGGAAGAGTGTGAAGAGGAAGGAAGAGCATAGATGGAGTGTTATGAACTGACAGTGGCTGACCCTTTCCCCCATCCTGCTGCGCCACTTGAGGTGCCGGAGGTAAAAGAGTTGGGAGTGAAGTTGAGCCTGGGAAGAAAAGAAAGATGAGAGGAATATGCTTTATTAAAGTTTGTTCTTATTTCTTATTAATTTATCCTGCTTGGCAATAAATTAAATTTATTTTCCCAAGTCCAGCTTGTTTTCCCTCTGATAATTGGTAAGTGATCTCCCTTATCTCAGTCTATGTGTTCATCATTGTCCCTCTGTCCTGTTAAGGAGGAAGAGTGATAGAGTAGCTTGGTGGGTACCAGGCAGCTAGCCAAGATCAACCCACTGCAAAATAATAAAGATTTTTTTTTTTTTTCTGAACCTGAGACTGTGGAAAATAGGTGTCAGGAAGGAGACAGATGAGTAACTTACGAGGGATGAGAACAAAGTCCCCAAAACCCTGAGGCGTCATCTATGCCCTAGGTTATGTAGTGTAATTAGATACGTGACTCAGTTGCCAATCTGAATCTGTCCTGATGAAACTAGATTTAATCTTGCATAAAAATGTCTGTTCATGGGATAGGGTAGTTTAACTAAGATGAAAAGATAAGAGCGTCCAGTAGAACTTGATGGCATGGATGAATTTCAGACTAATGTAAAAACAGCCCCTAAACAGTAGAAGATATGGAAGACTTTTTTTTTTTTTTTAACAGATTTCATAATAAATTGTCCAGTCAAAAATGAGTGTGTTTGTTTCTGTATTTTTTTGCATTTTAAAACTTACATTTTCTTTCATCTGTATTCACCTGTGTTACTCCTGAATCACTCAGGCTATGTGAGCTGTGGTAGACATGACTGTAGCATTTGAATAAAGGAATTGAAACATCTGAATTAAACTTCCCATTGCAGAAACACTTGTCAGTTACTGAAGTGATCTGTTTCCCCTGTGAACTGATGCATACGGGATTTTAAACATGTGCCACTGAAGTGCATTTTAAAGGCTGTTTTTTAAAAAACCTTTTGTACAACCCTGAAATGTATTTAACTTTCTCTTAACACTGCTTTGTTGGGCACTTGCCAAAATAAATTTCTAATGCAACATGTATTATCTGGTTTGCCAGTTTGGAATTTTGTCTATGCATCCTCAGCATTGATAAAACTGAGAATTTTCTAGGAAAAAAAGTTGAATTCTACAGGCAATTTCATGGCTTTGATCTCTGTGCACCAGTCCCAGTAACAGAGAGAATAACCACAATGAGAAATGAGGGTACGCTCCAACAACAGCTTCATACTTTGAAACAAAATGAGGGAAAGGATTTTGAGGAAATTAAATAAAATAGGTTGAACTCCAGAATATACAATGAATGCTATATCTTACATTACAGGTATCACCTGAGCTCATTTTAATCTGTTCCAGGAATGGCTCACTTGCAGATCACACTGATCTGCATCACCCAGTAACAGGAAGCATATGATTTCCTTTGGAGACAGGCAGGGGAGCTCTTCACACTGACATAATGGAAGCAGACACTTTAAGGATACTTCAGAAAAACCGATGAGATGGATTTTATAATTTCTCAAAAAATGTTCAGATCTTTTTTGAGTAGCTTTTCTAATATGTATGTCAGAAAAGAGAAGGGCTATTTCTGATCTCCATAAAAGAAATGTATGAGTTAAATCTGGCAGTTATAACAATTTTTAGACTGAATTTTGATCTTAGTACCATATTGCACTGGCTGTTTTGTAATTAGGTGCCATTAAAAGAGGATGTCTATCAAAATGTTAACAAGAATGGTGGTCAATCTCTGTCAGATTTATTGAAAGCAAATACATTTACAAGTTCCATCATAAATCTTGGTCAAGTAATGAGATTCTCAACTTATTTTCCATAAAGCAGTTATTGTATTATGCAGGCAAAATGTCATGGTACACAACAGTTCAATTTCATCAGCTCTTCACACGGCAATGAAATAATAAACCAGTACTGTTCCAATTTTGATTTATTTCATTGTCTTATATTAGCCTAGAATACATGCATGTATGGAATATTTTGGCAGAATACATGCTAAAAACCCCCAAGAATTCTCTTATTAATGTTGGAATTCTAACAATAAAATGTCAAACTCTTATTTAAGAACAAAATTAATTACGAATATTTTTAATGTTTTGTTTTGAAATGATGAAATCAGTATTTGAAATTATTACTAGAGTTGGCACTAACACTGACATTAATACACATAAATAATGTGCAGAACCAAATGATGCAGAACTACTTCTTTAATCTCTTAACTTTTAGTGAGCAGTTCTAAACAAGAAGTTGCTTCCTCGGCATATCTCAAATAATTAACTATTTAATACAACTTGGAGCTCAAGGGGAATTTTCAACATTCCTATATCTATAGGTTAATATTTACCATCTATCTCAAAAATGTTTAGGTATTTTTCAAAGACCAATTTTTATTTTAATGCCTGCAGAAGCCATATAATGGTAAATAGTTTTCTTGTGAGCGCACTTAAGGAAGAGATAGGAACTTGTGGTTGATCTGTCTGCACTGATCAATGACTGAGCAATCAGCTGATATTTAGGGAAATCATATAAGTACTATGAGCTGTGGTTTCAGATTCCCTCAGTTGGAAAAAGAAACTGAAATTTTTTGCTACTGTTCAAGGTATGCACTTCTCACAGAATAAACAAAGAGCATTATGTTAGAGCATTCAGCCTTCAGTCCTCCAGAATGTTATAACTTCTTATTTCTTCCACCTAAAATGATGCGGAAATTTAGGTTAAATTGACAAGTAGTTGGGGAGGAAATAGGTTGTTTAAATGAATATGCTGCTGAAGAAGAAGTTCTTCTCCAGTACAAGACTATACTTATCTGTGTGGGTCCAGTTACATCTATATTGAATGTTAGGTTTAATCGTCAATTTATGTCTAAGCCTACAACTGCTGATCTTGGGTACAAAAACCTACCTTAGTCTAGTCCCCAGCAGGTGGCTGTACTCCAAATTCAGCAGCATGTGGAATGTCCAGATGCAACATAGTGGTGCCTATTGGCCCTTCCTGCTATATTTGAAATGCATATGAATTCATTTGAATTTTATATACTGAAAGTTGTAGCTTTCAGACAAAAAAGGCTCATTCCTAAAAGGACTTTGAAAAGCAGATTGTGGATCACTCTAGGGTGGGTCCAAAGTAATGGATGCAAAAATGTGGATTTTGTGTCTTAAGTCAGGGGGAGATGACCTTCAGATTAGACCCCAGGGATAGCTGTGTGCTGTATTACTGGATGGATATTGTTCCTGAAAGGTGTTACTGACTGCTTTGTTCTGCTTAGATGAGCAAAACAGTCAGATCAGGATTGATGTTTATGCACTATGCATTCATTTTTGGCATAAATTCAGTTTAATGTTTCCATTGTGTATGTCTTTTCTGCTCTTTTTGCATTCTGTAAAAAGACTGCACAGAGACAATATTGTGAAATTGAGGAAGAATAGTAAATCAGTAGATTGATTTTGATATAGTTTCTGTCCAGAAAATTTTTAGACTCAAATTAAGCAGCTGAATAGATGTTATATTTTTCCTATGTAGTTCTATGTTTAAAATGCTGGAAGTGAGCCACAATTTTCTGGATTCACAATGAACCACTTCAGATCAATATTATCCTGTCTTAATATATGTTATATCTTGGCTAACTACACAACACAGTTTGGAAGTTTTCCTACAACTAGATTCAAGCACAGATCCCCATTTATCATGTAAGTAAATATATCATTTGTGTTTAAATGATTTTTTTTTCTTTTCCCTGCCCAGGAAGGAGGAATTTGATGACTTGCTAAAGGTTTCAGGAAGCACCAGAAAAATGATTGCTGCACTGCATGATCAGTTTGGACACACAGGGTTTATGTACCGTGATAAACATGATCTGGCTACCTAGAAACACTGCTGTTTGCAGTTTTAATGGCTAAAGGGCAGCAGAAACTACAAGGCTCACAAAGTATATGATGGCATATTCTCAAGCATATGGTGTCCTTTCTGGGTGTTCCTCTTGAGTTTTGCTGTGAAGAGGATTAAAGGAGAAGAAAACATATTTCCTTGGCTAAAATTCTGCTCACTCATAGGGGAAAAAGTCCAGAATTATATCCTTTCCCTACTGACAGAGTATTGTAACCCTACAGTGAGAAACCTGTGCCCAACACAGTTCTGTGAATAGTAGATCGCAAATTGATACTGGACAGCCAATACACAAAAGTTGGTGGCAACTCTTGACAACAAGTGTCACAAAACTAGGGAGTAATTGAAGGAAGCTAGTAGTTATAGTGGTTCTTCTGGAATACCATACTGGGGGACAAAAAGAGAGACTGGAGTCAGAAGGTTCAGGGAAGTAATCAGGAGTGAGGTGTGATGGCAATAAAAGTGTCCAAAAAGAATCACATATGATGCCATGGCACACTGTTACCCTCTCTCTATAGTCCCCCACTGCTGGGGTTTTAGCTGTTCAAGTAGGGGGTCCAGCTTTGATACTCTCCAGCTGTGTAACCTTGACTCAGACTGCTGAGTCAGAGCTGTAAGACCATCTGTACAGAAATAAGAAAAGTAAAAAATCACAGAGAGCAGTAGGACTGCTGGTACGCAATTGCTAGGAGACCAAGGACTCAGCAGAGAAAACACCGACATGAAATGATAACACCTTAAGGAAAAGAAATGAAGGTAGCTGGAGGCTGGTCTAGTCAGGGACAGTCAGGAACTGCCAGGTTGGGGTTGATCCATCAGTGCTGATGGAGTAAGAGGGAGGAGCAGCTCTGCCCCCATGGTGGCGCCTGGGAGCCCTGGCCACCAACCCTGCACTCCTCAGCAACATCTGCCTGCCTGGTGAAGGCTTTCCAGCTGCTGTACTGGGGTGTGAGCACACCCATGCTTAACCTCACAGTTCATCAAATGCTGTCTTTTATGTGGCCAATCAAGAATTGCTTTATACATGTGAGTTACCCATATTTTGCTTGCAGAGTATTTTTGTTCCCAGCTAATGATGCCTAAACAAAGTGGCTATAAAAATATTTTGTAGAGGCTAAGAGGTGATTTTGTTATTATGCTGGGAAGCCGACATGAGTATTTGAGAATGTAGTAGCTTAATAGGAAAGGAACATCATCTTGGAGGAAGCGATTTACATTTCTAGAATTAAAAAAAAAAAAGTCATCTACCAGAAGATATTCAGAAGGTATTCTGTTCCTGGGATGGATGAAGAATCCTTTGCTGCAGCCATACATCTGGAAAAGCTCTGATGCTCAGAGCTATCTGACATTAAATCATGTCAAGCAGAAGCAAACAGCAATGGAAAAAAAAATCATTGATGTTTTTAATTAGGTTGTCTTGAATGCTTATCTGCATTCTAAAAGCAAAAGGCTTATTTCAGTAAAAATCATGGCCAGCTTCTGTAGCAAGGAAACTGGCTGTACTCAAACTGAATTGGGCCCTAAATTTGTTGCTTGGCAAGAGCAGGGAAATGTTTTGCTCTGGTGTCTGACTCCATTGGCAGTGGTGCTTGTTAATCACACAACCCATTACAATGCACTGTACAAGGAGGAATCTCAAAAACATCTTATTGCTGAGCTAAAGGCTATAAAGTGCAGTCTTTTCTGCTAACCAGATTTGTGCTCTGTTGTGTTTAGTGGTAGTTGTGCCAGTCCGTGATTACTCACAATTGGTGACTAGAGACTGTGGCTGAGAACCCTGAGTGTGAGTGCAAGAAGGGGAGGACCTCAGAGCTCATGCTTTGAGGCAATATTTAGGCTAGCTTAACACTGAGCAATAAAATGAAGACAATAACATGGACAAGGAAGGCTAAAAATGTTTAATTACTTTACCCTGATCACTATTCTCCTTTCCAAGTTGGCAAGCAGGAACTGGAACTTGCCAAACATGCTTTATTTTTAAATCTTTTATCCATTGGCAAATCTGCATATTGCATCAGACCTCATAAAGGTGTTTTACAGTTTTGAACAGTTTCCCAGCCTGTACAAACCCATGTGTTCATGCACACACACTTAGAGAACAGCAGCCTGCAGGGGCAACGCAGACTCTGGGGTGTGTGGGGGTCCATCCCCCACTGAATTTTGTAACTAAATCTCTCTGAGTCATGCTTCCCCCTTTCCTCAGTGCAGCAGCAGCAGCAGTAACAAGGCTAGCACCAAGATGAGCCTTGCAGCCCACCGGAGGGGGGAGTACTGTGCATCCATGCATTCCTTTGAGGGAAGGAATCCCCCTGCCCCAGCACCTTCCAACCCGCCAGCTAGAAAGCTCAGCAATTATCCACATATACAATGTTTCTTTGTATGTTGGATGCTCCCTCTGAACACTGCTCTAGGACCTTGTTTAATGTAGAGTAGAGAATGTGAGTATCAGCAAGGCTGGAATACTGACCATAATGACTAAATGGAGAAGGGGTTTAGTCTCATAAAAAATAGATATCTGTTAGTGGAATCATAGTCCTGGCACAGCGCTGGCTGACTTCATCTGGGAGATGGGAATCATTGCAGCTGTGTACACTTTCATTTACATTGCTCAATTCCTGTCATCCTTTCTAATGCACAAACAGCCCAACTAGCAAATAGCTAATATTTTTTGCTGGTGAGTGTGACATTTAAATTTTGGTTTTGGTTAGTAAGCAATGTCTGGCATTACCTGATGGCTGGTAGCTCAATGGAGTGTGATCTTGTTCTCATTGTTTAATACTTTCAGTTAATTTTCTATGGTTTTATTCAATGAGAAATAAAAAGGGACGGTAGCTGATTTTCTGGGAATAAGGTATTTGAATCCCTTTTTTGAGGTGTCACAGATGAATGTCACTTCATCACTGAAGAGTTTGAGCTGACTTCCTAGAAGGATTTGTGTTCTGTGTGTCTTTCATGTGTCTCTGGAAGGGCTCTTCCATTCAACGTAGCATGGTCCAGAGGTGTCAGCAATGTTTTGTATTACTGTTGTGACTGAAATGCGCTTTCATTATTATTATGCCCTGGCTGATCTGCAGGAAGTAAGAAGTGTCACAGGGTGAAAAAAGACCATAACTTATAAGTAAAAACAATGCACTTAGGCAGGTATGTTTATGCAGTTTCTGTATTTTTAATTTTCACAAAAGCTAATTATTTATTATCAATGCCTGGCTCAAAATTAATCCTACCAATTTAATTGCTTCCAATCTTAAACATTTGACAGTTACAAATCAAGATTAAAAAAATGGAACTGAGTGATAAAAAAAGACTTGATTACCTTTAAAAGGTCCCTTCCAACTCAAACTATTCAATCATTCTATGCACATAGAATCTATCTCTAGTTTTGACTTTATTTTTATCTTAGGTTTTAATACAGTCCCTTTGCATATTCCATCAAATGACCAATGTATATTACAATCTTGTCAGTTCTGTATCCAATTTATTTTTCAAATAGTCAGTGTGCTGAATCATAGTTATCTTAAAGACCACATTTCTCTTCATTACCTGTCAACTGACTGTGCTCCATGGCAGCAGTGTGGCCAACAAAGTCCAGGAAGAATGCACTCCTGTGCATTCCATAGCATATTAACAGCTTTAAGTCTATGTCTTCTTAGCTAGTAATAACCCACATATTTCAGCCAGGTTCTAGGCCTCTTCCTTTTCTGGTCATTTTTCTTCAGTGATGATAAGTTTCAGATAGCAATATTTATCATTAAAAAATTAAATGAAATACTGGAATAAGTGACCCCAAATTCAGAATAAAAGTCTGAGATATATAAAAATTATTATTTTTTTTACCCTGTACAAAATAAGATTTTGTAGATATAAAGGGAAGTGAATTGATAAATATAGATTACCAACATATTTTGCCCTTTATGGATTTTGAAAGAGATCAATTTTTGTGTAAGGAAGCACAAAACCTTATCATGATTTTCAGTTTATAACATAGGAAACACTTGTAATCTATCAAAGCTGAGATTTCAGTAAATCCTTATTCTAAAATTAATAGGTCAAAAAGGGAAATTTGAAACTATACATGGTATCCAAGAAGAAATAATTATTTCCCAAATCTTCAGTTCTTCCAGGCTTACATCTCATTGAAACCAAGTAGAGTACATATAATACTTTAATAATTGCAACAGAATAAACACACAGTTTTCATTTTACCTTCTACCAATATTTATAAGTTTTTATGAGGTAGTTTAGAGACAGCGTCATCTGAGATGGTTTAGGGTGGTTCAAAATTATGTTTAAGACTTCTTTAAGAGAGATTTCTTTTCAGCTACTGGCCCAAAATTTGACTTGGTCTTTTGTAGGGCCTCTGCATACCTGACAGTCTGATTCAGATGTCTTGGAGACCTTAGGCTATTATAACAAGTGGCTTTAGGAGCTGTGTTTAGTCAACTGTATTGTCTTTTTTAGACACATTTTTATAACATTTAACTTCAGCCATCAGAAGTGCAGGGGAAGGATCCAATTTAATATTGATACCTAAATTAGGTCTTTACCTCTGTCATGTATATTTACATGACAAATGACATACATATGTCATTTATACAATGGCATATGTATAATTTGTGTGCGGTTATCTCAGAACATTTAGGAAATCTCAAATGGCACTAAGTCTTGTTTTGGCAATTGAATTCGTCAATTTAGTTGCCATTATTCTTACTGAAGCCTTGTTGAAAAGAGACTTAAGTGCAATTCATTTATTTACCTTCTGTGTTTGTTGTGCCCAATTTGAGTATCTGCTTTAGGCAGTTCTGGAGTCACCAATTTATGGAGAAAGACCTATAAAATTAAGACCTTTCCAAACCTTAAAAATTTAAGATAAATTTAAGAGTTTAAAGCAGAATACTTAGGCTTTAGATAGTTTAAGACAGAAAAACTAAAAAGATAAAATATATCACAGGTGCTAAAGAGTTCAGTCTCTTATCGCACATTAAAATAAGAATGATCAAAAATCAAGATAAAACACTACTTTTATTCTGAGTAATTCATTCCTCATTATACTAAAGTCAACTGTTGACCTTAGCTACACACAGCAAATTATAATTTCTGAGAGTTCTGACATGTTTTGCCATTTCCCACTGCTGCAGTGTATGAGGTTATTGCCCTAGCTCTCTGTCCTAAGCAGACAGTATATCTGTTTCTTACTGCTTCAGTTAATAACCTGGTATATGAACTCAAACAGTTGCTAATTGCAATTACCATCCTGGTCTGAAAACTGCAATGCTACATAATAGAAATGCTGCCTACTCCATGTCCCTGCTGTAGGGTAACAAACAGTTGACTCTCGTAACCTCATCATAAACTGCAGCATAAATATAACAGGTCAACCCCTGGCAGATATCTCACTTATGGAAGAAACAAAACAAAACAACAAATCCAAATAAAAAATCCAAGCCATGAAAGTCAAAGCAATGAAGGGAATGCATTTTTTTCATCAGAAAGATCACATAAATTAAGTTCATACTGCTGAAGAACAAAGCAGATGGTAATAAATGCAACTTTGTCTTTAGACATCTGGTGAGAAAGGCCATTCCCTACTTCAAAATATTTAAATCTGTAACTCATACAACTTTTTGATACATCTAAATAACTTTATGAAATAATGAGCTTATATTTCCTTAAGGCAGAGGGGTTACCTCATTGCAGTTACAACTTCCTTATTAGGGGAAGACCAGGGGCAGGCACTGATCTCCTCTCTCTGGTCACCAGTGACAAGACCCAAGAGAATGGCCTGAAGCTGTGTCAGGAGAGGTTTAGGCTGGATGTTAGGAGAAGGGTCTTCCCTCAGAGGGTGGCTGGGCGCTGAACAGGCTCCCCAGGAAAATAGTCATGGCATCAAATCTGCCTGAGTTCAAGAAGTGTTTGGACAATGCCTTCAGGCACATGGTGAGACTCTTGGGGATGGTGCTGTTCAGAGCCAGGTGTTGGACTTGATCCCTGTGGGTTTCTTCCAACTCAGCTTAAGCTGTGATTCTGTGATCAATAGTTTAGTAAATTCACAGGGACTGGGTTTGCTTTTTTCAAAAGAGAACGCTTTTAAAATTTTGATTTGCAGAATGTGCGAAAACTTGAATTCTTCAATCCCCTTCGGACTAAATGAAATTTCAAGAAGATTTGAATTTTCTGAAAGAGAAAATTTAATTTTAGACTGACTTGTTGAAACCTACACTTAAAACATGACTTATCATATTCTCGTTATTGTGCAGTCTTTTCAGAAATTATATCACTAAATTAAAGTTGGGCTGTCTTGCATTCTTCTTTGAGTTTTATGCAATAACGTTTTATTCATTAAAGCTAAATAGAATAAAGACGTACCTTTATGAAAGAAAGAAGACACACATAGGAAGCCCACAAAGATGATGAGGATTTAATAAAAATGAAATCTCTATCCTCTATCCTCTATTTAATTATAAATATTTTCTATATTAAAATAACTTCAGTTGAGCAAAAGGACAAAACTACATTACTCACTCTTCTGTTTTAGAAGTGCCTGTTATGCTGGTTATTAATTTTGGTTAGTATAATAAACATGCCTGAAAGTAGCACCTCAAATAAATGATCAGACACATGGAAAAGAGAATTGACCTGTTTAAATGTCAAGAAATTGCACATTTAATTAGTGAGCTTGTTATTTCTCACAAAGAAGATTATCAGATGACAGCATTCATATTTTAATTAGGAGAGAATACCTTTGCACTCTTCCTCAGGCAGAGTACAAAATTTGTCATGCAAGCTGCTTTTCTTTGTGAACTGTTCTGCTCTGACTGCAGGCCTAGATTCTCAGAGGCAAAACTGCACTGAAATTGATAGCATAGATACCTGAACAGCCTGGAGAGCCTTGGACACCTTCTTTGACATGAAAATGTTTTGAAGACTATCTAATGGCCTCTTCTTGTTAAGGAGATGTGCTGTCTTACAGAGTCATAATTTTGGCCATAAACTTAATTTGACTTCAGATCTATATAGTTTCCATATACTCCTTTGATCTTCTATTTTGATCATTTCAACTAACTAGCCGTTCCCAATCAGAAGACTAATTCTGCACTCATTTATGGTCATTTTTGGTCCTTATGGTTTTAGTTGTCTTTGATTCCATCAGAATGAAATGTCTACACACTTCCCTCACCTCAGCAGCAACATCTGTTCAGTCTTTTTCTTTAGTCTCTCTGGCTTCTGTTCTCAGTTCGCTTCTGAGCCATGTGTCTGTGTTCTTCTATTCAAGCAGCTAACAAACATTGTGGCTGTTTCTTGTGACATTCTTTGATGGGCTTCACTTTGAAGACTAGCTCCACTTTGTCTTTTCAGCATGAAATTGAGTGTTCTATTCAATCTTTAATATACCTGGTGGGTTTGATAACATTGCTTATAGTCTGTGCTGCTCATTGGTCAAGATCTCTCATTAAAAAAGAAAATAAAAAAGAAAATTTATTAAAGAAGAAAATAATAATAATAATTATATA
>VZDJ01000302.1:4427241-4692697 GCA_008694505.1 Cyanoderma ruficeps
ATATATATATATATGCCACATTATGCAGATAGCAGGAGCCATAGTATCCTAGCAACAGCCTCCTTTTAAGATGAGTTTTTCAAAGGGCTATTTTGTGTGTCCAGAATGCTTCAAATAGGCTTAATTCTCCATGCAGGTTCTCTAGCTTCGTAATTTTTTTTAATGCAAAATCTTCTTGATAAGGCTGCTGTCACCAACAAAATGTAATAAACCCTACATTTTTAAAGTTTTTTTTTTAATCTGCATTTTTATAATAGTATCATAACAAGGAAAAATGGAAGTTCTACTCTCAGAAAATCCACCATAGTAAATTGATGAAGAGATTTCTACAGAAATTATTTTCATTACATGTGTGTTTTCTCTGCATTTGTCTTCATAAAATGGATTGATTTTGCTTTTGAAAACTGTGAAAAACTTTTGCTGCTCCCCAGGGAGAGTGGAATGTCTCCACAGTGCACTGTCTCTGCTCCAGGGACCTTCCATTCTGCCCAAGGGCACAGCTTCCAACAGGACATGCATCAGAAAAGTCTGGGTGCCTAACACTTAGTTCAGACACCATTCCAACCTAACTGGCAGGTGACTGAATCAGAAATTAGGTCTAACCCTCTGACCAGCTAAGGAGAGAATCAGAGCATCAGGGTGCAGGAACACCACTACCAATAAAAAAACTGGGAAGTGGAACAGATAAGAGGTGGAAAGCTATCAGGAAAAAAAATCTGGATTTATCATTCGCCAGATATATGAAAAACATTAATAAAAATTATTTTAATGCTATATTAGGATACTTCTTTTAATTTTATATTCACTGTATCACATAGATTCTCTTCTACCTTCTGGTTCTGTAAAATGTCAAAAATATGTACCTCTGTCAAGTCTTGAAATAACTGTTGTGGTTATCATGAGATGGGACTTTAATAGTTACCTAGGAGTTTAAAATCTTTAGTCAGTCCATTTTAGTCTCGCAGAATGTCAGAAATATAATCAGTTTAGACTTTGAGCCTTATTTGAATGTTTCATAGGTAAAAGGAGTAATGAAATAAGATATAATAGCAATAATATCTTATATCAATTAAATCTTGCCATTTCTTTCTGTGGTGTTAATTTTTTGAGAACTTTTAAATCTATTTAGTATGTCTCTATGAGTTGATTAGCACCGTTCTTCCTATAATACTGGTTTTTCCAGCATATTTGGAGATCAGTTGTTTTCCTGTGGAATATGTCAGCAAACTTGTAGAGACAAATTTAGAGAAGAACAATGAGAGTTCCCATTACATTTATCATTGAGGAACTGAGTAGGCAGAGACCTTCCAGTGATGTCCTAATGACTCCCTGTGGCAGATTACTGAAATATAGTTTTTCAACAAAGTAAAAAATAGAAATGACAGGAATGCTAGTGCAGTGGAATCTTTTAAATACTTTATACTTAACTCATTTTCATACTCCTGATATGGTTTCTAACATTTTCCTCTGATTTTTCCCTTCTTTGATCATTAGACCATGGTATTCCTCTGGGAGATCATAACATTATAACATTCCCTATGCTGTGGAGATATGCTAGGAAAATGAAGAAGACAGCTACTCAGGGAAATGTTAAGGAAGAGTTCAAAGCCTTACAGTTTTTATGGTCAAAAAAGCCTGGTGTGATTGTTTACTCTGACCACACCATAAAATAATCCTGGAAGCTTTAAGTCTGTTTGTCATCTGATTTAAACCCTTATGGGAGGACACTGCAAACACCAGTCATCGGGGGCAACTAACCCTGGGCCAAGACAATCTGACATGTCTTAGTGAGGTTTAGCAGGAAGATATAGACATGGCTGAGAATGGTCTCTTCTGGCTGTTTTGCAGAAAATACACGGTTCATGTTCCAGCTATCTTCATTCACATTAACTCATTAAAGTGCATAAATATCTAAAGGGAGGGTGTCATGAGGACACTTCCAGGCTCTTCTTGGTGGTGCCAAAAATAGAACCAAAGGCCGTGGGCAGAAGTTGATGCATAGGGAGTTCAACCTGAATATGAGGAAGAACTACTTTACTGTGGGAGTGATGGAGCACTGAAACAGATTGCCCAGAGAGACTGTGGGGTTTTGTTCTTCATCTGGACACAATCCTGTGCCATGTGCTCTAGGATGACCCTGCTTGAGCAAGGAGGTTGGGCCACATGATCCACTGAGATCCCTTCCAACCCAACTGATTCTGCAATTTCCTTCAGGTTTTATTCCCTTGGTTTCAGAGGTTTAAGTTTCAACATTCTCCACACCCTGTAAAGAAAGGAGAAAATGCCAGACAATTTAATATGTACAGACATACATGTTTATGCTGCATTGGGCAATAATGGAAGTTTACACTAGGATATCTTACTCAAAACGCTTCATATTTTATTTCTGACTGGATGCAGTAGGATTCTACAGAAATAAAGGATACAATAACAACCTTAAACAAAACTACAGATCCTCCCTTAACTGTGTTAGGAATAGAGTTTAAATAGAATTGAAGGTTTACCAATCTTGCAAAATTTCTGTGAATCTCTTTCGATACTGCTTAAGGGAAAATTGTTCTGGTTTCTGTGGCCCACATCTCACAATCCCTTATCCAAAGACTTCATATGCTGAGCTTAAATACTTAAGGAATAATCAGGGGCAAGCTTAAATTATGCACCACTCAGTATAAATTCCCCAGGTTCTCTTTGGTGAAATTCTTCTGTAGTTGGCAACATTAATGAAACAGAGAAGGCATCTGCTGGCATACATGATTGCAACACCTGCTTTCTCAGTATTTGTCCCTAAACATGTCAATGGCCATGCTACTTGTCTGAAATGCAGAAAGATAACAACACTTCACCCACATAACTGTAGGGCCAATGAAAATGTAACAGGTTTCTCCTGCCAAATCAGAGTTAATCCCAGGTAAAAAACCAAAAACAAACAAACAAACACAAAACTCCCCCAAAACAAACAAACAAAAAACGGTGCGGGTTTTTTTCTTCTTCTTGAGTTCTACTGATGAGGAATGCAAAAGCTTTGCAGCTTGGGAAAGAGAGTTTAGCTGTGAAATGGGTGGTAAATTAAAAGTTTAAAGACCACACTTTCCTAAATACAGGAACCAGACTCAAAGGCATGTTTTCTGTGATAAAAGTATCCTTGGAATTAAGAAAGAACAATAGTCTCCTGAGGTCATGAGTGATAAGTCACAAATGCCTGGAAACAAAGAAGTAGATGATAGAAGGAAGGAAACAATTAAATCTATTGTGGAGGTATAAAATGTGTGCTTCTATTTTATGGTAAAAACAAGGAAAGAACAAACTAGTTAGCATTTACATGAAATTCTCAGTAATAGGAAATTAAAGAAAGTATTATATCTGCCTAAAAAACCCTTTGATTTTGCAGATGGTTACCTTCTTATTCCCTGCCTTTCACGCATGTGGGAATAGAGTAAATGGAAACTAAATTAAAAGCAATATAATGAAAAACTAAAAAAACCCTTGCCTCACGTATTACTCTAGTTCACAGTTTATTGTTTCATAGCCAGCAAATTCTTACGATTTTTAATGTGAAAAAAAAGTGACACATTTAATTTATTACTATGCCACAGCTGTTGTGAGAAGTTAGAAACTACACAGGACTGACCCACTCGTGGTCTGATTTGAAAATCGCCAAAAAAAGGTGTGATTTAGTTACTTGTATGATCTCTACTGCTTTTTTGAGCAGCCAATTCCTCCTGCTGTAGTTGATGTGAAACCCAGCTCTTTCTAGTGGTGAGACACTCTAGAAAATAGATCACTGATAACTCAGACATGCACATTGTGAAACAGTCAGTGTATTAGCTGCTTAGCAAGGGAAAAACGGTAAAGCCTCAGAAAAACTTGTTCAAACTATTCCTAAGCTTCAATTCAGTAAAAAAATGGTGATACAGTCTCTCTATCTGTTTAGGTATGTCAATAAACCTGGATTTTGTTAATGTTCTCCAATAGGTTGTCTCTAGTGACTTATCCTAAAAGCCCTTGGCTCAAGCATCAATAATGACTGGTAAGAATAAACCTGCTATTTTATTGTTGGAAGACAAAGAACATAATTTTCACTGTCTAGGAAGAAAATAAATGCCTCCATAATAATAAATATCTGAATATTCATAGTGATACGCTGTAAGTACTGAGACAGGTGTGGAATGGTTCTTCCCACAGCAAACAACAGAAGCATTAAATATGGAGTTATCTTTGTGGTGAGCAAATGGCCCTCAGAAACTAAACTATATCTGTGGCTAATTTATTTCCTTTAAAAGACTGAACACACTGTTCTCATGTTTAATGGAATATGTTTCACAACAGGGTTGTACTGGCTACAACTTTTATATAACATTAGTTCTGCAAAAGTAGCATATTAGAACATAAATGCATTGCTAATAAACAGAAATGTAGTAAATGCTTTGTATGCACACAGAAAGGAAAAAGTTATGCATAAAGAAGAACAAAAATCTACCATGAGTGTTTTCAAATTTAATCAGGTCAACAGTCTTAGTGTGTTTGAGTTAGGGTGCATCAAAATGAAAGAGTGAGTTTAGTGGCTAGAATACAGAATTGAGAATCAATATTCCTAGGTTTTATTCTCTGGTACTAACTTGTTGTGTGACTTTGGGCAAATCATTTGAGAGCTTTGTGCCTAAGGTTGTTCATCTTTCAAATGAGGTATTTGCATGATTTATGAGGATGTTGTAAGGCTCAACTCCCAGAATATTTGCAAGGAAAGGTACAGTCTGAGAGGTACTAGAAATGCTGGATGTAATGACAGTAATACATTGCCATGGCCAGCTGCAAATGTTTCTTTATCTTAATGATGGAGCCAAATTGTGACTGTTGATTATGTCTTCATTCTTCCAAAAGTGGAAAACCATCTCATGGGTTCTTACCAGTATAAAACTGGCTTCCTATGTTGAAGTATAAAGCAGGTATTCTTTATGATCTCTAGTGCCCTGTGGGACTGCACATGCTACCTTTTTGCTGTATTGTTTTCAGAACTCCTGCAGGATGAAGGAGCACCCAGCAGGAATACCAAGGAAAGGAAAATAAATCAAAAATAAAACCCACAAATATGCGTTGCAAGTCATTATAGCAAAAATTCATCTGCTTTAAATAACAAAACCAAGAAAACAAGTGCCTTAATTGTGCTGATTTATGGTGAAGCTATAATTTGAATAAATGAGAGAAGATGGAATATTTTGCTAAGAGGAAATGACTATGCCCCCATTAAGAGCAATCTGATTTTTTGATTGATATAAGAGGAACTGGCTGGAGAAGCTCAGGTGAGCCACTAGATCACTGTGTACTTGGCAGGGATACAGATATGTCCTGCCAAGAGCATCTTTATAGACAAAAGGGTTATCCATTGTTAGGACCTGGTGAGGTATTTGAGAAAGAAGAATATGTGCTGCTTTAACTTACCAAATGACAGATGTCCAGTGAATTCAGTTTTTTCCTGTGAAAAGAACATCTACACAGAGTTATTTGAAAAGCCACCAGATATTCTACCAGCTGTCATGATCCAAGTTAGTTTCCAGGTTTGCATCTCTGAGGTGCATCTCATGTAAATAGGTAGAATACGTGAGGAACGAATTATCACAGAATTACAAATTGGTTGGGGTTGGAAGTACCTCTGGAAGTCATCTGGTCCAACCACCCAGATTGATCTTGCGGGGCCAGAGCTAGTTGCCTGGAACCGTGTCCAGATGTCTTTTGAATATCTCCAAGGATGGAAACTCCACAGCCTCCCTGGGCAACCTGTGCTATTTCTCAGCTACTCTCACAGTAAAAAAGTATTCCCCGATGATCAGACACGAGCTCCTGTATTCCAGTTTGTACCTATTGCCTCTGGTCCTGTCTTGGGTTATGTAACCAAGAAATGTTTATTCTAATCCATCTGTTGAAACCAGTTTGGGGAGGTGTTTTCTTTATCTCTTGTAACTCCAGGGGGGAGGGTGCCTTCTGATAATGGGCCAGTTGTTAAAAATGGGTGGGACACTGTTCCTTATCTCTTTCCATCCTCCAGGGGATATCTTCTGTTAACAGGCCATTAAGGCTCACCAATGACATGACACATTACATCATCCCATTGGGAGATGCTCCACCCAGTGGGGGGAGCAAACCGTTCCTACCTAGATAAAAACTGACGTAGGAACACGAGGTATCCAGTATTTCCACTGGATTCCTGGAGGAAGACTGGACCCATCTCGCCATTACTGGACCCTTTTTCTACAGTACCATCTCTGCTCCAACAGAACTATATCTGCCACTCCAGGAGGGCTTACTTTGTACTGCTTCCAAAACCCTGACCAACAGGGTGTCAAGTTGTATTTCTGACTGTCAGGGTTTCTAGGATTTTCTGTTTGTTTTGTTTGCTTGGTTTTTGTACTACTACATTTGTATTCTTAATATTTCTAGTAAAGAACTGTTATTCCTATTTCAAAATCTTTGCCTGAAAAGCCTTTAATTGCAAAATTATAATAACTTGGAAGGGGGGGTTTACATTCTCCATTCCAAGGGAACCTCCAGCTTTCCTTGGGAGATACCTGTCTTGCCAAACCAAGACAGGTCCTATCACTGGGCACCACTGAAAAGAGCCTGGCTCCATCCCCTTTGCACCCTCTCTTTAGTAATTCACATACATTGATAAGTTCCCTCTGAATCTTCTCTCCCTAGGCTGAACAGTGCCAGTTCTCTCAGTCTTTTGTCATAGGTTGGAGGTTCCAGTACCTTAGTCATCTTTGTGGCCCCTTGTTTGGTCTCATACTGAAGAGTCTGGAACTGGTTGCAGCACTCCAAGAGAGGTCTCACCAGTAAACAGAGGGTAAGAATCACCTCCCTGTACCTGCTGCCAATATTTTGCCTAATGCAGACCATTATAACCTTCTTTGCTGCAAGGATACAGTGCTGGCTCACATTCAAATTAGTGTCTGCCAGTCCCTGGGGCTTTTTCTGGAAGGCTGAATTCCAGCTGGGTGACAGGAGATTGCTCAACCCTGGGTGCAGAATTTGGTGCCTTGTCAAAATTTATGAGGTTCCTGTCAGCCCATTTCTCCAACCTGTTGAGATTCCTCTGGATGGCAGCAGAAGCCTCTGGCATGTCATCCAGTCCTCCCATTTTTGTGTCATCTTCAGAACTGCTGAGGGTACACTTTGCTTCCTCGTACAGATAATTAATATTTTGAAAAAAAATTGAGCCAGTATTGACCCCAGTGGTGCACTGCTATTAACTGGACTCCAATGACACTTTCTGTCACTGATCACCATGCTCTGAGCTTGGCCATTCAAGCAGTTCACTCACCTCTCTGTCTGTTTATCCAGTCCATACAGCAACACTTTGTTTATAAGGGCCTCATGGGAGATTGTGTCACAGGCCTTCCTGAAGTCCAGGAAGGCAATATGCACTACTCTCCCCTTGTCTACCAGGCCAGTCATTTCATTGTGGAAGTTCAACAAGTTGATAAAGGATAGTTAGTGTACTCCTGACACTCATGATGATTTTCTTGTCTTTAATAGACCTGGAAATGGTTTTTGGAATTAGTTGTTCCATCACCTTCACAAGGATTGAAGTGAAACTGATTTGTGGCCTGTGCCTCCTTGCCCTTCTTAAAGTTAGGAATGACATTTGCTTTCCTCCAGGTAGTACTCCCAGTTGCCACAATTGATAAAAAAACTATAAAGTGGCCTTGCAATTACATCTGCCAGTTCCCTCAGTACTTGTGGGTGTATCCCATCAAGACCTGTGTGTTAAGGTATATTCATTTTGCTTGACATCTTTGCACTGACATCTTCATCACTCCAGGCTTTCCCTGTGGTCTCTTTTTTCATCCAGACAGGCCTTCTGACATTTTTGCCTGACCATAAATTTTAGAATAGAATACTCGAGCTTGAATGA
Source organism: Cyanoderma ruficeps (assembly GCA_008694505.1). Classification (NCBI taxonomy): domain Eukaryota; kingdom Metazoa; phylum Chordata; class Aves; order Passeriformes; family Timaliidae; genus Cyanoderma; species Cyanoderma ruficeps. The sequence goes on from VZDJ01000302.1 coordinate 4,435,151, forward strand.
GGTGATCCTTGAATAGTAATCTAGATAGCTTTCTTGAGTCTCCCTTCTCTCCAGGGACTTATTCCACAGGACTCTGCCAAGCAGATCTCTGAAGAAGCCAAAATCTGCCCTCCTGAAGTTCATGGTTTGATCTTGCTTTGTGGCAGCTGGCCAAGCTGAAGCAACCGTACACCTAAGGCTGTGGGAAACCCCTTTCTACTTGTGGCAAGTAGTAAAGGTTCATGGAAGTTTGTATGTTAATGAAGCCATTCTAAATAAGGTCATGTTTTTATGATTAGTCAGTTATGTTTTACAAATGCGGTTGTGTTCCTAGTTTGCGTTTTTGATGGGACCCTCACCCTCAGACCTACCCTGTGTATTGTTATGTTTTCCCCTTTCCCAGGTTCTTCAGCATTGATCCTATACCGTGTGCGGCTTCTCCTTGTTTGTTATTTGACCATTAGAGTTCTTCTGTTTTGGATGACCTGACTAAGCTGTCCCTCTATTTTGCCACACACATTCCCAGCTGGACTGGTCTCAACATTGCTTTTCACCTCCTCTCTGCCCTCAGGAACCTTATTGTTGCAACCAAGGTTGCCTTTGATCTTCACACCCCAACAAGTCCCTCCTTGTTGGTGATGCAAGAACAAGCAGACCACCTCTTCTCATTGGCTCAGCTTGGAGGAGGGAGTTATCATTGATGCATTTCAGAAACATACTAGACTGCTTATGTCCAGCTGTGTTGTCCCTCCAGCAGATAACAGGGTAGTAAAAGTTCTCCCTTGAGAACCAGATATTGTCATTCCTAAAGAGACTGAATCCCTCCATTGCAACACTAGTCACGGGTGCCATCTCACCCTGTTTCCCCAATCCCAATGAGATCAAAGCCCTGCATCTGTGCAAAGATCTTCAACTCATCACACGTTTCCCATAATTGCATATGTTATTGTACAAGCAGACCAGCATGCTGAGTTCTTGGACAGGGAACTACTTCTGGGATAGTCAAAAGCATAGCTTTGATAGTCCTCCCAAAACATCCACGATCCTGGGCCCTGGTGGGGAGAAAACCTCTCTAGATTCTTGGTTTGGTTGACAGTTTCATGTCTCTTTCCCCTGCAGCAGGAGGTCACCTGTAACAATGACTCACCATTACTCCCTGGTAGTCTTGCATGAATTAGAGTTAGGTGAACCAGGTTCTTTTCTTGCAGGCACATCTGACATCTCTTCAACTTTGAGGACTGTGAACCTATTTTGCGTTTGTAATCCCACAGATAGGGCAGGAGCCTTCCTTTTGGTACCAGAAGACACCACATTCCATCCATCCTTCTTCTCCTGAGGTTGCATTTACCATGATAGTGAGCGTTCTTCAAGCTGCTTAGTCTCAGACAAGATGCTGCCTATCTCCTTTTCACCTTCTTTGATGATAAACCTTACCACAGGAATTTGATAACCTTCATAAGAAAGTAAAAGTCCTGCCAAAGCCCAAATGATCTAGATGCTGCCAGTTATAGTATTAATTACTGCTTTTATTTTGCCACTTTCAGCTCCCTGCTATTCAGCACATAGTGACAGAAATGAGGTTATGTAGGCTGACTTTACAAATTCTCCTGAAGTTCTGAAAAGCAGTCAGTACCTGGCTGCAGAGGGACCACCACAGAACACAGTGGAGATCCTGCACGCACCATAGAAATTACTCTCAAAGCATGTTTTGAAAACTTGCTTTGGACACAGGGGAACTTCCAAAATTTCAGGCACCCAAATTGTTAAGTAGGTCAAGAGAATGACTGGAAAACAAGCACAACATCAAAATATTAAGCAAGGTACATATGATATCACTGTACAGAAAAATGACCTTAAAAAAGAGAAGATGGAGGTACAGAAGGAAGATAATTCTGACCTGTGTAGAAAATCATATTAAAAAGTCCACATTAAAAGAATAATTTTAAAAGCTGTGGTGAAGGAATAAAAAAAGGTGACATATTCTGATGCAACTGATACTAAAATGAAGCCTACATGTTACACCATTTGAAGAGAAAGGAATGCGGTTTGAAGATGTGTATCAGAAACTAAAAGGGCTAGTGCAAGTACAGTGAAGACTTGGCCTCCTGGTTTGATAAGAACTTCCTTTCCTAGAGATAACTTTTCTTTCCTTCAGAATACATATGCCCTATTGCCTCTCCTTATACTCGTCTCTGACTTTTGTTTGAATGTGCCACAGTATGTTGAAAATACTGTTGATCAATGGCAATTTTAATGTAAAAATAAAATATAAGATTTCCATACAAGTCAGAGACATAATAAGCCAGTACATGCTGTAAAATCTTTATGGCTAAGGCCCTTTTCATTAAAATAGTTGAGAATATTTTCTGCAAAGTGAAGGTCTTTGAAATTGTGTTTAAAGTTTTAATGATCCTGATAGAAAAACCTCCAGTGGAAATGATTACTTCCTTCCCATGTTCTACAATCATTGTACTAAGAGATCCCTAAATGTCAGATAAAATATTTTCATAAATAATGCATACAACTACATATTTGCCTTAGATATTGCCTTTTAAAATTCTGGTAGTTTTTCACCACTTACTGGAGAAAATCATATCTCTTTGAGTAGACATTTGAAGTTGGTAGGCAGGGGTTTTCTCTGGTTTCAGTTAAACATGTAGTCAAGTTATGCTTTCATATTCATGCTTTTTCATAGTTTTTGTGTATGTTACCACAGAATAATTTTAAAGCTTAAACATGAGAGACATTTTTTTCATTACCTTATATTGTTTATTGACTTGGACAAAATAACAGAACAATCATATACTGTTTTTGCCAATTTTTCTGTATTCCTGAAGGTATATAAAAAAATACTATGTACTACTCATGGAAGTAAAAGAAATCCTTTTCAAAGTTTAGACCCACTTTCACATACAAATCTTACTTAATAATAGAACACACTAATTTGTCAAGTTTTCAAAAGACATGTTGACTAAATATTTTTAGCAGTTTAAATAAACAAAAGCTATTGTTAGGTGTAAAATGTGGATTTTTAAGCTGGCTATTCATCTTAGCCCAGTAAATAGCTGGATCTCTTTCATAAGATAAACCTTTTCTTTTTTCTTTATTTTATTGCATGCACATTTAAAATCTCAAGATTTCTTTTGCTCTTGCACTATGTAATGAAATACAATGGAGGCAAATAAATGTGACTTATACTTGCCACAGATTAAGATCAAGAATGTGGTCAACTCTCTGTTTCTAAGCAGTAGTTTGTTAAGCCTTGGAAATGCAACCACATTCAGTCATGTGATTATACCCATATTTGCAAAAAATATATAGCAACACTTGTACAATAAGTAAAGAAAATCTTCCCTGATGAAATCCTACATTTTTAGGGTTATTTAATTTAACACTTTAAAAAACATTGTTGAATAATCGTTAACAGATTTTTTAAAATATATTTTGTCCTTCTGGCATGTGGAAAATTCATTTAATTCATCTAATTCATCTTGCTTATTATACTTTCACCATCACAGAGAGGCATTTGAATTTTGCTTTAATAAAATGGAGCTGTTTCCTTACCACTTAAAGCTTGCTACAGATGAATGTGCTTTCATTAAAAGTCTGTGTGATCGAATCTGCTTAAGTCTGTTTCTCTGATTCTCCATCCTTTTGCATGAAAGTTGATGACAGATGAGTAGCTAACAGTGAAAAGCAGTCATAGTAGGCATTTTAATCAAGCTTGCCATTCCAAGTGAAAAATTCTTGTTACAATGTTAGTGAAGATTCTCATGTTCACTTACACATGTGGCATAAATTTGCTACACTGGCTGTGTAGCCCAGAGGTGCTATAGCATAAATAAACATAGCTTCAGGCTTGCAGAGTGCTTTTTTTGTTAAGGAAAGAACAAAAAATGTTGAGTTCTTGAATTAAAAAGCTTTCCTGGGAACATTTCTTCTATCTAAAGCTGTCACTGATAGCGACCTGAAAAAAAGATGAAACTCCTAAAACATTTCCCAGCCCTGTTGTCCTTGGGGTTAATGGGAAGGACTTCAAAGCAAGTTGCTAAGTGATAGCCATATGGAAAGGTTTCTGCATTTCAGAAATCACATGGCAGCAAAGTGCACCTTGGCACCAGCAGTTCCAGATGATTAAGTTGGACGTATCTTACATCAATAGGTACAAATCTATTGAAGAATGACAGGTACAGTGTGTATAGACTAAATTACAGCATTCTTGTAGTTTCAGACTTTATGAAAAGGGTATTTATATAGGAAATGTACTTTTGAAATGATGCCTGCATACCCCCCTCTGCCCCTGAGGTATGTGTTCCATTGAGGTGGCAGGTGCCACATGGCTGATTTTGATAGAGGTAGATTTGTATAGAGATCATCTAGAGATAGATGGTGGATGTCTGCAGTGACAATTACATTCACCAGGCAGCAAACTCAGGCACTGAACACTTGTCTGTCCATCCTGCTTAATTGTCGGCTTGCTCCCAGCTGTCATACAGATCATTACAATTAGCTTTCTGACAGACAAGAACTAGTGATGTTTCTGTATTTGGTCTTAAAAAAATAAAAAGTGATAAAAGGGAAAAAAAAATGAAAAGGAAAAGCTAGCACTAGCCTGAGCTAGTTTCATTGTTCCTTCCTTCAATAGTGCAGCTCTACCATCCCTGTAACACCAGCTGGAGCAGCCAGCATATGCATTTTACTATGCTATAAAAACAGCTCTGGTGGCCTGCAACGCACTTTTCATGCCATGTCAAGCAATTTGAACTGAAACAACATAGGAACAAAAATTACCATAAGCAGAGTGCCCAGGTGGCCAAGAAGTCCAGTGGCATCCTGGCCTGTGTCAGCAATAGTGTGGCCAGCAGGACCAGGGCAGGGATTGTCCCTCTGCGCTTGACACTGGTGAAGGGTGAACTGTCCCTCCTGTGTCCAGTTCTGGGCCCCTCACTGCCAGAAAGATGTTGAGGTGCTGGAATAAGTCCAGAGAAGAGTAACAAAGCTGGGAAAGGGTTCAGAGCACAAGTCTTGTGGGGTGTGGCTGAGGTAATTGGGATTTAGCCTGGAGTAAAGGGGGGTCAGAGGGGTCCTTATTGTTCTCTACAGCTGCCTGAAGGGAGGTTGTAGGCAGCTGGGGGTCTCTTCTCCCAATTAACAAGTGACAGGAGAAGAAATGGCCTCAAGTTGCATCAAGGGAGGTCTAGATTTGATTTTAGAAAAGATGCCTCCACAGATTTCTCCTGTGAAGCAGTGGAAGAGGCTGCCCAAGGAAGTACCTTAGTCATCATCTAATATCTAGCCTAAGCCATTTGGTCTATGGCCCAGGAACTGGTCCTTGAAGCCTTGTATTCAACAGTCTGGAAATTACTGTGATAACTTTATGAGACCATTCATAATGCTTCTACAAAACTTAGAGGAAAGTGATGGTGTATTTCTGTGAACGGGGAAATGAAGATTAACTGTAATTTAATGTTTTCTTCAGAAATTTTCTAGACTTTTCTCAGACATTAAATAAAGGAGGTTTATTTTTCCCTTCCAGAAAGGAGCAGATTTCTTCTGGATTTCTCCCTTCCTTTAAGGTATTTTTTCCCTCACCCACTGGCACTAGGACATATAAAAGTAAATTCCATCACAGAGTTTTTCTGAAACTGTTTATTCCCCCTATTCTCACTCTCTGTAAAATGCTGCTGGATAGATAAATCCTTGGATAAAGCCCTGGATAGATAAATCTAAAGTACTGACTGGCATTGCTTGAACCCTGCTCCATCTTCTTAAAATCATGTAGTGGGTTAACTTTGGAAGGCAACTAAGCCCCTCATGGCTACTCGCTCATTCCCACACAGTGTGATGGGGGAGGGAATCAGAAGGGTAAAAGAGAGAAAATTCATGAATCAAGATGAAGAAAATTTCAGAAGGAAAACAAAAACTGTGCATTTAATCATAAAAACAACAAAAAAAATTACATTGAGACTTCTCATTGGCAGGCAGGAGTTAAGCCATTTTTCAAGAAAGTAGGATTTTATTTCACGTGCAGTTACTTGCCATCACCCTGAATGTGCCCCTCTTCCTTTTCTTCCTCCACCTTTATAAGCTGAGCATAACCCCCAGCCTCCTCACTGGTCGGGTGTAGAAGAGAAGCAGAAAAGGCCTTGATGCTTTGAGATCACTGCTGAGCAACAGATAAAACATCCCTGTGTTATCAACACGATTTCCAGCACACATCCAGAACGCAGCACCTTACAATCTGATATAAAGAAAATGAGCTCCATCCCAGCCAAAACCAGCACAGATCATGTTTTGTTTGTTTGTTTGTTTTTTAGAAATGTATCTTCCATTCCTCATGTACAATTTGTGGTTCAGGAAAAAACATGCACAAACTCAAGATAATTCTTACAGATGTAGAAACAAAGCATTTTGGATAAATTAAAGGTGGCCAGTAAAGATATTTTATTACACAATATATGCAGAGTTACTGGGGTAGCATTATGGAAAAAAGTAGTTAGTATACATGAAAAATGAAGCATTGTTCTGTATAATTTAGATAAATGCCACATGTTGCTTAGGTTATCTGTGTGAGAACTTGTTTGAACATTTTGAATTAAATTAAATTACACTTTATAGGGAGACAGCAGAAGAAAACAAAATAAGAGAAAGAAGAGCTGTGCTACAGCCTACCAAAAGTCTTTTGAGGAAACAAAGGTGAAATCACTGAAAGTATCCCAGCTGACCTGGTTTTGTACACTCTTCTCTAACTAAATATGAGGTCAAAGGGAATATTATAACCTGCATGCCTGAAAGGAAAGGTTGAAGTAGATTTCACCAGAATCTGGCTGTGACACAGAGACACATAACTATGTGAAAACATCCTTAGACCAGCAAGTAAGAATTCTCTCTACAAAGTGCAGAAGTTAATATGGCAAAAGAGTGTGGCTCCTTCAGCTGTTCTGAAAGGTCTTTTCAATTGCTTATATTGTTTTGAACGCATTCCAGTTTAGGGCAAACAACAGGATAAAAACCTATTCGGAAAAGGTAAAATGTAAGAATATAGGAAAAAAACAAAACCACAGAGATTGTAAAATCAGATGGAATTCCAAAAGTTCTACATTAGCTGATAATCCAAGCTGAGAAATCATCATCTGAAATGTTTAAATAGAAACAACCAAGATACTAGAGAGAACACAGAGGCATCTAAGCACTAACTTTATCCTTCCTGACCCCCAGATGTCACACCTGTAGAGCAGTGATCTTCCTGCAGAACTTGATTTACACCCTCTAGCTCCTTTGGGAACTAAACACCTGAAGTGTTTCAGATGCCTTAGTGCCTGCTAATCACTTGTTGCTAGGTATTTACACAGCTAAGTCTCTGCCTGAGAGATGCAATTTAGAGAGTAAGACTGTATTGCCAGTAAAATAAGCAGCCAGCTTAAAGTGACTTTCTCACTTGTAATTCATGGATCTGATGTTTCATTTAACCTTTTATTGAATAAAAAAAGGTGATCACCAGCTGGCCTATACCTATATAAGTTAAAACTCCATCCCTTACCATATAACAAATGTTGCTATATTTGCTCGAAGTATTTTTCTATCTTTGTTATCATATTTTTTATTGTCTTCCACCAATTTAGGCTTTACTGACTTCAATTATTTGTGAGAGAGGGGGAGAGAGAGAATAATGGTTGTTTATTGATCATTCTCATTCTCAGGATCTTCTGTGGATTTAACATCTGAAAAGTCTTGTTAAATTGTCTAACTCAAGTGTTTTGTGCCATTAAACACAGTCCAGAACATCTTATTTCAACTTTAGTTGCAGAATGACTTTTGTCATTCTGGATGGATATTTTGAGTATCTAAGGTCATATTTTCATGATGGTTACTCGTTCTGAGGTTTTTGGGAGGAGACGGCCAAGAAATTTTCCAGTTTAATACATCTGAAGAAAACATCTCTTATCTCTATATCAATTTGAAAAAAACTTCTCAATTACATGTCTGTTTATAGTTATGGTTGGACAAGTGGATGTATATTTCAAGATCTCGATAGCCAAGTGAACATTGCTTATATTATAGAAGAAATAATGCAGATCCCATGTTTTCATGACTCGCTTATGTTTTACTTATCTAGCAGTTTTATAGTCAAACAATCTTTCAGAATTAGGCTTAATGATGAGTTCTCACAGGAACATTTTGGTGTTTCCAAGTTACTAATCAACTTTCCTCACCAATACCTGACAGCTGGTAGGTAACCCCAGTGAGGGTCGTTGTTTGCAAGCCAAGTAATTGTATATTTTGCAAGCAATATTTTAAAGAAAGAGAATAAAATATTGATTGTTTTCACTAAAAATGAAACTGCAGAGTGTCCTGGAATGCAAATTGCCCTCAAGAATTAAATTAGCAATTCACAAAACACAAGAAATATTATTTCTGACCTCATTACAATAACAAAGCCATCTAATTCCTCTACAAGTCTATGTGCCAAAATCTAATTTGGCTGTCTTTAATCTTCAAAGATAAAAAGGTTTAATATTTTAGTAAACAGCTTACAAATTATATCAGACAAAGAATCTGCAAGGAATTTTACAATACTCTCTGTTGATCTGTCTTCCATGCTTTCCCTCTCAGGATAAATCACTTACAGTGCTTATCACAATGTTTTTTCACTTCAGAAAAATCATATTTTACCTGCATTATACTCTGCCATGTTTGATATCTTTTGAATAAGATTACCCTATCAACCCTTCCTTCCTTCCTTCCTTCCTTCCTTCCTTCCTTCCTTCCTTCCTTCCTTCCTTCCTTCCTTCCTTCCTTCCTGGTTAGATATAAGAGATTGTCAGACTACATTAATTACCTTTTTTTTTTTATCATAATAGACTGACAATCAGGAGATATCTACCTCAGAGATGACCCTTGAAAACTATTATTTCTTGAAATACACCACAGTCTTTTTGGAATCATTTGGAATTTTTTTTTTTTATATAGTGCTTCATGTTTCTTTAATGTTTGTCTTCAATAGATGTTTTAGAAATAATATAATGATATCCAGATATCTGCCTGACTGACTACATGAGCAGTATCACAAAAGGTATTTAAAAGTTTGGGGACATAGATACCTACAAATCACTCTCTTTTGAAATTGAGTTCTATTTTTTTGCTTGCTCTGTAATTATTTATTATGTTCTTCAGTTAAACTTTAAGTTAGACATTCACTGAATAAAATTTATTTCCAGCAAAAATATTGTTTACAACAAAATATAAAATACAGCAACAGTGATATAATTAAAGCAGAATGGAGATCACAAGAAAGCAATTTCATATTATTGGCTTGCTTGCTCATAATATCTAAGGCATAATGATGCACTTTCAAGACAACCATTAACTTGGGAAAAAGCATTGCAGTTATACATTGACAAGTCCTGGTAATTTACGCAAACATCTGTCTATCAAGATCCAATTTTAATGCATCTTAAAAAAAATGCATCTACAGTACTGAAAAGCTCCTAATCTTCGAGTAAGTACCAAGAAAGGACTAACCAGATGATCAGCTCAAATACAGTCCAATATTCTAGATAATAGTTTAAAACAAATAAATAAACAACAAACCCAAACATACTGGGATTTGGGTTGGGCTAAATTGAGTCAATAGGGCTTTGAAGGAAATAAATTTTGTTAAGCAGATTGGATAAAATTTAAAAAATGACCAGATATTAGCAACAAATTTAGGAACTCTGTTAATGATAAACAAGACAATCACATGTGGTTTTGTTCCTTTGTTTGATCATGAAGAGGCTTATTTTAAAGTATTTAATGTATTTCTGGTATGCATTCTTGCTGCCTACCCAAGACAAAGTTAATTGCAATGATCAGTATCTTTAATAGGATATAAGTAAGTGTAAGTGCAAAAGGACCTTTTTTTTTTCCTTGAGAAAGACATAAAACAACCTAGGAATGCTCACTAAAACAAAACAACAAAACCAAAAAAGAATGTAAGTTTTTTTTTAATATAGATTAAAAATGTGGAGAACTTTTCAAAGTGATGGGCTCTCTCTCTGTCAAAATGGAATTTTCCAAGACATATACTTTAGCTAGACATGACATTTTCAAGAGAAAAGCTGGGAAAATTGGATAACCTATAATATACATGAGTTAATAATAGTTTCTGGGGTATTAAATATCAAACCATGAGGAGCAATGGTATCATCTCTATAATACAATATCTTGAAGAAATTGACTGATTTTAAAGTCAAGCATTTCAGTACAGTTAAATCAACAGTAGAATGCATCCTTAAAAGTGCATCCTTAAAAGTGCTGACAAACAAATAAATAAATAAAAATACTAAAATCTTATTGAAAATTACAAAGCAAACACTCAAAAAATAGACTATTTTCCTTGATTAATATATTAGCAACTGAATAAAGAGTGTTAAGGAGTGTATGATCATTAATGCATCTAATGCAAGTATTTTAATTTTAGGTCTTAAAATATTTTTTCTGGAGTAACTGGTTTACAGATGAACTTGTCATATGTATTTTTGTTCAGACACAAAGGCCCACAGTGCAATCCAACTCCCACTGAAGGCTATTAGAAACCTTCCATTAGAACAATAGACACTGTATCAAACATAGAAATTAAATAAAGTGACAAATAATAGGGTAGGAGGAAGCAGCGGAGGAGAAAATTCAGAACAGATATACAATGGATTCTGCCAGCACAATAGGACAGTACAATTACTATGGGTGTGGAAGTTTCAATGTTACACAAAAAGGGCGTTTCTGAAACACCTATTATGAATATGACATACATTTTAAACTTATTTTAATACATCTCTAGAATTAGCTACTAAGGTTGCATAGTCTTTTACAAAGGAATTACATGTAACATGACATTACAGGTGTCAGAAAGGTGCTCGAACATGCAATTCAAACAATATTGCAATGCACAAGAAATAATTATTAAAAGTAGCTATGAAATAAATCACAACAATTATTGAGTGAATAATATTTGCTCAATGCCAATATTTAGGGTTAAAATGTGAGATGTGTCAAAATTAACAGCAAGTACATGAATACCTGACCAGAATTCATTCTTTCCATCAGGAAAACCTTGATCCCAATTGCTATAGGAATCATTAAATAGCAACTGTGGACCTATGAATTACCCATTACAAATATAGATAGATTTACCATAATCTCTTTAACTTGATTTGAATGAAAACTCTCTCTTCTACTTTTCATACTCATTCCTCCTCTTTTCTTGCAGCGAATAAGACATAAAGTAGAAAATAGCTGTGCAAATGGATTCTGTTCATTTCCTGCTTGGAAAGAGAAAAAGAACATTTCGCTGTTCATTCTTTTTTTCCTTTTTCTTTTTTTCTTTCATATTATTCTCTAAAACAAGCAGGAGGAAAAGTAGGGCAGTCTTTTGTAAAATGCTTATGCCAAATTAAACAGGCTCTAGGCCACTTTGATGACAATTTCCATTATTGGGCTGAATGAATGGATGAGAACAGAAAGCCAAAATCTACTGTCTAATTTTCTGGAAGTCCACTGACTTTCAGTATCTTAGTTCTGTTGCTATTTCCACTTCTTGTAATTAGGAAGAGATCTATCAAGCTCAGCCACACACACCCTGCCCCACCTTCTCTGTAGTGCCTCCATCCAGCAGCTGGGTTCACAGTGGGAACTGGAAATGTTCAACAGATAAAAATAAAATCACCTTTCTTCAACCTCTCCCTGGAAGGATAGAGGACACTCTGAACTCAAGCTGTAGGAAACTAAGAGTATGAGGCAAACATAACAAACGCCCCCATTCCTTCAGAAGAATGTCTCCTGTTGTGTAGGCATTCTTGGACTGAGCTTTTCCATTTGCCATTGTGGCACTTACAAGCCTGGATTATTGCAAGTAATAAGCACGCACACCAGTGGACATATATACACCTCTGAATGTGGTGCTTGCAATTCCAGACCTACACTGGATGGCAGCAATAAAGTCAACATTTAGTAAGAAAATATTGGGAAACTAATGCAGATGGAAGATGACCAGGTCAACAGAAGAGTAAACCTGATTAGATTCTAAAGAGCAAAATTCAAATGCCTGGTGCAGGGAAAATAACAACAACCCCCAATGTCCAACTAGTTATATCCAGCAGAGGTAGCAATTTCTCTAATTCATCCAGGCTAACAAGCATCATTCTCTGCAACATATTCCTTTACACACTGAAGTGCTATTCAAGTGTTTCTCAGTTATAACTTATTTTCCTAGCTGATTAAAATGTTGAGTATTAAAACTGGCACTGGTTCAACCATCAGAGTTCATTAAATTACTCAGGAGATGTGGACTGTGATAGTAAGGCCCATGAGGTAAAATGAAATGTTCTATTTATCAAGTCATACCCTGCTGTGCTATTCATTTGGTAATAAAAACTTTATTTTCTCCACTTGTGTCCTCTCTCATTAATGAGATAAAAAGCATAGTCATTTTATTGGTTTGTTCAAATACCTGAACAATCAATCAAAAGCTAACAACCCTAGATACAGCTCCCCTGGAACAAAAAATAAGAGTTTATTTTTTGAGAAATAATTATGTTCCTTTTTGTAGTCGCATGGGCTTTTTTGGACTAATCAGTCATCACATATACCAAAGTGATAAATATCCATTTATCTGTTACTATCCATTTATCTGTACCCATTATCTGTTTCAGTTTCAGTTATGCAGCTCTGGTACATTTGTTGTGCCTCTTTTCATAAGATTTTGGTAGTGAGGAGGCAACAGGGGTGTGTGGCTCTGTGAGAAGCTGCTAGAAGCTTTCCCCATGTCCAACAGAGCCAATGCCAGCCAGCTCCAAGATGGACCTGCTGTTGGCCAAGGCCACGCCCATCAGCAATGGTGGCAGCATTTCTGGGGTAACGTAGTCAAGAAGGGGAAAACATCCCCTGCTGCAACACCAGCAGAAATCAAAGGAAAGGAGAAACAATATGCAAAAGCAACAACTCTGCAAACCCCAAGGTCAGAGCAGAAGGAGGGGCAGGAGGGGCTCCAGGTGTCAGAGCTGACATTCCCCTGCAGCCCGTGGTGCAGCCCGTGGTGAGGCAGCTGTGCCCCTGCAGCCCATGGAGGGCCAGGAGATGCAGAGATCCACCTGGAGAGCGGCAGGCCAGAGCAGGTGGATATCTGAAGGAGGTTGTGACCTCATGGGAAGCCCATGTTAAATAAGGTTTGCTGGTAGGATTTGTGACCTCGCTGGGGACTCATGCTGGAGCAGTCTGCACCTGAAGTACTGCATCCCATACTGGAGCAGTCTGTGAAGAGCTGCAGCCTGCGGGAAGGAGTCATGTTGTAGAAGTTGTGGAAGACTGTCTCCCGCAGGAGGGACCTCACACTGGAGCAGGGGAAAAGTGTGACAAGTTACCTCCCTGCAAAGGAAGGAGCAGCAGAGATTTGTGATGAACCCACCACAAGCCCCATTCTCCCACCGCTCTGCACTGCTGGGGGACAGGAGGTAGAGCAATTGTGAGTGAAGTTAAGCCACATGCTTAGTCCTGACTTTGAGGACCTCAGGACCAAGGCTTCTGAGGCTCACTCTGAACTTGCCTTGACCTGTCTCTAATTTTTATTTTACTTGGTTTTGCTGTAGCAGCAACTTCTCTTGTGACCAGGAGTCTGTCTAAGTGATTTTACTTTTGCTTATCTCCATATGATACACCACAGTTTTTATACAGATAACAGTAACAAGCAGTTGTTCTTTATAAATTTAAAAATTTATTACTGTAACTTGATAATGTAATGTGGAGAAATATATACCTCTTGTAAGAGCAGAGGCCCAGAGAAGTGGAAAAATAGGGTGCAGCATAAGGGCGTAGAGGCATGGGATGCTAACACATGGTTCATAGGCTTGGTACCAGTCATAACCCTATCCTTATAAACAACTGGCCAGCGGTCAGTTAGAGAAGTTCAGACCTGGAAGTAGACAAAAACAGTTTGAGGAGTAGTAAGGAGAACAAATAGGGAATACTTTGCAACATATCTAGCATTTTTGAATATAATGTGAACTTGCTGACCAGTCAAGAAAAAAACAAGGTGTAAGAGCAGATTAGCAAATGTTAAAATGAACTAGATCCTGGAAAGGGAAAAAACCCCACAAGCATCATAGTCATCTTTGCTGAAGGGGAAAGGGATACTGATGACTCATTGTTCCCTACCCCAACAGATGGAAGGTGTCAATATTACCGCCCCAGAGAGAAGTAAACAGTAATTTAAAAAACCCCAAACAACAGGAGAGGTAAAATCCAGGAAATGTGTGTAAAAAAGTTAAATGTGTTGTTATTAATACTTAGAAATTTTCTGTAAAAGAGAATTTTATTTAATTTTTTTTTCTTGTGATGAGTTGACTTTGGCTGGCTGTCAGATCCCTGCCCAGCAACTCTTAAGCTTCCCTCCTCGACAGGACAGAAGAAAAACTAGGATGTAGTACATTGTGACTTCAGATAAAGACAGAACATCACTTATCAAGTAGCAACATGGGCCAAACCAGACTCAGTTTGAGAAAACTGATCTAATTTATTTTCAATTAAAATAGAGTTGTATGGTATGAAAAAAAAAATCTAAACCACTTTCCCCTCAGAACATCTTTTCCCTGGCTTTACTACAATATTTCATCGATCACTCTACCACTTCCTTCCACCCCAAGCAGTGCAGAGGGAGGAGGAAGAGAGGATTGTGGACAGTCCACAACAGATCATCTCTAATACTGCTTATTTTCATGCCTTTCTCCCTCTCCAGCGTGGTCTCTCCATGGGCCACATTTCTTTCAGCAGTTACCCACACAGACAATTTCCAGCTGCAGCCCACCCACTGCAGGGCACTGCTGAGCCTGGACACCACGGTGGGGGTGCCTTGGGGAAAATCTATTGAAGAAAGGCGAGAAAACACCACTGAGGGAAGAGAACAAAATGAAACAGCAGAGGGTACACCAAGGGGAGGGAAAAAGGAGGGGAGGAGGTGCTCCAGGTGAGGGAGAAGAGACTCCCCTGCAGCCCATGGAGAGACCGTGGTTAGCAGATATCCACTCTGCAGCCTGTGGATGACCACGCATTGCAGCATGTGTGTATCTGCTGAAGGGACTGTGGCCTGTGGAACCTCACACTGCAGAATGGGAAAAGCATGAACAACAACACTGGAGAGCAGTGTTAATGAATTGATCACAGTCCCCCTCTGCCTGCACTCCACATTCTACCCTGAGTGGCACTTAGGTAATGCTGAAGCAGTAATTGTTGCAGAGATTTCATACAGTTGTAGGAAATACAGAAAGTACTGTTAATAGGGTGTAAGGAAGAAAAGCATTTTCTATAATTAGAGATAATTATAGCTATGAATAACTACTCCATTTTATGTATAGAGAGCAGTGACAGAAAAATCAGTGAATAACTTATTGGAAATCATACAAGCATTACAGTAAAAAATTAAATCAAGCATTTCAGACATCTAGGCCAGTAGTATAAACAGAACATATTCTGCAACTTCTAGTGTACCTGTACAGTATCTGTTATGGATGCATTGCCTCCCTGGGATTACATACTACTCACTGGTTAACACACACACGCACACAAAAAAAAAAAGATTATCCATCTTGAAAGATGGATAGGAACTAGGTTACTTGGCCTGGAGCTTTAGCTTAAGTACTGTTGGTGTGACACTGAATTATGTTATCCAGAATTATCCTATGTTTTCGTGTACAGAGCTCCTGTACACTTGATTGTAGACTTGACTGTGAGAATGAAAATTTCCCTGTATTTTCAAGCAAACTCAGACATTTTGTATCATTGTGGACAATATAACTATATATATATTAAATCTAGCAAGTTGGGAAAGTCAAGAGATCACTGTTATCTGATACTGGTTATATAAGTGGCAAATTTAAGCATCCATTTCTTTGGTTAACATTGCTAATTGTTTGACTATCTACTTCTCTTTTCTATGTAATTTGTTTCATCTACTTACAATGTTCTATCTGGCAACAAAATGAATAATAATAAGTCAAAACCTCTTCTAAGCTTTACTTACTACTGAAAATGTGAGCAATTGTCAAGGGGGATTGAAAGAGGAGTGTGGAGTCACAGAGTATATCCTGAGGGAGGCAGATAAGAATTTAGGTATGCATGGCCGAGATTAGTTGATGCCTAGGTAGAAACATATTGGAAAGCAGGAGATTTCATTGTTTAAACATAGACTTCTAGGAGCATTTTTTTCAACATAAAATTCCCTCTAGCTTTCCATTTTTCAGAAGATGTTTCCTACAGGTCACACTTCACATGCAGAAATCCCTTGCAGACACCCCAGACTCCCTAGGGGTTTATGAATGTGTCCTAGAGGCTGAAGCATGTATTTGGATGCCTGAAATGCACCTCAGGTGCTTTCAGTTTCAGTTTCTTTCATCTGACTGTGTGCTGCAGTAATGTATCAGGACTATCAGGACTATTCAGAGAGCTTAGTGTTTGCTCTGAGGTGTTTCTGGAGAGAATCTGATTGGCAAACTCTATAAAGTATGTTTCTCATGGATGGAAGTGTAGGCAGGAGATAAAAGAGAGAATCGTGGATGTCAGTATTTTGGTATGTGAGAGAGCAGGTGATGATAGAGAAAGGCTCTCAGGTGAGGGAGGGATGAGGAGAGGTTGCTGAAGTCTTGTCTTAGCAGCGAACAACGGGAAGATATGATTTTGTGGGGTTAAGATTACAAATCTATTTTTTCTCTTTGTCAGGAAAACAATAGCTTTTCCCCAAATCATCGTTTTTGAATCTTGGCTCCATCAACCAGGCAAACAGATCTATTTATAAGAATTAAATTATTCCTAAATATGCATTGTTTTAAAATATCCACCATCACTATCAAATGTCCTTGATTATTGCAGGGCTGGCACCAAAACTCAAAATAAGTATTCATGAGATATATTTGGGAGCCATTTTTGCTAGGAAGATGCATTTCAAATCTTCCAAATTAATTTAAGAATGGGGGACTTACAAATTTAGTCAGAGAGTAAATTAGACTACATTCATATGGATTCCTATTAATAATAGGAACAGTTAGCAAATTAAAGTGGGTCATTTCAGTAAAGCTCACTAATTTACAGATTTACAGGCCTATTCATCAAAATTTCAGTATTATCTAGTTGTCACATAGTTTGAGATTAGATATTTCTCTTATAGAAATGGATTGATGGAACATTCTTGCAACAGATGATGAAACAACAAAAATTATAAAGGAAAGTCAGTGGCTGTGCTTCATGTCAAAATGAAGAACTAGTAGAAGATACCCAGAAAAAAACCAACACAGGCAATGAAGGGTTAACACTGTACTGAAGCATAAAATTGGAAGAACAAATGTTAGGAACCACATGGCTTGATGAAGGATACCTAAAATATATATCATCTCATATTATGCAAACCATTCTGAGCATGAAACCTCAAAAGGCAAATGATGACATACTGGTTGAAAAGCCAACAGAGATTTTTCAGTGTCATGAATGGGAAATAGAAGTGTTTGGATTTTACGAGCAACCAGGCAACAAACCTTGCAAAACAACTATTGGCTTATTACATTTTGTGGCTAATTACTAAATATAAACACGTACACACCCTCAGAAAAATAAACGCTCATTCTTCCCAATGCATCGAGAAGATGTTTTGTTATATGTGGGGGCACATTTTCAACTCTGCTAAAATGCATTCTATTGTCCAGTACTGAAGTTATTTGTGTTCAAATAAAGTTACTTTATGCATTTCTATGAACTGCCAAATGACAGAACCTCTTAAAATGTGATCGCAAAAGACTTGTAATACATTGAGTGTAGAAATGCATTTAATTCAGCTTGACCACTTGCCATTGAAAGATACTTTCTTGATGGGAAGTTATAGGATGCTGTGTTATTTAGTAGTTCATTTTAAGAGAAGATAATAGGAAAATATTGTTTATGAAAAAGGACTATATTGAACAATTCAATGTTGCAACTGAGCTGAGAGGTGTTGGAAAGCAATAGAGTTAAAAAAAAATCTACAAGAGAAAACTTGTGGCTTCCTAAGTGAAACTTACACCAAGCCTAAAGTATTCTAAAAGGGATGCAGAAAGAATAAACTTAATGTTTTTTTTCTTGAACTTGAAACTGGTTTATGTTTTGTAGAGAAACGGGAATAAACCATCTTGTGGAAACATCAAAATTGCATTTATTTAATATAATTACTTGAGCTGTTCTTTATCCAAGTTACAGCCAGTGGGGCCTCAGTTCAGTTGGCTAAATATTGCCACTTGAGATTACCAAAAGGATGCCAGTGTCTCTGTGTGTTGGCAGTTAAGAAAACGTCTACGGAAGGTTATTGATGAAAGGATTTACTGGCATGACACGTGAATGCCAGGCAGCATAGCCTGCCATATCTCTAATTACAGGAGAGACCTGCCTTTAGAGAATAATTTAAGCCCTATATCTCAGTTGACTATAGTAAGAGCTGGCCGACAGCATGTAGATGTGCATGTAGATGTTAACATAACTGGGGTGTTTAGGTATATTAACCTCATATTGAACCCCAGATTAACTTGCTAAAAGAGGAATATACGACTGGAAAGAAGCATGTAAAGATAATTAATTTTGTTGAGTAATTTAGGCAAATAAAGTAGTCCTGGACTGCAAACAATGAAGCCAGTTATGGTTTGCTATCTGCCAGGTCCTCTTAGGCACTTTTAAAATGTTTTGATGACATAACTGTTGATTAGTGTGGCTCAATTCAATAACCCTCGGTATCTATCTTTTCACTGAGACAGATGAAGCCCTCTCGGAGTTGTTATGAGATCAGTCATACAATATTTGTCAACAATATTTGTTTCCTGTTTACAGAAGGCTTTCAATCATTGGAGAGTATTACTTGTTAAAAGAGTTTGTATTTAATGCATTAACCCATATCTACACAATGAAGATTGCTTCCCTTTGCCCAGGAAAGTGGCCAAGTCACCATCCCTGGAGTGTTCAAAAATGGTACTTGAGGACATGGTTTGGTGGTGAACATGGTGATGGTGCCAGGTTGATGGTTGGACTTGATGATCTTAGAGATCTTTTCCAACCTTAATGATTCTGCTATTCTATGATACTATAATTCTATGCATGTGCAAAGAATGCATATGACTTTTCTTCCTCAGACTTCATGAATAGAATGTGAGAGTATTGCCTTCCAGAGAGACAACTCTGGGAGATTATTTCAATTTTCACTGTAGTACAGACAAGATCTGCACCAATGCATGAATGAAGTAAATGAGAAGTATTTAAAATAATATATTAATCTGTTAACACTGATTCTAATTAGTTGTTTCAGTTTGACCTAATTTATAGAAAAAAGATATTTGAAAAAGGCATGCTTTACAAATCTGTAAAAGAAACCATTAAATAAAATTTTCTTGGTAAATGTGTTCTTAAGGATGAAAAGAGTTGAAGAACAATAATCTGTGTGCACAAAGATGAACTATCCCAATATGGAAGAAGGCAAGGAAACACAGGTAGGAGAGCAATGCGACTAAGTCTTGAGTTCTTCATTAAACTCTAACATAAGTAGAAATCTTATCGAAAGTAGAAACAGGTTGCAAGTGTCCATTGGGCTCTTAAAAAAGTTGAACCAGCATGAAGAGATTTGGGTTGGAAAGAAAACAAGACAGAAAGCAAGATGCAAATAGTATGAGTCACCAAAAATGGTAGTGAACTTTGTAGAGGGATTAATGTGAAATTGTTGGTGTACTGTTCACTGGGGAGGGTGGACTGTAAACAGATGACACCAAGGAGGATGAAATGTTTAATGCACCTGTTTTTCTTCTATCTTCCCCAAAAAGGTTAGCTTGAGCTACTGACTAGACTATTCAATGCCAGAGAAGGCAGAATAAGACAATCAGTTCCATTACCAAAATATAGAATGTAATGGTTTTTGATGAGCTTTAGGATATCTGTGATATCTTCAGGAAGCTAGCAGTTATGACACAAATACTCTTGGACAAACAACTGGAGGTTAGTCAGCACACCTAGAAGTATCTTAAAAGCAGTAGATAGTTATTGTTTTGTCTGAGCAAAGACTACATGTTTGAACTGAATCTAGGCATCCGTGGGAAATTTATACTAGTGATGAGTTTCATAACTCAGCAATTTTGAAAACGTCTCAGAGCAATTCATTGTCATCTCAAGAAGGATCTATGACTGCATATCAATTTGAAATTAGAACCCTTAAATTCAGATTTGTTATGTAGGTACTTTGAGGTATGCCAGGTACTAGATTAACATACCCTCATGTACTCACACCAAACATCCTTTTGAAACAGGAAACTTGAATCAGGGTAAGAATACCCTGCAACATCTCAAGGAGAAACAGTTTTGTTGATCTTAAATTCCCACTGTGGTCAATGGAATATAAAATTCATTTTGGTTGCTCAGTTTTAAGCGTCTAGTACCACTTCTGATCTTCAGGCTAGCTAATGAGGACATGGGGCTCACACTGATCTGATATTGTATCCCCAGTGGCTGTCGTGGAGACACTGCCTGACCTCAAATGATACTAGACACTTGAATGTGTAATTTAATCAGACTGGGGGTCTATTTTTTCTGTATTAAGAGCTTAGACACACTCAAAACCTGTGGAAATTTCTATGTAGATAAGAATTTATGCTATTATACCCTTAAAAACTTAGTGCTATATATCTATTTGACATATATTCTGCCCTGAAGTACAAGGAAAGGCAGTGCAGTAGTGGTCACAGAATTTGTGGAAAAGAGGGGTGTATAGGAGAGGGATATAAATTTACACATTTATATTTTTATAGATTTATGCTGACAAAGAAAAAAATCTGAATTAATAAACCATGTCAAGCTTCTGAAAGATAATGGACAGATGAACTAATCTGAGCATGAAAAAATTAAATCTGGTCCAAGTCACCTAATTTTTTTGCATCACAAGATCAGAGGCCAAGGGAATTTAGGAATTTAGTATTCCTTTAACTGTTTTTTTTTAATATATATATTTTTAATAATCCAGGTAAAGAAATAGATTTTCTTGACTCTTCTACAGAGGCCTTAAACAATGTTTGGAAAACTGTTCCCAGAGAATTATTTGTGGTTCACTGCCAGAACGAAAAGATGTACCGAGTGGAGCTTCATTCGTTTTTTTCATTAACAACAGGGATGATGGAATCAAGAGCATATGATTAAATTTTCAGACAACATATAGCTGGGAGGGACTGTAGGCATACTGGAGGATACGATGAGAATCAAAAATGATCTTGACAAATTGAAGAAATGGTCTGGAAAAAAAACCAGATGCAGTTCAACAGACATAAGTGCAAAGAACTACATTTAGACAGATATAATTAACAGCATAAGTGGGAAGAAAAACAAATGGTTGTGAAGAAATTAATTCCCTGCCTTTCCGGGGATTATAGTGAATCATAAACTGAACTTGAATCTGTAAAATCATCCTGTCATGAAAGAAAACAAACATCATATTCAAAGTATAATCAAGAATGCAAGTGTGCAAGATGTGTTGTTGTGATATATTTACTATATATATTTACTATATATAATATATTATATATATATATACCTATAACAGGTAGAGTACTGTCTGGGCAGGTCACCTTCAAAATGTATGTCAGCCAAAGAGAGGAATTTTAAATTAAAGCAATCCCAGATGCAGATTGAAGATCTAGAAAACAAAATCTAAAAGGAAGCATCAAGTAAGGTATAGTGAATAGGATACCACGGAGAATACGCCAAAAAGTTCTCTTTTAGAAAAAGGTTATTGTTACAGAAAAACACATTGTGCTGTGTCCAACAGACTAAAAGGCTGCTGAGGCTGTTGCAGCTCCATGCCATAGGTGCAACCAGGAGCAAACTGAGCTTGTGACCCCCGCAGGCACACACACACAGAGCACATGTATATACCACATACACACACAGAGCTGTCCACACAGACCACAGACACACAGAGCACTCCCACAAACACAGACAGCAGAAACAGCCTTATACTGCCCCCATTTCTAGCTGAGGAGGATGGAGGTTTCCTAGTGAAAATATATTTATGCACATGAATATAAATATATATCTATGTATGTATAACATGGACCTTCCTCAGAAGCTGGGCTCCGACACTAGTTTGTCCAGTGGCTGTGCGTGGATCCCAGTCTTCCTGGTTTCTAGCACCTGGGCACACAAACCCCTGACAGTACAGCCCCTCTCCAGTTGCTGGTGCCGACCAGCTCACTCAATGCACACATGATCACACAACAATGCCCAGAGCTGGCTGGGACTCCCCTGGTACCCTGTAGTCCCCAGATTCTCACCCTTACAGACACACACATCAGCAGGTCTTGCCCCTAGACACTCCAGACACTATAGTCTCTCTAGAAACTGCTGGCACTCCTCTGGTTTCCCATAGTCTGGGAAAGAAAGTCCCATTTCCTCCTGGGGTGTCACCTATGGACACCCCTCTTCCCTCCAGATCCCTTAAGTTACCTGCTCGCTGGCTCATCTGACTGAATTTTTGCTAGTGATCACACACATTCCTACACCAAGGGTAGGTCCAGGTGCTGCACTGTGGACACATGGGACTCTGAATCAAATTCCACACCAGGACTAGCACTTGGGTTTCACTCAATTTGGTCTCTCCAGTCCACTTGCTGGCACCCAGGCCAATGCACCCTCTGACCAGTGATCCTAAACCTATTGCTGGCATTCAGACCCCATTCCACAGACGTGCACAGAAGAGGGAATCCCTCCCACAGAAAAAATAGATAAAAATTGTGCTGAGCAAATGAAGGGTATGGCCAGACAAATTATTTTGAGCAGCAAGCTATTTACGTGCAACTAGCCTGCTTTTTCTCCTTAGCCTTATGTTTTCCCAATCTTGTTCCTACTCGGGATTCCCTTCAACACTTTTGGCTCTTCCTTAAACATCCCATTATAAGTCTTGAGCAACCTCCCAATGGTCTTCCCCTGCATCCCATAAAGGGTTCTATATACCCAGGCAGTCACCCCACCCAGTCCAAAAAGTGCTCCGGCACTGATTCATTGTGATGAGTCCACATGTGACACCCATCACAGTGAGTCAATGCTGGACTCATTATGGACAAATTATGGGATGCAGAAAAAGTGATTAAAAGGGTGCCTGTGGGAAGGGGTCTGAGTGCCAGCAACAGGCATGGGACCATAGAGTAGTGGGTGCATGTGCCCAGGTGCCAGTAACTGGACCAGAGAGACCAAAGTGCCTTCTTGCATTGAAAAGTTTCTGAATGACCAGCCTGGATCTTTCATTGTTCTGGATTCAGGACACGGTTGTATCATTCATAACAGTCTTAGGACATGTGTCCCATTGGTGAACACTTTGACTGGAGAGTAAAGAGTAGGTGGTCACAGGAAATCTCAAGTTGCAAACAAAGCCTAGAATATTTGATAGAGATACTAACTAAATTAAAGAGTGAAATGCTTGGGATTCCTCCTGAATATGAACAACTGACCAGCAATGAGATGAAAGAAGGAAAAAAATCCTGGTAGCACTCCTACGTCTTCAGTAATTTTGTACATTTAGAGCTGTGATGGATTTCAGCAGAATTAATCCCTGGGTCTTCAAGATTCTTTCAAAAGCAAGTTCCTGCAGTTACTAATGTCAGCACATAACTTTTCTTCAATAGCTTAGTGCTACTTTTCAGCTCGTTGAACAGACAGTTGTAAAATTTCTGTTTATGTAAACAATACTTACCCAGTTAACAGTCTGCTCATAGTAATAACAATTTGCCCAAATTATATATTTTCCACCTTCATGGAAAGAAATCCAGTGAAATAATTCTGATTAAGTCATTCAGTCTTTTGCTAGTACATGCAAAGTATGCATTAAGTCAACATTAAAGTAGTCAACATTAAGAGAAGACACCAGGACAAGCCCTGAAAATGCTTAGAAAAAAATCATTATCTGTGGTAGCCATTCATGAAATTATAGAGGTTTTTTCCCTAATTAAAATGGAAAAATAATATAGTCTGGTTAAGTGGGTTTGTTTTTTTTTTTTTTGGTTTTTTATGCATTGCACTTTTACATAATTAGCATTATACATGGTTATAAGAACAGAATAATCTTTTCTGTAAATTTGTCTTTACTTTGGTTAGATGCAATACTTGTTTGGAATGTTAATTGTTGCATAACTTTTCTGAATATGAAACAGAAATAGTTATTGTGTGAGGATGACCTAACATTTAGAGATGGAATCCTCTGAGATCATTGATTTAATTTCTGAATTCTGCAGTGAATCACATTAGAGCATTTGCTTCAGATACCCTTCATGTGATGGAAATTTACTAATATTTACCAATGTTGGTGTGCAGCAAAATTATTTAATTTTACATTATGCTTTGAGATAGTGTCATGGTGGGTGCTGTTTAGTAAGTGCTTTAGATTTCACAAGAGACAAATTACTTTTTATTGTATTTGTGAAATCTGTTCCAACAGTTTGAGATTTGTACTGGCCACTTAAAAGAACACAAGTACTGACAGCTGTAGATTTTTATGTACATGTATTTGAAAATGATTATGAATTTCATAAAAGTTACTTTAATCAGCAACAGATGTTTTACCTGTGCTAGTGTTCTTAATAGACATCTTCATTTAATGTTCTCTAGAAACAGCAGACTGAAGAGAACTGATTAATAAAGTTTCAGTTTGAGTTCCTAGACATTATAATTTAATATTTTATTATAATATAAATTACTACAAGGAATTAAAAAATTCAGCATATGTAATAAAGTGACTATTCACTCTTACTTTCACCTCTTTCTCCAGGAAAACCATTGAGCATTAAATTAAAAAAAGAATAGAATGTGAAATAAATAGTAAATCAGACTATGAAAATTCAGGACAAATTCATCTTTTTAAGATATAATGCTTGATTAATCACTGAGTTTAGAAATGCTTAAGTAATCTTAAATAAGTACCATTGCTGCTCTTTGTGTGAAAACACTGGGGTTTTTTTGTACACAGACAGTCTAAAATGTACTAAAATGTAGCTATTATAAAGGAATCACACAAGATCATAATGCACCTAAGTATTTGAAAAAATATACCAAGATATAATGCTTTGTTTTCCACAATAAACCAACAAANAGAAGGAGATAAAGAAATTAAGAATCAATTAAGAAATTAATTTACATTTACTGTATGAGTTCATGGTAATATTTCTTAGTATTACCATAAAAAATATTAAGTTTGAAAATAATTCTAATCAACAGGAAAGAACATTTTACTTATATCAGGACTATTTTGTTATTTATGCAAATTAAGCATCTTAAAGAAATTCACAGGACATGAAAGAGTTGATGCAAGACACACAGGAAAAATGACCTGTCATTTTTTTCAGCAACATAATAATTTTAATAATTACAAAATATCATTAAGAAAAAGTCGTTTGGTGCTGGTTCCTTTTTTGATCATTCTGCCAAAATATTGAAAGGTAATAAATTGTGTCTACAGGGAAAAAAAAAAGACAGAAAGCCATAAGCTAAAATGTCAGCTGAGCCTGACTTGGGGCAGAATGGTTTGACTGAATAAGCCTATGAGGTTCCTCCCAGTCGTATTTCACAAGTACATAATTAGAAATTGGCAAATGTTTTGAAAAGTGCTTAGCCGAAGTAAACAGAGCAGTCACGTATCTTCCACTGTGTGTCCCTGGAGCTGTGTGCATTTGTGATAGTTCTGTGACACAGAACAGTCTTGCACCTGCCCAGCTTTTTTTCTCTTACTCATGTCAAAGTGCATTATAAAGAGAGCCCAATATATTGTCCTGATTTCTCAGACTGTGTGACAGAGTCAATTAAAGGTTAATAGAGTTCTCCTAGGTCTGGCAGGAAGCTAGTGGCATAGGAATATAACCAAAATTTGATCATTCCCAATTTAAACACAAGCATATCATACCTAGTGGTGTTCACAGTACTTTGAAAAGTTGCATGTACCTAATGTATATAGCTAGTTACTGGAAAAAATGTAACTGATATAATGATATGGCATACTGGAATATTTAAGTTTGTCCAATTACAGAATGGTATAGTCTGGACTTTAAATATCACCTACTTCCAGATTTTTCCATTTTTTCAATGTTCTTGGAGCTACACTGAATCCAAAAACTGTCTCAAAAAGGAATAAAGATCACACCAGTTACCTCCAATAATATTTTCCCACTCTATTTTTCCAAAGAAAGAAAGAAAGAGATGGAGAGTTCCCCATACTTAAACACAATATGCTTGCATGTGTATGTGTTGTGATTTTTTTATTATTATGTTATTTCCATGCAGCAAAACTAACCTCATCTTTTACTGTGATTTCTTTAGTTAAGTGGAACACTCTGTAGGGAAAACTTTCACAGCAGCTGTTACCTTCCATAAAGCAAGATTCAGATCTTAAAGCTTTCCTTACATAGACTAAATAGAAAGAGCATGTGAGACATCTCTCTTATCATTATTTTATATTTATAGATGCATTTTGATGGTATATTTATGCCACAATATATATATCTACATATTTAAAGAGCGTCTTTAAAAAAAGAAGAAAAACACAACTCAAGATTTTTAGAAGTATTAACATACTGTCATGACTAGAAATTCTAGTGATTTTAGTGTCATAAAACTTATGATATGCTTTACATCTTTGGACATTCATAATTTCAAAGCCTGTGCAACACACAACAAGAATACATTCAAAGTCACTTTTGGCAGGCTGCACACCCTGCTGGTGTAGGTGTAACCTCTGTGGACAAAAGCCCCTGATTCCATTTTCTGCCTCACAATGAATACCTCTAAAATTTGTCCGAGACATACTGAAGATTACTTAATTTCTAGCTCCTAGTTCTTTTGCTGAAATGAAAAAGGCAAAAATGGAACTCCTAAATAATATTAAATTTACATTATTTTGGAGGCATGGATGGCTTTTCATCATTTGCTAGGGGCTGAGCATCTGACTGTATGTTTATCCACGCAAATAAGCATCTGGGAAACCAAAAGAATTACACGACCAACAGGAGTTTCCTAAAAATTACAGCTTTGGAAATCTGAACCTCAGCATGACAGCCTAGAGTCCTTGCCAACATCCTTGCTTGGTATGTGGTGGCAGAGTTTAATTTTATTTGAATTTATAATAAAAAAGGTTTCACAGACTGTTTTGCTTTGTACAGGAAAGAGCAAATGTAAGATAATACAAGTAGGAAATGGATCACAGACCTTTCATTTCAGACAAGGAAAAATGCCAATAAGGTAGGTATACTTCAGTCAACAACAACCACAAACTGTAGTAAACAAGCTGTGGGATCTGAGAGATGGAGAAAAACATTTTGTATGCCTTGTCATGAAATACTTTTTTCCTTCTTGAATTAATTGTAATGCTTTTATTTCTGTGGGGGAAACTTAATCATAACACAAAATATCCAATTCCTGAAATAATGATTTTGGATATAAAAGGTTCAAATTCATGTTCCTTGTCCACATTAAGCCCAAAATGGATTTAGCTGTTCCCTTTTGTTTCCCTGTACTTCATCAGACTACTTCTGAATCCTCAGTACTTTGTCAGACTACTGACTACTTTAACCCTCCTAATTTAGTTTTGTTCAGAAATTCTTTCTGCAACTCTATAACATAACTTTCCCTAATTCCATTTCTATTGAAATCAATGCATTGTGTTTCAATACTATAATCACACTTACATGAAGAAATGCTTATGATTGACTCAGGTTATACATTTATCTTAAAATACTTTTTTCAATATATTTCTGTCTTGTTCACCTTTTTTTTTTTAAGTCATACATTCTGATTTTTAGTCAGTATAAAAAAAAAGAATTAAAAATATATTACAAGGAATACAGATGAATGAATAGCATGAAAGCAGAGTTAAGACCTGTGCTGAAAAAAGAAATAGTTAATGTCTTGGAACACTCACGAAACAGTGTAAAAAATCTTCAAAAATTTAACAGGATAATCAAGTAATTATAATAACCTGTGTTAAGAAGAGTCTTGACAATAGCTGTTACGATACAAAGGGCATCACAAAATTACATGCCATCTGTATGTGTGTTTGCTTTATATATGTGCTGGTGTGCATATTATGGGAAAATAACATTCCTTTGGAGACATGAGATGCTAAATTAAGGAAATATTGAAGTAAACAATGGCCAGCCCTTCAATTTATTTTTAAAAACAAATTTTGCCAAATGGCAAACAACGTGGTTTGAAGGTCATAACTGTAGTGATATGTCTGTGAAAAAAACATGTTGCATTTACTTTTCCCTTCTAATAGTATTTCTAAGAGCCAATGTTGTTGCAAAGTAATATTTATGGTGTCAAACACTCTCTTCTATTCCTTCATTCATTATTGCCTCTCACTGTCATTACTTCCTTTTTTCCTCCAGTAGCACTAACCTTGTCTCTGTCTGTAAAAGTACAGAATACTTTAGCTTGTAGACAATAATGAGTAGTTTCAGTGCAGCCTTGGAGTTTAGATCATTATCTAGCACATATTTCCCATTCCTCTGCTTTATTTTTTAAGGTATCTGAGTATATTGTTCTCTGATATTTTACTTCCAGTGAAATAGCATCCCCCACTATAGACCTCCTTCCTGAATGTATCAATGTAACTTTTTCTGAAAAATGCTTCTTAAGAAATTTCAGCAAATCTAGGTTGCCAAGTTGAGATGATTGATCACTTAAAGCCTGAAACTGCATCAGCGCTGTTTTCTGACCATTTTTTCCAATTTCTTGGAAAAAAAATTTCTTTCCAATTTCTAACCTCTCAAGAAAGAGTATATAATTTCTTTCCAGAATCACGATCATTTTTTTCTGATCTCACATAATAAACTTTGTCCCATAACCACTTCCCTTGTTTATTCACTCCTGGCATCTTATTCATTGATATCACCTTTTCAGTTCCACTGTTTTATTTCTCTGAACATCTTCCTCTTCTGCCACAAGACATTGAGTAATTTTCTACTTTTTAAACATTGCCTCTTCTGAGATTTTGTTGTGCTTTATCCGTAGACCTGTTTCATTAAATTAGTCTTATTTTTCGCTTTTCCCTTGTTTTCTTTTTCACTGTGACTGGAAGCATCTAACATAACTGGCTAAAACTGTGCTGTCTACCACAGCAACTAATATTAGGCAAGTTTCTCACACAGCTATATCTGCATAGATTTTGAATGGAGCCTAAATCTCCCTCAATTTGTTCAGTATTCTGAGTCACACTCTTTTCTGTCACAACAAATTTGTGCATTTCTTCATGATGATCCTTCAAGATACCTGGATGTATTTTCCTCAGTGTCAACTATTCACTTGTCAGTATGAATATTTTTCATTAGGTGTGTACATTTCACTTTGAAAAGCATGTCAAAGCTTGTGAAATTTATTTTTGGATCATGAGCTTTGTCTTCTGCTGCGGCTAAAGTTTATTTAGCAATGCCAACAGAAAATCAAACAAATAAAATGAGAAAAATATCCAGTCATGTTCAAATTACTTGAAGTGATAATTAGTTCTCACCGTGTTCATTTTTCCTCTGAATTTAATTTCTATGGATGGTTACAGCTAAGAATTACGACTTAAATTTCATATGTTGGATTTTCAACAGTAAGAAACAGATTATACATATAAATTTTTCAAATTTAAGATAACGAATAAATACTGACTGAAAAAACCTGTCAATCTTGAGTCATTTAAAGGCTAGTAGTTGCCTGGGGGGAAGTGTTACAGCTAGATGTCAAAGCAGAATGGTCGTAGTATAATGTCACCCTCTTTTCTGGATAGCCACCACTACACGTGCAAAGATGTGAAATGTTATGCTAATTGAAAATTGCATGTGTTTGTTTCCTTCTTAGGTTTATGCTTATCCCAGGTAAACCAATTTACTGTATCCAGAGATTGGCCCTTACTTGCTACCACTCTTTACTTCAATTTTTTTTTTCTTTTTACTAAAAATTTATGCCTTTCCTTATGAAAACTGAATCCATATAACTACTGCTTATAATGTTTGCTTTTTTGCTTTTTATTTTTTCTTTCCCACTACCTACTCCTTTTTTTTATTTTAAGAAAAAAATCTTTGGTATCTTCATGTTCCCTGAAATTTATTTCCTCAGTGCTATCCAATTTAAAAGTAGACACTTTTCTTCTGAGCTTATGATGTGCTTCCTGAGATAAAAATAATCCCACTCTAGTTCTATAAATAAACATTTAGCCAATTTCTTCTCCTTATCTTTTGCAATCTGTGAGAAAAGTTGTGAAAAAACCCTAAATGACAGGTCTATGAAGAAAATCATCATAAAAAATTAGTCTCCTCAAAGATTTATCCAAATTTTTTTGTTTTCAGGGTGCTGTACTCAACTGAAACCTCACACAGATGAGGTGAGCAAAGCACCAGTGTCTTCAGCTGTGAAACAAAGCCCCAAGGCATTGTTTAGTTAGGATTCATTAAAGTGGTGCCAGCAGAGATTGATTCAGTGTGGCTGAAGACATATCTGGAGGCTAAAAGTTCGCACAGCTTTTTCTGTACACTAGTTTGCATTATGATTCTCTTAAAAATCTTAAAATTCTAAGTTTTGGGAAGCACATTGTCTCCCTGTTCAGAGCACTCAAACAGATGCGTTTTCCTTTTTGTGTCTTTGAACAATTTCTCTGAGATTCAGATGGGACAAGCAAGAGACATCATTTGACTTATTCTGTAGCTTGCAGTATGAAAGACTCCTCAAAAATTGGAGCAGTCAATAGTATTTAATAATGTGTTTATAGCATATTCTCCCATTCATCTATTGAAAGGAATCCCATATAACCTTCAGTGCTTTTGCCTGTATGTAAGAAATGTGCCATGAGTTATATGCTGTTTCAGTTGCACACTTTGCTTTATTTCATTATTGCACAGCCTATGAGAAGAGTTTTTAATCACAGTTATAAACAGTTTTATTTTCCCAAATCACATCTTTCAGATGCATAAAAGAGAAAAGCATATTCCTTCTCCACCTATTCCAAGCCTAACAGTTCAAGTGTCTTTCCAGAAGGATTCAAGTATCTAACACAATTCTTTTCCAGTGGTCTGTAGTGCTACCTCCTATTTGTTTTATGTTTCTCCAGTACTGCATATAAGGAATTTAGTATTTGAGGTTTTAAGCCGTAGTGGGTTGGCCCTGGTTGGATGCCAGGCACCCACCAAAGCTGCTCTATCATTCCCTCCACAAGTAGGCAGATGAGAGAAAATACAAAAGTTTCCTGTGTTGACAGAGAAAAATCACTCACTGAATACTGTCAGAGGTAAAACAGACTCAACAACATGAGTCCACCCCATGGGCAACAAGTCTCCACAAACTGCTCCAGTGTGGGTCACTCTTCCATGGGGTGCAGCCCTTCAAGCACAGCCTGCTTCAGTGTGAGTTCCCCACAGGGTAACAGGTCCTTCCAGCAAAACTGCTCCAGCATGAGCTCCTCTCCCCATGGGCCCCCAGGTCCCTGCCAGGGGCCTGCTCCAGCACAGGCCTCCCATGAGGTCACAGCCTCCTCTCAGGCATCCATCTGCTCTGGCATGGGTCTCCTCCAAGAGCTGCAGGTGGTCTCTGCATCCCCTGGCCCTCCATGGGCTGCAGGGGCACAGCTGCCTCACCATGGGCTGCACCACGGGCTGCAGGGGAATCTCAGCTCTGGCACCTGGAGTACTTCCTGCCCCTCCTTCTGCTCTGACCTTGGAGTCTGCAGAGCTGTTCCTCTCACACTTATTTTCACCCCACACTTCTTTGACTGCAGTTAAATCTTGCAATACCTTTTCTGCTTCCAAAGCATGTTATTGCAGAGGTGTTAACAGCATTTCTAATTGGCCCAGCCTTGGCCAGCAGCACATCTGTCCTGGAGTTGGCTGGCATTGGCTCTGCTGGACATGGAGGAAGTTTCTGGCACCTTTTTACAGAAATCACCCTATAGTTCCCCTTGCTACCAAAGCCATGTAAACCCAACACCTAATCCTATTTTCCCATATATCAATGTCTACGCATAAGTTTTCTTACAATGTAATTTCCATGTCATTTTTTTTCTTTTTGTTCATTGAGGTGCTTATATTGTTTTTCATTCTCTTCTTTCTCTTTCACGCTTAGTATTTTCATGTTACTTTTTCTTAATATTAAATGGGATCTTATTTCAGGAAAGCTTTTTGAATATACTTATCTGTGCTTTCTGTGTAAGGAAAGCATTAATTAAAAAGTGGAAAAATAAAACTACTCAATGAATAATTATGTGTATATTGTGAAGTGGATATGGTTTGTGCTCCACAAGTGTGATGCTTTTATTGTCCACACTTGGAGATCTGTCAGAGTGAACAGAAGCCTCTATATTCCTTTCTTAGGATTATTTCAAGGAAAAGCAAAAGCACATCACAAGCACCAACATAGCCCAATATGAAGTATGGCTAGCTTATATATGTGATTTTGAGACAAAGAGAGAAGGTTTGGATGTGGAATGCTGTGCCATGCACAAAGGAATTTCTGAAACAGGAAGAGAATAGAATTTTCTGCTGTTTGCTGGAATCACAGCATCTCATATCCAGTTCCTCTTGCCAGCTTTCACCAGTGGAAACTGTTTCTCTATTAGGCAATGTTTGATGAGTTTTATACTGGTAAATTGTTACGCTGTTTGTTAACTGTTTCAACAGCCTTCTTAAAGAGGCTGTGTAATGCTTTCCAGGCATAGTTCAGCTTCTCATATTATCACTGTAATGACTCATCCAGTTTTCTAATATAAAACCAATTCTGGCTTACAACAGATCTCTACTGGATGAGGGGAAATTTAGGAGCTTGCGACTAAATGAAAGTACTATTTCAAAGTTAGTATTCATGCTGCCTGACCTTGTACCATTTAATGATTAGTAAAACAAATACATTATTCTATGTGTCCTGCTCCCAAACTATATCACATCAACACAACATAAGAGGTGATTTTTTAATTGCCTGTTTTCTGGTATTTACTCTGTAGAACAGATCTGTTCAGTCTGTGGCCGTTTTTTGTTTTTCCTAATGTTGCTGTGGTTAGACAGCAAAGCACCACACAGCTGCTTCATCACTCCCCCTCAGTGCAGTATAGGAAGGAGGAAGAAGCAATACAAACAAATTCAAACAAATAAAAATAAAAGTTTCACACTTGAAGGCAGACATTTCCCTCTATTCTTTCTCACTTCCATCATGAGATCTTAGCAATTCCCATTCTTGATTAAATACACTGGTCAATTAAACGAGCTCTCACCTTCTTTCATAATTCCGTAAGTCAGCTCAAGACAAGAGTGTTTTGTAAATGTTCTTAGGGGAATCAATAATAATAATTTTCTTAATTTTTTAAAAATTCTAATTTTCAGAAAAATTCAGTTGAATTTTTCAAGAGCTAGTTGCACCAGTTGATTCAAAACTTTTAGTATGTGATGAATCAAAGAGAGGAACACCTGTTACTGTAACTGAAGCCAACTAGAGAAAGGTTAAGGTACCTAAAATTAGTGAGTAATTTTGTAATCATGGGTAAAAAATAATTTTCTCCTTTCACAATTTCTTTTACAAGATCTTTTCTTCCCTTCCCCAGGTCCTACCCCATATAACAAGGCTTAAGGATCCTAAGCCCTTAATGGGTTGTTTGTGTTTTATTCACCATAATAAAGGTCTTTGAAGGAGTAAGGATTTCCACTAAGCCTTCTAAGTCTGGGGCTCCTGCCCTCTAGACTTTATTTTCACTTAAAAATTGACAGAAAAGGCAAGAGGCCAGATTAACTGCAACTTTATTCAGAACAGAAGGAAGCAGATGAAACTATAAACAGCAAAGTAGCTGAGCATGGAAGTTAACTAAGACACTAAGTGAAGCTGTTAAATCTGACACAGGGACTAAAGACACGCTTCAGAAAATATTGTTGCTGAATTAAGCACTGACAGAAAGCAGAAGCTGATTTCATAGGACAATGAAAACCAAAAAAGTTTTTTTAAAAAGTTTAAAAAGATATTAAGAAATAATCACTGTTAATTTAGAAAAGCATCGGATTAGTTGGTCTAATGAGCCTTAGAAACTGCCAGTATAATGTGTTCTTGATTTCCATCATAAAAGAAAATGTGTAAATTTTGCCCTTGGTGAGTAAACTACTTTCAAACATGAAGAAATTGTTTCCTTTTAGGGCCCATAAACCTGTCTCTGATTTTATCTGCATAAAACTGTAAATCATAAAAAGACCAGCTATGAGAAGAGATATTTTTGGAAGTATTTTCAATAATCACAGAATTATAGAATCGTAGAATAGCTTGAGTTGGAAGCAACCTGAAAGATTATCTAGTGCCATGGACAGGGACACCTTCTACTAGAACAGGTTACTCAAAGACCCATCAAAACTGGCCTTAAATACTTCTGGGGTAGGACAGTCACAGCTTCTCTGGGCAACCGGTGCCAGTGTCTCACCACACTGAGAATAAAGCATTTTTTTCCTAATATCTAATATAAATTAACTCTCTTTAAATTTAAAACCATTGCCCCTTGTCCTGTCACCACATGCCCTCATGAAAAGTCCCTCATCTTCTTTCCTGTAGTAACCCTTTAGGTACTGGAAGGCTACAATCAGGTCTTCCTGGAGCCCACTCTTTTCCAGGCTGAGCAACCTTGTCTCTCTAATGGTGCTCCAGCCCTCTAATCGTCTTTGTGGCCCTCCTCCAGACTCACTCCAGGTCCACATCCACAAGAGCAGGGTAGAGGAGCAGAATCACCTCCCTAATCCCTTTGGCCATGCTGCTTTTGACACGTTTTGCTTTCTGAGCTGCAAGTGCATATTGCCAGCTCTTGTTGAGCTTCTCATCAGCCAATACACCTAAATCCTTCTCCTCGGAGCTGGTCTCAATCCATTCTCTGCTCAGTGTGTACTTGTGTTTGCAATTGCCCCAACCCATCTGCAGGACCTTGCTCTTGACTTTGTTGAATTTGATGACGTTTGCATGGAAGCACACCTCAAGGAAGTTCCTCTGGATGGCATCCCATTCCTGCAGCATGACTGCACCACACAGATTGGTGGCACCAGCAAACTTGATGAGGGCACACTTGATCCCACAGTACATGTCATCAACAAAGATTAAATGGCACCAATCCTAATACTGATCCCTGTGGAACATCACTCATCACTGGTCGCCACTCGGAGATTGAATCGTTCACCACAACCTCCTGAGTACAACCATCCAACCAACTTCTTATCTGCTGAGCATTCCATCCAGGTCTCTCCAGTTTAGGGACAATGATATCATGTGTAAAATGCTTTGCACAAGTCCAGGTAGATGGTGTCACTCTTCCCTTATCTACCAAACATGCAACCCCATCATAGAAGGCAACCAGATTTGTCAGATATGATTTGCCCTTTTTGAAACTATTTTGGCTGTCACCAACCAACTCTTATTTTTAGACATACTTTTGCATAATTTCCAGGAGGATCTGCTCCATGATCTTGCTAGACATCAAGGTCAGACTGACTTTTCATTTCCAGAGTTCTCCTTTTTTTCCCCTTTTTAAAAACGGGGTTTATGTTTCCCCTTTTTCAGTCACTGTGAACTTCACCAGTCACCCATGACTTCTCAAATACAATGGGTTGTGGCTGAGTCACTTATCCATCAGTTCCACTGCACTTATAGTTGCATCTCATCAAGTCCCATGGACTTATGCAGTTCCAGGTTTTTAGATGTTCTTGAAACTGATCTACTCCTGCAGCAGGCAGTTTTTCATTCACCCAGTCCCTTCCTTTGTCTTCTGTGACCTGGGTGGTATGGTTGGAGCACATACAGTGAAGACTGAAGCTAAAAATTTGTTTTCGGATTTCTTCATATCCCTTCTAACCAGGTCTTCTGTTTCCCCCTAGAGAAGGCCTGTATTTCCCTGTCTTCATTCTATCACCAATTCAGCTATAGAAGCTTTTCTTGTTCCCCTTGAATTCCCTGTCCAGATTTAATGCTATGAATACTTTCCTTTCCTAACATGTTCCCCAGTGCTTGGACAATCACTTTGTGTTCTTCCCAGGTTATCTGTTGTTGTTTCTACCCTCTTTGGGCTTCATTTTATGTTTCCGTTTGCCCAGGAGCTTCTTTGTTCATCCATGCAGGCCTCCTGGCATTTTTTTCCTGTTTTCATCTTTGTTGGCATCCATAGCTGCTGAGCTTGGAGGAGGTGATCCTTGAACATTACCCACCTTTCCTGGGTTAATGTTTCCACTCTTCCCTCCAGGGCCTTATCCAATGGTGGTCTACCACACAGATCCCTGCCTGAAGCTCAGGGTAGCAAGCTTGCTGTGCACTCTCTTGACTAATCTTTCTGAAACTCTTTCCCTTTAACCACTAGAATTGATGAAAAAAACCCCTTTTTTTTTCATCCAAAAAAAAAGCTCCAGAAACGCTTACTGCCTGTCTAAGGACCCTCTAATCCCTCTTGGTCCTCTTCAGGCCGCTTCTGTCTATCACTGACGCTAACATGGAGCAACAGCAGCAGGGAAGAGTAGACTGCACAAGGCTTGGTATTCTCTCAGCAACATCCCTGATATGAGCTCACAGGAAGCAGCACACCCTTCAAGAGAGTGTGTCAGGCCCACAGACACGTGCCCTCAGATCTCTCAGAAGGGAGCTGCCTGCTGCCAATGCCCATCATCTATTGTGTGAGCTACCAGCTCCTGGGAGGTCTCTGCACTCCCCAGGGCTTTCCAATTTCAGGAGGCACTCTGGTATGCTGAGATCCCCCACTTCACTCTGGAATGCTCCTTAAGACAAGCTTATCACCTTAACAAGCAAATTCATCACTAAGATGCCTTTTATTTTAAGAAATGTAGGTACTTAGTAGTTGCTGTGGTAGTTGGAGCTAGCAACAGTCTCTGCCTTAAGTACATTATTGCGGTTGGTGCTCAGCACCAATTGGCGGTGGACTCAAATTGACTCCATCAATTTATTATCCTACAACAAAACTGTCATACCTTTTCTCTGCAAATTCTCACAGGAAGCTTCACACAGCTCTGACTCCTTCCTCAACCAGCCAACTGCTTCCTGTCCCTTTCACGACCCCCTAACCCTTTTTGTCCCCCACACAACTGCCCAACCCTCCCACCTCACAGCACAGTCAGCAAACTAACTCCTCTCAACTAGCTAACTCACTCTTTTATAATACCCATCCTTATTGGACATATAAGGACCTATTAAGGGCAAGGCTGTTTCCACTCTTTGGTAATTGGTACAGCTGCAACCCATCAGGGGTGAGATTGCCTTCAGCAGTGTCACTATTCTCTTACAATCCGTCCTCCCTCGCATTATAGCACAAAACATGGCTCAGGTACAGTTTGTTTTGCTCCTGACATGCTAACTAAAATGGTGCAAGGCTGACTGCTTATTTACACATCTCTTCCCCTGCCTCTCTCTATTTCTGATAGCCAGGTTGATTTCTTGCCTGAATCAAGACTGGAGTAGGTGAAAGCTTCTATTATCTTTCATTAACCTATGGATGCCTTGAATTAGTAATGAGGCCCTTACCAGCAGTAAGACAGTGGTGTCCAATTTCTTTCAATTATTTCCCATTTCGAGCATAGTATGAAGAAAAATTGCTTCTTAATTGTTGTGTACATATTTATTGTTAGTGTTTTCTATGATTTTTAAAGTGATGGGACCTGTATTTCTGACATAATTAATACTTGATTGTAATTTGTTTACAGTTAAGTTTATAATTCCTTAAAGTGATCATATGTATTGGGTGTATGTGGCAAGGTCTAGGTAGTGAGGGGGCTATCAGTGTGGCTACTGTTAGAAGCTTCTGGAAGTTTCGTCTGTGTGACAGAGCCAATGCCAGCTGGCTTCAAGATGGACTGACCAATATTAAGTCCATCAGTAATGGTGGTAGCAATTCTGGGATAACATAGCCAAGAAGGAGAAAAACCCAATTGGGCAGCTGCAGGCAAAGACAGAAGTGAGAATACAAGAGAAAACAGCTCTGGAGACCCCAAGGTCAGTGAAGGAAGAGCAGGAGGTGTTTCAGGTGCAGGAGAAGAGATTCACCTGCAGGCCGTGGTGACAACCGTGGTGGGGCAGGTGTGCCCCTGCAGCCCATGGAGGGCCATGGTGGAGCAATCTCTCCACAGCCCCTGGAGGAATCCACACCAGAGCATGGATCCCTGAAGGACACTTTTTAAGAGTTGGTTTTTATTTTTCATTACCCTACTCCTAGGATTAGCAATAAATTAAACTAACTTCCCTAAACTGAGCCTGTGTTGTCCATAATGGTAGCTGGTGAGTGGTCTCTGCCTGTCCCTGTCTTGAATCACCAGCCTTCTCTCATATTATTCTCTCCCCCATCCTGCTGAGGAGGGGAGTGATAGACTTACTTTGGTGGACACCTGGCATCCACCCAGGGTCAACCCAACACATCATATAATTTTGATAAAAATGAAACCCAGGAAAAAGAGAAATAGGTGTAAATTTTATGAGGACAAGAAGGGCATTCTAAATTTCAATCATTCTCTTTGAAATACTCTAAATATACTTATGCAAAGATGAGGTCATTTAGAAATAAAGCTTCTTGGCTTTGGAATAGGCATACAGAAGAAGTTAATTTGATGTGTCCCTGCAGTTTCTGTTATGAAACAATGAATATGATGGGGTGACAGTAATTAACATCATCATGTGAAGAAATGGCACCATCCATGTTCTCTTTTAGGGAATATAAAATGGATTGTTGATTGTAAAGCTAAGAGGCAGATCAGAGTATGGAGGGAATGGCACTTCTGGTAGAGAAATTTTAAATCCCAGAGATCTCAAAAATAAAAGCCAGCAGAATAGAAACTGCAGATTGTTTAGTCACAGGAACATATGGCATCATGCAAAATACTGAAACTGAATGATTAAACAGACAGACTGAACATTTATATGCACAGTACAGAGCTTGTAGTCTATTTAAAGTCAAAGATAAGTACTAATTCTAAAAGCTAATGAAATCAGAAGATCATTTCTGGAAGCAATAGGCACAATTTTATGATGTGGAGTACCTTGATTACCTCAATTAGTTGCATAACATGGATTTAACAGAATTTGCTTGCAAGAGTCATTTTTGGCTGGCAGAAGTGCCAAGGTAGTTGAGTTTGTGTGTCTATGTGCATGTGTCCTTTACATTATGTCCAACAGTATACTTTTGTATAGACAGATAAGAAAAAATAATTTTGTTTATTTTTGAAGACTTGTGTCTGCAATGCTGGTGTTACAACGTGAAAAGTGCCTAATTTCAGCTACTATGAACTCTATATAGAAATTGGAATTTACTTATCTCCATGGTATCTGAATAAATCACACAAGAATCAACATTTTCTGCAATAAATAAGTAACTGAAATATACTGCATGGGACGAAAAATGCTCTACCATTTAGCACGGACTTGTCGGAAAACTGTGAATACTTTATAGTCTTTAACATAGACATAATCTGTGCTGGGATTATTTTTTCCTTTATTTCCTCTAAGTTTTTTCTGTCACTAGACACGTGAAGTCAAGAAAAAAACAATGAATCTGTTGGCTTCAGTATGTGTGAAATGTGTAAAAATTATTATTAATAAAAATAGATCCAATTTATTTGCTCTTAGATGAAGATCTCACTCTCCTGAAGCCAAAGAAAATTGATTTTATCCTCTTGGGTTTTTTTTCAGGTGATATGTTTACTTAAGAATTTTTAAAGAATATTGTTACTTGTGCTTCCTTTTGGATAGTTATAAACTATAGGTTTATAGACTTAGATATAGGCTTTTTGTTGCAGTGACTGCTTGTGTATATACCATATGTCTTTTATGACACACAGTCCTATAATTTTATGGGGTTTTATTCATGTTTTCTTTTTCATCTGCCATTCTTTGTTTAGTTTGGTTACACTTACAGTTTGTTACAGAATAGTTTTACATCAGCACCAGTGAGATAATTACTTGGGAGGCTGCTAGATAAGTGCCAAGAATAAAATAAAATGGATTTTAATATCTATTTGCTCTAGTCAATATTTTGATGCCTCATGTTCACTTTTTAGCATTAACTGTAGGATGAGCTCCTACTGAGCCATTTATCCAACTGTAATTTTTATCTGTGTTTTTCAATTTTCATAGCCTAAATTCTCATAAATTTTTCAATTAAAGCATACACAGAAGAATATTTATGGTGCATGAAGTGGAAGGTACACATTAACCTTTAGTTAATTTAGTACTTTTACCACTGCCTGCCACTGTTAATATTCTTAATTGTTGTTTTCAAACAGTAGTTACCTTAGATACAGATGTTCCAGTAAATATTTTGTGTAAAACTTTGAGGAAATATTATCAATGAACATAGTTTTCAAGAAAGAGTTGAAAATATTAAGGAGGAAATGAAGACCATTGGTTTATGAGACAAATCCTATCTATTCATGTAAAAGTGCTGAAAAATAACAGCAGTAGAAAAAAAATGCCCTGTTTGCATTTCTTTATTCCAGTGTCTCTCCTTTTTCCTTAAGGGTGGGTGGGATGAATGTATTTTTCCTCTAACAGTCGTATGACATGGATCTAATAGACGTAACACTTAGAGGGAAACTTCTTTCTCCACCAGCTGCAAATCTGTTTGAACTTCATACTTTAGAGCTGGGCAGATGAGAAGGAATATAGCAATGGATTGGTTTAGTGCTGCTAACCTGTTTTGTCTTCTACTGATCTTCTTGTTCTTGACCTCTCTACTGTAATTGTGCTGAAAACTGAGGTTTAAGCAAGTGTTAATTTAGCAGCTGAAAACATATGTTAAGCTCCTTTAATTCTGATCATTGTTTTCCTTGAATACTTCTCCAAGTGGAATGTATACCAATAATCATTAATGAACCCATAATGTATCTATCCAGTAGACCACAATGATCAGATAATAACAAATTTTTTGGCCTACAGTGATGGTTATTTTTTGAGAAAGTTAGTCTTCTTTGTCAGAATCACAGTGTGCTGACCAGAACAACGTATCTCATTTGCCTCCTTCTGCAATGTTGGGTCAAAATGTTCGAAGGAAAGCTGTAATAATTTCCCTACCATTGATTATTTCCCTCAAGTCTGAACCCTTCTGATTCAGATTCAAATACCAAATCAAACCATAGCATAAGCAATCTCAACCTCTGGTCAAATACTTCTATAGTTGTATATTGTAATCAGTATTTTATGTGAAAAGTAAAATTTTCCTAGTATCACTCTCACTGCCAACTTTTAGTGATGGCAACACTAGAAATGCAATTCATATGGATAATAATTGTAAATCCTTTTACTGTTCTTGTACAACTCCCAAAACACCTTTTCTGTCAGAAACTAAACTATTCTATAAAATATGAATGACAAAAGAGAAATTAATATTCTTTGTTCAAAATGTATGATTCAATCTTCTAAGTACCTATGTAGAGCCATGTGAAATTCAGCAGGGAATTGTTACTTCAAGCGATGAATTATATCCCACTCTGAATGGATTTTTTTCTGCTATTTAGATCCTTGAATGTGTAGCAATCTACTTGAAACACTGGGAAATTTATGCCTATTTTCCATCCCAATTTTCTACCTTGTGAAGTTCAATAAAAAAAATTGCCACTGAATCCAGTGGTAACTGGATAGAGTCCATGATACCTGGGACTACAACTATAGTAAGAAGAACTGGGAACTTATAAGTTAACAATTATGATCCATGTTCTTACTTTTTTATTCAACTCTCAATCCTTATGGATAACTTTATGTCAACTACCAGTTAAATTAAGCAGCAATTAGGTTTTCCCAATAATTTATTGACAAAGGTACGTTCCTCCAAAAAGTGTATCACTGGTGATCTTAGCAGCAGTGAGTTATTCTTTTGAGATGTTGGTCTTTGCTTACAGTTGAAGTTCTTTAAGACACGGATATAAAAAGGTAAGACACAAACTTGAGACCAAAAGAATTTTGGAGATTAAAATATTAAAGTTCTGAATAATCAAAGTTATTAAAACTGTGTATCATTTTCAGTAAGACCAAAGTGTATCTAGGGGCAGAGATAAGATGGCTAATGGCAGTGTCAGAATAGAAATGGAAATTACCACATCTGAGGAGGAAACAGAACTCGGAGTTTAATATGCTCTGATCAAGACATTTATTGATTGTCACTGCAGAATAATGGAAAACTGGCACACCTTTAAATTTTGATGAATAACTGATTTATCAAATTTGGAGTATAAGTATACCTGTAAAATAATAAATATTGTACTTTAAGTAATAGAAAGAAAAACCCTGAGAAAGAGTAACCTATGTTTTAAATTCAAGCGCATAGAAACCTTTGGAATAAATTAGGAAGTATTAATTCTAGAAATAGAAATTAGTGAAAAATCAAAAACATCTTTTAAAAGATAGATAATACCAAGATAATTTGGTATCTTTATTTGATGGAATAATTAATTCCCTGGATATGAGAGAAGTAGAAAATATAACTTATCTTTTTATGAAGTTCTGGAAGTGTTTAACTATAGAAAAATATTGAAGTGTTGAAGATATAGAATTAATTTTAAAAATGGATGCTGATAAAAAGCTAAAAAATGGAACATCTTAAGTCTGCTATCATTTATACAGTACTTTTTTTTTTTTTTGGTGACTGTGATAAATTCTTTGCTTGAAAAAAAAAACCCATTTCTGACTTGAAGGTCTTCAGTATAAATTGTTTCAGGATAGTATTAGGAGAATCAGGAAGAACTGCTTAGATATGGCCAGTTAGAAACAATAATCACAAAACTTCAGACAAAATGCATTAGAAAATGCAGTGCAAAACTCCAGCATTTTAATTCTGTATAAACATTTATGTTAGAGGCATATCTTTGCTCCTTACCAAATTCTTGGCCCAGGCGTAGTCCTATAATCATCAGGCCCTATTCATAACCACGGTAAACAGACATAGCTGCTCTGAAATCAGTGAACATGCACAGGTTTACAGCAGCTGAAGCCCATCAATAACGATTCTGTTCCCTCAGGGATAGACACTGTTCATATGCACGATACCCTTCAAATATTAACAAGCTCCTGGCCTCTTAGAAGGGAATCATTTGGAAATACTTTGAAATGATGACAGTCTTGTTCTGCAGAAGAGTTGCCCAACTGATTTCATGATTGATGTTATTAAAATCAAAGATAACCATTAGAATTACAATAATTTTTCTTTCATATACACCAAATCAGAGTTTTTCTTAGAGCTCACTCACTTGTTATCATGTGGGGACTTTACTGCATTACCATGGCCCAGCTCTCCTTCATTTCCCTGTCAATGTATCTTACTTTTAGGGATGAAACCACCTGTTGTATATGATTATGTATACGTGTATGTGTACACATAGATACATGTGCACTAAAAAAAAATTAAGAGTTAGGAATCAGATTTCAGTGTAATGGGTATGTTAAAAAAACATTATAAATAATGCCTGTAATGGTAAAATAAAGCTTTTCTAGACTGGTACTAATTAGCAACACATTTCATGCTTATCTTTTGTTCTCATTATTAACCATTTTTATTACATACTCAAAGCCATCACTACCCAGCAAGAACACTCAACATTAGCTGTGACTACTGAACTGCACAGAGTTGACCTGTGTAATTAGCAGTGATGGCAACAATACTTCATGTCCTCAGTCACCACAGTGCAGATGACCAGGCCAAGAGCTCTTTAATAAAAAGAGATGAAGTAAACATCTTCTCACTCTTAGCCATCTCCAAGTTCAAGATCTTGTTCTTTTACAAGGTGGTTGATTTTCCAGTCAATTCCCAGTCCTTGGCTCCCTGAGCTACACATTGCCTGGAAAAAATTATTTTCCAGTCTGCAGCACATGCCTCTTCCTGTTGCTTGGCTGCTCCTCCCTTGCCTAAAGGAGTAGCAGTCTTCACAGGTGCTTTTTTCTGGGATGAGTAGTGGCCCATCAGTGCATTGCTAGTAAAGCTGTTGGGTGCACCAAAGCTTTTACAGGTATGCTGACATGCTATTTCATACAGGTTCATACTATTTCTTTCTTTCAGTACTTGACTTGTCTGTCAGAATAACAAGCAAAACTATAAAGTCTCTTAAAGGAGCAGTTTTAAAACACCATGAGGCTGAAAGCTTTTTATTACATAAAATGATATGAAATCTGGATAATTTTATTTTTATCAGAACCTTTTATAAAGTAGTGATTTTGTAACTTTCAAAATGCTATAGCACTCCCTGGTGCAGTGGGGATGGAATTTATTTATCCAGTTCTAAATCAAATGTGGTAAAATTGTTTCCTGGAACAGGAAATTGACTCTGAATCTACCTTTACACAAAATATTTTTCTTTTCCATTTTCATTATCATGGGCCATGTTTTATGAATGCTGCTTTGCGACACAAATATATGAAGGAATATGTTCCCTGATCCATTGAAAGAATGGTTCTGTAAAATGTATATTTCTTAATTCTGGCCTTTGTATAAATAAAAGCAGTCAAATAACTAGACTATTTTCCCTCTATCCACAAAGGAATTGACTACTGATTAATATTTGTCTTCTTTCATTTTATTCATAGCTTGTAGTTATGTAGCTATTTCACTCAACCCTGAAAGACTTCAAACACTTCACTGCTGATTTAGCCATACACATATCTAATTGTATCAAAAGGTTGTGAAGTCCCAGTTATTTTAAGTGTCTCACTGAAATGTGTGACTATAATATTGTGGAGAAATGTCTATTTTTCATTAGTTAATACAT
Organism: Cyanoderma ruficeps; assembly: GCA_008694505.1. NCBI lineage: Eukaryota > Metazoa > Chordata > Aves > Passeriformes > Timaliidae > Cyanoderma > Cyanoderma ruficeps. The sequence goes on from VZDJ01000302.1 coordinate 4,479,895, forward strand.
TTTATGGATGAGTAACAGATTGTCATTCAAATTGATTGTTTCACTTAAAATGTTTAACTGCTGAGGTGGATTGCTTTTGTACACCATTACTCAAAGCAGAGACTATACTTTTCAGAAAGGTTTTAAAATGGAGTAATTAAATGCTATTGAAGTATGGTCACTGCCTTACTGAAAAGAAGGCCAAAGCCTGCTGACCATATTTTAAAGTTATTTAATTTTTTAAAATGAATATTCATAGAAATCAGTGTAACGTGATTTTTTTTCTTGTCACAAGGTACATCAAGATAAAGCAAAGACTATGAGGTTCTGAAAGATTTTATTTTCTTGTATTATTATTATTATGGGTACATAATAATATTATTAAAATATATTATATGTTAGTTTTATGTAAAGGGAAAGATTGCCTCATCAAAAGGTCATATAAAAACTTAATATTTTTCATTATCTACTAGGTACATTAATAGATACTATCCATTACAGGAAACTTTTTCAAATTAAAATTTATATTTGATTTAGCTTTTGTCTGCCTAGAACCTGTCCCTCAGAGGTGAAGCAGTGAGGCATTCTGTTACTCCAGCTCCTTGGGACTGAAGAAAAAGAAAACAGAGAGGAGCAGTGATATCAAAATTAGCAATAGTGGTAGTGATTTTTATTGACAATAGAGTCTTGAAATACAAGTGCAGAGAAATCCATGACCAAAAACAGCAATAGGAATGAAGATGATGAGCTGGTGATGATGGAGTTAAACTATTGACATTTTTTCCTCTCCATATATTTCCTTTTTTTTCCCTATTATTCTGAAATTCATGTATTTGGAAATGTTTCAGTTTGTTTAGATTAAAATAGTTTTAGGTATGTTTGAACCCTGGGACTTAGTTGAATGGAAACCCTAGATAATAAAATATTGCAATAAACAACATTTTAATTTTACAGGTAAAAGCTTTTATATTCAGTATAAGTATTATGCTTTTGAAATGTAGAATTTTCACCTGAAGCAAATACTAAAATGGCTAATGAATGGATTGCTGTCATGGCATCCTGATTCATAGCACCTTAGCTAAAGAGACAGACCCCCCATCCAACCAGCAGAGAAAATGGGTGCCTCTGAAAAAAAAATGTAGAGAGTCTTAGTGATAGGTACATCCATAGAATAATACTTTAATAGGCTACACTGGGACTTGTCTAGACCCAGCAATCAACAAAGCACTAGATATTGAGTGTATTAGAGTTAGCATATGTGAGTGTGGAGTAAAATATTCCTCCATCAGAATTTACTGATGACCTTGCTTTACAGAACAGATGCCTAGTGCTTTGCAATGGTTTTCTATGGGCCATTGCATCAGCATAGAAAATCCAGAGCCTTGACTATATATCTGCTCCCATATCAAGGAAGGATGGAGGAGAGATAGTGCTACTACTTCATTAATGAATACAGACAACACAAGGACAGAATGAATTAACTTTTACTCTAGTGGCAGAACTATATGACTTTTTCTAGGAAATTGAGCAACATACTTGAAGAAACCTGATGGAAATATTTTTTTTGCCATAATGAAATAGTAAGAACTAGCATTTGACTTGATAGTATCTCTTTTGATCCTGTGCTGTCATCTGTAGTGACTGCAGCAAGACCAATATATTTCCATGCCTTCTGAAAATTGGCCTAAGTAAATTTCTCCAAATTGTGCTAAAACTTTTCTGCAGTGGTGTTTCAGAAGACAGATACCACGTACAGAGTTACCAAATCTTTCATGGGATGATCAATGGTTTCCTTGGCTTCTTTGATATAGAAGGAAAGAGAGAAAGAAGAAAAACAAAAATAAGAAAGAACCCCCCTCAGTGTATTTTGACTGTCTCTTTGGCTCTCATTGCAGAGGGGAAGGGAGCTAGAGCAGAACCGTTATGCTGATTTGTCTTGGCTAGAAAATCCTCTAGGGAGGGTGCAGATCAGACAGGTGCAAAAGCTGCAAAATCAGGATGTGAACCACATTTAACACTGGCAATGCACAGTGACAAGATGCTAAAAAAGTGTTTTTATCTATGGTGTATCCAGATTCGTAACAATGAAATAATATTCAGAGGTCACTCAGTGTCACAATTTCGTGTGGGGATAATGCTCAGCTTTCTGAATGTGCACCTTTAAATTTATTTTGAAGCCACTGATTCTACCTATTTATTTACCTACTTTTAGGCATTTCTCAGCAATTTGCTCTGTAGCATCTGCCCTGTAGAAGGGCATCGTGATTTATCTACAGCTCTGAATATATTACTTGTTAACCTTTACGAACACCTAGTGTGACTCATTCCATCTTATCACAGCAGACGTCAGTGGGAGTAAGCATCATTCAACAGGACAACCAGTTTGTACAAGATATAGGCGCGTGTACAAAATGTACCCAGATAAAAAGAGTCAGTTAATTTTTAAACTGTTAAAAAGGAATATGAATACAACAGTGCAGTCTGCCCTGGGATGTGAGCCATGTGCATTAGTAGTCATAATAAGGGGAGCAAGAACCTTACAATAGCCTAAATTGTGAACAAGAAAAATTCATTGTGATTGTCACCTCTATGTATCTCTAATTTAAAANAAAAAAAAAAAAAAAAAAAAAAGGGCAGACAGCTTTAGCTCTTTATGAGTCTTTCCCTTTTCCAGTGTCTGGTTGTTAAACTGCAGACCTCCTGAGCAGTACCTTGTTTACTGTATTTCTCTGGCTAATGCTAAGTTCTACAGACTTGGGAAGCACTGCACTTAAACAGTTTAACTTTCAATGTTTTGTTCAGGCTGTAATTTCTAAACTTCGTGAACTTCGTGTTCATAGAGTTGAAATTTTGTAAGATGTGTACTTAAGTGTGTGTACTGTCCTTTGGATTGATTTGTATTGTTAGATTCACACAGGTCTGCAGACAGCCAGTAGTGCTCTCACAAAACCAAATTTCTGGCCATTTATAATAAAATAGGCAAAATAACAAATAAAAGTATATAATCCACATAATCTATTGAACCAATTTAAACACACGCAAGCAAGCAAGCAAAGTTAGGAAGACTGTTCTCTCTCTCAAGTCAAGATTATTCTATGAGGACAATTGCTTCAAATTTCACTTCCAAAAGGACACTTCATGAAGGTTTCCCAGGAGTTTTCTTTCTGAAATGGATGGAATTGTAAGAATGGTCCAAAGCAAGCTGATAAACATCATGACCAGATACGATTGTGGGATCATCACAGAATCTGAATGATTTGGGTTGGAAGGGACCTTAAAGATCATGTAGCTCCAACCCTCTGCCATGGGCAGGGACATGCCCATAAGACCAGGTTGCTCAAAACCCCATCCAAACTGGCCTTGAACACTTCCAGGGATGGCGCTTCACAGCTTCTCTGAACCACCTGTTCCAGTGCATCACCATCCTCACAGGAAAAAATTTCTTTCTTATATCTAATCTTTTTCAGTTTGAAGCTTGGTGTCATCTGCATGTCTGCTGAGGGTGTGCTTGATCCTTTCATCAATGTCTAATAATATTATTAGGTGTTCCAATATTAGTGAAGATATTAAATAACACTGGTTCCAATATGGATTCCCTGAGGGATACCACTTGTCACCAATGTCCATTGGGACTCTGAACCATGTCCTCCGGATGTATCCAACCAATTCCTCATCCACCTAGCAGTCCACCCATGGAATCCATCTCTCTCCAATGAGAGAAGGAAATTGTGGGGACCCATATCAAAGGCTTTACAGAAGTTCAGATATCCAGATAACTGACATCTGTAGCCCTTCCCATGTCCCCTGATGCAGTCACTCCATCATAGAAGGACACTGGATTGGTCAGGCAGGACTTGTCCTTGGTGAAGCCATGCTGCCTGTCCCAAATCAGATCCTATCCTCCATGTGCCTAAGCACAGCTTCTAGGAGGACCTTCTCCATGATCTTCCACAGACATAGGTTTTTGAGGGGTTTTTTAAAGTATATAGATTTTGACCTGGACACATTAACTGCAAATATTAAATTTGCAATGTACTCAGCACCCACTGTCTCAAAATATAAGATCTTTAAAGCCATACAGAAAGGCATTTTTGTTGGAATTATGACAAATTCCATGTGTTTGAATAAGATTGTTTCTATATCATACAGTATTTCACCTTAGTAAAGTCTAGTAAATTTGCTCTTAGAAAGACTTCCTCCACAACTAACTACAAGAGATTAGGAAGATCTTAAACATCTACCTAAGTGGCTGAATTAGGGGCCTAAGAAAGACAGTAAGTTACCAGGATTTTAGATTTCTAGACAAATTTTTGGATTCCTTAGAGACTCTTTAAACAGGTTGTAGGTCCCTAAAATAGCAGTTAAATACCCCTGACAAGGCTGGGTGAATATTTTCTTGGTTTATTAATGCTAGACTGTGCACGTTTGACTATGTACAATTGTTCAGTTTAAAAAAAAAAATCTATCTTTCCCACTTGTGCACTGTTGATCTTGAGAATTTTCCATGTATCAAAAATTTATGATATCTCGATGTTATATCTTACTATCTCGTAGCTAGTTTGTTTGTGAGAAGAAAATTCTACTCCCTCCTACAAGGGTAGCCCTGGGCATGACATGTAAATCACTTACAATATTGCCCTCATGAAGCAGAGGTTTTCAGATTAGAAAAGACCTTTGCAATCCATAGCTAACATGGTTTTTCAGCATTGAAAATTTTAGATAATGAAGTTGTCATATATTAGATTACCTTGGTAATGATGTATCTGCTTCTGATAGAATGTCAGGTTGCAGCATTTACTTAAACTTACTTTTTGCTTTGTACCCTGACATGGTATGACTCACATAGCTTCCCTTGATATGTCTTAAACTGACACCTTGCCATAGATATGCAAATGCTCCCATTTTCTGAAAAGAGCAATTAATATACTCCTGATAAACCAGGAGTTTTACAGAAAAATACTGATATTTTTCCACATTGCCAGGATATAAATTAGATGTTTTAGGATTTACTACCACACTAGCATTTCTTTGAATGTACAGAAGTACTTCTGCAACAACAATTAAGTGATACTGTTGTGAAAACTATATTTTGTATAAGAATGGAAACATGCTGGTAAACAGCAATGCTAATTGATCATACATTTTACATGTATTTTTTTAGATATAACCCATATAAATATAAAAATAAATCTAATATAAATTAAGCATATTGTATTTACTGTCCAATATCCATTTTTCTCTTTTGCTGTTCATTTCTGTTGTACATTCAGAAATGCATAGGCTCAGTTTTTGTTTATCCTTACCAAGACCAAACCCATGCTATTAAACGCCTTCTGTAACTTGTAAGCATCAGTTATTGACATATTTTGTTCCTATGGTTATCCAAGGTCGTAATTTTAAAAGGTCTTCGAACTTAGTGTCCTTCTTTTCAATTTTTTAAAGATTTACGTTTCCCTTAGAGAATGTTCTAGATGAACAATATGAAAACTGGAGGTAAACATTGTCAGTCAAAGGGATTTGGAGGCAGAAAATATTTCCACTGGAAATGTTTTTGCATAATTTAAGCCGCAGTTTAAAACATGTTTGTGGTTTATACCTAGCGGGGTGAAGTTGATAATCTTATTTAAGTTTATAAATTATGAATGTTGTGGTTATTACTGTGGATGTAGAAAGCCAACTGTTATAGGTTGTTTTGCCTAATTTTTACCTGGCTGGTCTTCCTTGGAATCATCAGAATGGAATCCAAAATATATTTCTCACTAAAGAAAGTCTCTTAAGGCTCATTTGCTCACATTTTTCACTTTTCAGTGAAAATGAATAAATGCTGTCTGAGGTAAATTAGGGCACTTTAAGCATTGAGGTGTCATTCACAAACAGGACACCTGTGTCAAACCTGTGATCTTCTGGACTGGTAGCAGGGGACCAGGGGGGATACCTGCCCTGCTGGGGAAGGTGGGCTGCCTGAGGCTGGCAGGGCCACAGCCTGGTGAGCCAGCACTTGTCCGTGTATGAGTTCAGTCCTTAAATCAGGGTACACATGCAACTGTCAGTGACTATCCAGGAAGAAAACAAGAGATGGTTAATTTAAGGGAAGTATTTTAAAATCTGCTTTGCTTGTAAGCTCTGTCAAGTGCAGCACAGAGGCAGTATCCAGGCACATGTATACTTGTGTTTACTAGGTCTTGACTATTTCATTTCTGCTTTCCTCTTGCACTGTCCTCTTCTCTTCCTGCATTTCTTTTGCTATTTAAAGAGAGCATTAGTCTATATAGGAATGACTGTGAGTTTAATTTCAATGACTGAGGGAAGCTGGGAGAGGTGATGGTCCATCTCATAGCAGGTGTGGCACATATTCATCACACAGCACTGTTATCAATGGACAAAGTATTCTTAATTGGTCAAATCTTTTAAACCATCTGTCTCATATACATTGATAAAATTTGGTTTACTAGCACAGTGGTATTATATTTTCATTAATAGAACAATTTCTGCACAAATACATATTTTTATATTATGACCTACTTGCTAAAACCTTTACTCAGAAGTTGGTAGACAAACACTTCTCTTACTGAAGTGCAACAAATAAATAATATATTTCATGACCAAAGTACCCTCTCCTAACTACTGGCTTTCTTAAGCCACATAATGTAGAAAAAACTCCCATTTATTCCAACTGAATATGAAGCTATGTCAATATGCCACAAGAAATGCAAACACATCTTGTCAGAGAACAAACAGAAAGAACCAAAGAGAAAAATCTGTGGACTACCAGTTAGGTCATACCAATTTTGGACGGGAAGGACAATGTTACTGGATATTTGGAGGTCATCTTCTATGGTTGGATAGTTCTGTACTCCAAGAAATACTTTAGGACTGAGAAGGTAATAGGACTGTTAAACCTGACACTAGTTGAGTGAGAGTTCCTAGGTCTTGTGCTCTGACTTAAAGGCAAATTTTGCTGTGTAATGAAAATACCTCTCAGACTACAGATTTATATTGTCAATCAAGTAATCTAACTACTTGGTGAGAGAGGACAGATGTCCCAATGGAGAAACAGAAAGTATGGATGTTCTTGCAAAGGTAAAAGTATGTGAGTCTCCTGAAGCTCAGTTGTACCTGATAGGTGGTCTGCTCTTCTGGCACGTGGTGTTTATGTAAAATGCAGGCATTACTATCTGAGTTGTTCAGTGGAAGAAGACCCAGTTGGAGTATTTTATGGATGATTAGTGTTACATTTTCAGAGTGGTTTTTGTGGGTTTTGTTTCCGTTTATTTTTTTTGTGAAATATGGAAATACAATTTTGTGGCAATGGACTAGGAGACTGGAATTTGTTTTCTGTAACTAAGTATGGTAAAAGAGAAGAGTGCTTACAAAATCTATTATCTGGAAAAAGGATTAGGCCTCTGGGTTTAGGCAGTATGACATCTCTAAAGTAAGACAGAAAACTATGACTGAATATTTGTAGTGCAGTTTATCAATATCTTAATTTTCTTTTATTTTCTAAAGAATAAGCCTCAGTATAAAAATCTCTGCTCCATGGATCAGTTTAGGTTTAGTAGGTCAGAGTTACAATTTTAACCCTTATTGTGTTACTTCTCACTGTGACTATGTTTATAAATCTGTTTCTTGGCAGGACTATGTATATTTATATGTTACTTCCATATATCCCAAATTTTATGGACTCCAGTATGTTATGAAAAAGTAAACTTTTGAATTTTCTCCAGTTCAATATTTGTAAATGACAGAAATGATGACTCAAAATTAAGGTATTTTGTTTATACAAAGTCTATTTTGCTTTATGTCAAACTTTCTAGATAAAGCTTTTCTTTATGCTAATTTGCAGCTGCTGATGTTGAGCATAATCCCACTTTTACTAAGGTTAATACAATTTTGTATTAAGTACAGATATATCATGCTAGTATTAAAAATTCTTTGAAAATTATATCATTATCCTCATTGCACTGGCAATTCATTCTGAATTTACAACTTTTACAGTGTTTACATGTCACTGGAGAAGGATTTTGTGTGTTACCAGAAGGACTGTGTAAAAAGCACTCCTTGAATGCAGGATGTGTGCAAGAGATGCTGAAGTGTCTGGGTGCTCTCAGCACAGCCCCTGTTGTTATCTCTGCCTTGAGTTACAGCTCCTCTGATGGTGAGGATCCTCTCCTTTTGCAGAGGAAGAAATGAGTGCATTTAGATTTTATTTTCATCTCTGCTCTAGGTGCCCCAGGCAGCTCAGACATTGGAGCAGGTAGGAAAGGAAACAATCTCTACCAGGTAAATGCCCAGCTCCCATTATTCTCTAACCTGGAACAAGGCAGAATTAAGGTTTACCTTGTTATTCCTTGAATTGAAGTTCAGTTCCTTGTCAGGCAAAATTCAGACTACAGATATTCCCTAACCCTTTATCAAGGCAATTTATTATTTTGAAGTCTTTCACAGAGTGCAATAGCTCAGAATTTTCTGCAGAGATTAAGTATGTTTGTACCATTAAGGGCTCCTAACTTGCTGTTTCCCAGATTTTGAAGAAAATAGCCATGAGCAGCAAAGTGATGGACAGAGATAAATACTTCACAGGTCCAAAAGCTGCCTTCAGAAACTGGAACCAAATAAACAAACAAATAAATAAAATGAGAGAAGTAAAACAACACTCTTTAGTAAGAGCAGAAGGAAAAGATAGCCAATAAAGGAAAAATGGTTTGAAGCCCTACGTGCATAAGGAATTATTTTATAAAATTAATTTTTCAAACATGAAATGAGTGTTTGATCTGAATCTAGTGAATACTGATGCTTCTTCTGGCCTCAATAAAATAATATCTGGTAGTAGAAAAACAGGTAATCATAAAAGATGGACTTCACTCTTAATTAAAGGGTCAGGACACTGAGGTATGTTGAGTTAGCATAATGATAATTTTGTAGTATAAGAAGTTTCTTAAAAAATTAAATTTTATAAGACCCTAGCTAGGGGATGGCTTGATCAATCAGGCTTTCTGTATACTAAAATTTTAAAAAAGAAAAAACAAAGGAAAAGGAAAATTAATTTTTTGAGGCAAAGGCAAATGCAAAAAAAACCCCTGATATGCTACATGTCCTTGTCTTTGTATAATGAGGACTGAAAATTTCAGTGCTTTTTGGTTTAGTTTATCAATTAAAAATGAAAACTGGAAGGTCATCACAATACATATATTAGAAGATAAATTAAAAAAAAATTTTTTTTTGAAAATTAAGTCAATAGAAATTAGGGAGTTTTAACACCAAATTAAATACTTACCTTTAAAACAATGAAAGTGAAGCATCCAAAAATCTTTCATCTGCTGAGAGTGAAACTAAAAAAAAAAATTAAAAAATCTTCAAAAAGAGTGTATTGCTCCAAAATATGCTCCAAGATATACTTGTTTAGATGAAATAAGTTCATATAAATCCCTTTAAACTTAATATATTCATATCCATGTAGCTGCTATTTTGAATGAAACAGCAGAATAGTCACAGTTCAAAAAGATGGCAAGCTGCACTTTAATTCCCTGAAAAATGATATGCAATATTTATATTAAATAATATATACATACATTATTTATAAGTATTTAAATTTTAAATTATCATAAGTATATTACTTAAACTATTTTTTATCTAATATAAAGTTAATTTTAATACAGCAAATGTAATTGGTACTTACATGAAAATATCTGAAAGAATAATTTTATTAAAGACAAATCTCAATTTTAAAAATAAGAAACTTTAACTGAAATTTCAAGTAGGAGAAATTGTTCTTAGACTAGGAAAAATCCATAACAGATTGATCATTCTAAAAAAAAAAAAATGCAAATGCACAACGCTAATTATCTTTCAGATCTAAGAAACTCTTAAGATGTACTAAAAAAGAGTGAAGATCCAAATGGATTGGTTGCTATAAAATTAAAGCTAAATTATTCCAACAGGAAAAATAAACAGACATTCCGATTATGAGTCATTCAAAAGAATTTGGAAATATATTTTCTCCAAGGGCATTTACAGCTGAGCCAAAAAGCTTAGAGTGCTTCCAGAGCAAAACCACCAAAGCTTAAGTTGCAGACCCAGCTGCTTTAAGCATCTGCAATGGGAAGTATTTGCACCCAAGAACTGCACCCAGCTTTGAACAGACTTAAGGTTTGGTAAAATGTCCACAGATAACTGTCAGAATGAGTGTTCTTTAACCTGGAGATACCATGTTTCACATTGAAGGAGCAATATAACTCTGTGGAGTTGTGGTGGGGGTTTTTTCCCCCTGTTGGGGTCGAAAATAGAAGTAAATTTATAGTTGGGATCACTCATGCTTTATTGAGGGAAGTAACTTCCAAATAACAAACAATAAACTGATCACAATTATCTCTAGTAGGACAAAAAGGAGTCTATTTATAAGCTGGTAAACAATAAACAGATATTGTCATTTTGATGAAGTTTGCAATGTCTTGTCTGTTCCTGGAAAGCTTGTCAGACCTACTGAGTTTTTAACTTGGTACTGATACATAAATATCAAAAGACATTTCAACAGAGACTGGATGAGTGAAAGTGAATGCAAGAGATCACAGAAGGACTCTTGTAAATACTAGATTTAATGAGAAAGGCAGATATATTCCTTCAGCCATTGAATAACTAAAGTCAAATTAAGCCTTTGACCGTGTACAGAAAGAATCTCTGTAACTAGTTGTGTGAAATTTCACTGATAGTTTGAAAACTACTGAAAATATTTACTGGGACCTTGGTGCCACAGCAAGATCACAGTGCAATCCACCTCCATTCAGACTTCTGTAAAAATACATTCTTCCCCATCATTTATGTTAGAATAACTGCCAAGAGAATTGTAAAATAAAAGGGATATAAAAGGTTAGCTTAATTAAGATACAATACAAACAGCAAAGAATCAATATTGTTTCTTTCATGGAAGAGGTCATGATGGTTGTGTAGTAAAGGTTCCATCTGAATCTTCATTTAAAGCTTGCTTTTCCTTCTTTCTTTCAAATTCCCTCCTTAATTCCTCTAAATGCTTCTGGGTACAAAACTTTACTAAAGTGCTTACAATTGCCTTTTTTTTTTTTTTTTAAGCACCGAAGTACAGAATCTGGTGCTTATGGATCTTTCTAAGGAAAGTAATATAGCCCAAAAGGAATGGAATTGAACATATTTTAGTCCACTACGGTTATGCGCCATACACATTAATCAGAAGGCTTATTGCTAACTAAACTCCCTTTATTGGCTAGAGAAGACAACCCAAGGATATATGGTGGCTTCCTAAAATTTGACAACATGTATAATAAAAGAATGTACAATGAGTTCTTCCACTATATATGAGATAATATTGCTTCTGAAAGTAGAATAATTAGCTGAAATGAAAGGCAGACCAGATTAGACTAGAATTTGAAGATAGTTTACCTGGAAGTGGTTGAGAAGAAATACATCAGTAAATTCTAGAGATTAATAAAACAAAAAAGTTTCAAAAACTTGAAAACTTACAGAAGTGTGTTGACATGGAAGAAGGGTAATGAGAAACTAAATGGTACATTAGGACCTCTTAATGATCCATAAATAAGGAGAAAGCAAGGATTGGTATGAAAGAGTAATACAGCTAGGGGTGAGAGGGGAAGACTAAAAAGACAACAGCTAAAGACATAAAAAGCAATGAAAGGGAAAAATGCACAATACAATGGTAAAATGAAAAGGGAGGACTAACTAGGCAGATGGTCTTAAGGCAGAAAAGCACTGTGTGTTTCAATGGACTGCAAACTTACTGTAAATTAGAAGCATTATTTATGATTTGCACAAATAAATGGGGAATAATTCCTTTATAGAGGAAAATGCTGCAGTGCATTACAAAAGTGCATAATGACATTATTGCAGCTGTGATAATCTAAATTACATTCACGGGGCTAATAAAACATCTTACCTTTCCCTACAACTTCTGCTTCATTAAGCGGAATAATGCTTGTAAGACACAGAAGGTAATTATGATGCTTTGTTTGGCATGGAAGACATCTGGCATACTGCCTCTAGGATTGGGCAGTGGACTTGGAAAAAAAGGACTAATAGGAGACACTTTAGAGGACAGGAATATAAATTTTTAGGGATGTGAAATAAAGACATTCAAGGAAAGAAGAAACTGATGCAGCAGTAACATTTGGTTTGAAATGTTAAATGAAATGTAAAGGAAATGACAGGGAGATTAAATATACTTTATGATTACTAATGGTAGAAGAAGAAATAATAGACTTCTGTAAAAATAGATATTACTTTGTTTAGTGTTAGCATGAATTTATCAAGTATCTAGATGACTACCTAGGGAGGGTGTAGGGTCTCAATGCTAAGAGACAAGAACAAGAAATGAGATAGTGGATCTTCAAATCAAGTGGAGAAGTCACTGAAAATTCCAGCATTTTCCTTGGAGCATGACTATTCATTAGGTATCCTGTGGATCTGTTGTGTGTCTTTGTCATCACAGCATAATTCCAGGAATTTACTATGATTCCCATAGCACCACCCAGCTGACTTGGCATTTGCATCAGCCATTCACAGCATCTGGTATCTGTGCAGTTTTGGTGTGTAAACTGTGACTGTCAGATGCCCACAGCTTGCTCACTCTCCCTCCTCAAACAGGACAGGAGGAGAAAATGAGATGAAAAAAAATTTTTGTCAACCTAAGGGCAGACAGATTACTTATCAGTTACTCTCATGAGAAAAGCATACTTGACTTGGACAAAATTAATTTCATTTATTGCCTGTTCAAATATATATATGATGATATAAAATATGAACAGGCAAAAATCTCAAAACCTGCTCCTCATTCCCCTCTTCTCTGGCTTATTTCTGGTTTGTTGTCCCTCTATCACACAGCATTGAAAGATTTGCATTATGGGTTGTGGTGAGTTCATAATAGCTCCTATCCACCCCTTCTTCCTATTCTTGGTTTTTCACTGCTCCAGCATGAGCTCACCACCCCTGCTACTCCCAGAACTTTGACACCTAAGCCCAAAATAGCAGACAAGACAGTCCTGGACTGTTGTGACTGCCGGTTTTTTAGTATCTTAAGAGCAGGATAGCTGCAGGTCATCAGTAATGTGTGTCAACCTGCAATAATAAGGGCAAGATTACATTGTCGGTCCCTTCTGGAGAGAAACAAGAGGTGATTGATTTTGAGTGTGAGATAGGAACTCCAAATTACAACTGTACAGGTACATCTTTGTAAGTTTCTGTGTCTCTAAAAAGTTAATACACCACTACATCTTCTTTTTTGTGAGGCTATTAATTACATCTGTTCTCATTGCATATCTGTTTCGTTCTTCAGGGACTCTTCAGCAAATTTATGTCCTCCAGCAGAAAAACTTAATCAGATAAAATCAGATAATTGGAAAAAAAAAATTTAAATTATTAAGCTATTTTAGTCAACAGACTATAATGACAACAAAGATTGTTTTTTGTGAAACAGGTATGAAAATTTAAGAAGATATCTCAGATCTCTAGGGAAACAAATTTTAGATATTTTACCAGGACAGTTCATTTCCTGATTGTGATATTCTGTGCCAGGTCTTCATGATAGGTGGATGATTTTCTGAAAACTTAGGTTTCACAGATGATTTAGTAATTCCAATGGAATTATTATTGTTTATATTTTTTCTACATATATTCAAGTAAATATGAGGAAGTATATAATCCTTAGATATGTGCCCATAATTATTAGTAACTTTACTTTTTGCTGACTTCCCATAAAATTATATGAAGATTAGTTTTTCCCTGTCATATTCATGTCTGTATACCAAGAAACACATTCGTAGATGTATTCATATCTATTATATACGTATGAAGTATTTAAAGAAAGAAAAGAGAAATTAAAAAATTAAACTTAAAACCAAGCTTTCAGTTAGGCCCATTGATTGTTTTTGTAAATAGAGTCTTTAAAAAAGAAAATTTCTTCATTGGTTATTTAGGATTATATGATGGTTTTACCTTACCTTCCTCTATATTCTTTCCTCTTTTTCTGGCAAGAGACGTTATTCAAACAGTAATTGAATATCCTTTATCTATTGTGCTTAGGGTACTCCATAAACTTACACAGAGACTTTATGATGTGAAAATTTCAGCTATTTTAAACCCTATTCTCATAAAACACTTTTTGTAAACAGGCACTACAGAGAAAAGTAGCACTTTTGATCACAGCACCCAGCTAGTAATTCTTACACTCTATTACACTGCAGATGATTTAAGGTGAAGGTCTCAACTCTGCTGCAATGAGTCACTTAGCAGGTTAAGCAAACAAAACTCTAGAGTAAACATCTTCACACTTCAGAAAGAACAAAAGCTTTTCTTCTTTTTTCTCTGTATTAGTGTATCAATTTCTCATTCTAAATACTTACCTGAAAAAAACACTTCATTAGTCAGTTGACTTCCTGTGGAGCCCTCCCTCTATTGTTATTGCTTGATTTTGTTAAATTCTTTAATGAAGAGGCATGAGCAGGGGAAGTTGCTAGGGAAGGAGTGAGAACAGCCTCTATATTTAGTATCATAATCTCTCAACACCATTGTAAACAACAGCAGATTTCAGTGGCCATCATAATGGGCATTTTTAAATCCATATTTATCCTATACTCTCTGCTCTCCTTTCTCAGATAGGTCTTTCGAGTGTGGTAGAATCAGGAACACTGCAGTGGTAGTGAGCATCTTAGACAACTGATCCAGCTTCTCAGCACCCAGAAACACAATATTTCTCATTGATATGGCAAAGATAAAGGGCTTGAAGAAGTCTCTGTTATAGAGTAGCTGTTTACTTTCATATATATTTTGCAATTTGCACCCTTCAATCTGCATTGCACCTATATGAACAACTTAAACTCTGGAAATTTTTTTAGAATGATAAATCATGAGGCTAAAAACCCGTTATTGATAGTCCTCCTGTAGTCTGACATTCTTCCTACATGTAGTTGTAGAGAGCAAATGTGACGTGAGCTACACGTCAGATGGAAGTGTGGAAATGGAAAATGTTTGCAAAACTCAACATGAATGCAGAATTATGACCCTACTAGGCAAGAATGCAAACACTTCTCTCAAGGTCAGGGGAAATGGAATGAGATTAATACTGAGTAATGATGAAATAATATTTAATATTTTTATAAACCCTTGGACTGTTTTTTAGTAAAGGAACAACTATTTCAAAGTACTTTGTGATGTCTTCTTGGAAGACATAAGAGTGTATATAAAGTATATTAACAAGCTAATTTTTTTCTTTTTTCTTTGAAAATCTGCTTAATAGTTCAAACTGCCAGAAGAGTACGTATTATGAGCTAACTACACTTCTTTGATTAGGCAAATAATTCCATTAATTTCACTAGCACAGTTCCTGAAGTATAGAACAATGTAAAGAAAGCACAAAATTTGCACTAATTTATATTATATGCACTTCCTATTTTGAGAATAATTTTCCATTACTTCCAGGTGATATTGCAAGCAGTAACTTCAGAATAAAGTATACATCACTCTGGCTATCAAACCTGTCAGTCTTCCATCTTCATACCCTTTTTGTTTTCTGGGCCCTTTTCACTTTGATTTGGTAGCATAGTTTATATTCCATTCAATTATGGATTTAATTTAATAGCAATACATTAGCAGTGAAAAATATTGTCTTCTGAAATTTGTATTCAGGAAGTATTTTATTGTCATTGAGTATAAGGAATCAAATTTATGCAGATTTGAACCACTACTAATGAAGGCTTAGGATCAGTTGATCAAGTGGTGGGTTCTCCACGGCTGGATGCCAGGTGCCCACCAAGACCACTCTATCACTCCCCATCTCAGCTGGATAGGGGAGCGAAAATACAAGAAAAGGCTCAATGGCCTGACATAGGGACAGGGAAAGATAACTCACCAGTTACCATCACAAGCAAAACAGGCTCGATTCGGGGAAGAAATTAATTAAAACAATTTATTGCAAATTTGTCCCCATTTTTTTGTAGGCCCTGTTTAAGTACTGAAAGGTCACCATAAGGTCTCCCCTCCCCTCCCCATTTTTAATAGAATTTTCCTCACCTCTTGACACAAAACTGTTAAGATTTAACACTCCTAACTCCTGTTGATATATTCAGCAAATTTAGAACCTGTGACCTGATGAACCAACTTTGTGAGCACATATGTGCATGTATCTGCCTAACAGACAGAATGGATGTGGAAGGAAAAGAATAAAACTAGCACCTCATAAAGAAATAATGTTTCTTTACTGGAAAATAACATCTAAAAATATTAGTTGAGTGCCAGGTTGGGCTTGCCTTTTGTCTTCTTTAAACTTAACATCTACTCCAATATTTCTTAAGCAGCAATGGGAAGAAAATTAGGCTATGTTATGAATTAATAAATATTACAAAATTGAAATATATTTATAGTATACATTACTTATTTTAGTAGCACATCAGTGAATGCATTGTTTCAGTTTATGCTCCTTTCTTTCATAATTTGTCATGAGGAAACACAAACAAAACACAAGATATTCCAGCTTCTCCATCTTTTTAAGTCTCCTTCCTTTTTGCTCAAAGGTTCCTTATGAATGTAAAGATCAAACCAATTCTGCAAGAATAATGTGGTAAGTACATGATTTGCTTTTTATAAAATCAAAAAAATCTGGAAACATGGAATATTTGAAAGCTTTTTACAGCAGAAAAAGCAAAACCTTCAACTTATTTTAAGAAACACTGAGTTAAATGTACTGTGTAACATATGTTCACTGGTATTTTGGCTTCTTCAGAAGTCAGAATGCCTGTAATATAATATTTTTTTGTTAAAAGGAAAAACAATTGAGGGATGAAAATTACTATCTAGAAAAATCTGAACAGAAGGGTTTTTGTTTGAGAGTTCATATTCTAGACAAACTGAAAAGGAAGAAAAAGGGAATGTTCATAAGGAGAACCATATGGGAAACAGTCACTAAGCTATTGAGCAAAGAAATATAGTTCTCTTCTTTTTAAGTTTCATCCATGCATGGATTTTTCACTCTTGTTTAAGAATTATCTATTTTATTTACTGCAGATTCAGTCCCCTTCAGAAACCAGTACCAAATGTTCCATGCCAAAAGGCAACATTTTAGGTCTCTTAAAATCCTTTTGCTCTGTTTCCTTTTCCATAAAACTGTTTCTTGGACCCAGCCAATCTCCTTAAGCAGCAGATTCAGGACCTGATTAAATTCCCAGTACATGCCAACAAAATTTTGACACTTGAGAGTAGGACTAGGTCTGCAATCCTGGGGTAATTATAATTGAGAGGTCTTAAAAAAAGAGCTTTCCATTGAGTATTACAGTCATCAGTTTTTGAAAGTCATCATTTCATAACCAGCTCTTTCATTTTTCAAAATCCAGCCTATAAGAAATACTTAAGTGTAGAGGAAAGTTGCAATGAACTTCTGTGTATAAAGCTGTTTCCATCATGTCTTGCTGAAATACAGACTGAAGCAGCAATTGGATTCCAAAGCATCAAATGTATAATGGACTGAGGAGCCAAAACCCCACAGAGTTTTGAACCTTATGTACATATATACTACTTTGTCAAAGCTTCTGCAAATAGGGCATGCATTTTTGTAATCATATATGTTGTCTACATATAATTTTATTAACATCTTAATAGAAAAATCCTTGAGCTCACATTGGAAAATGGCATTGGCTTTATCAACAAATGCCTTGAAAATAATAGTGGTATTGGAATCCAAGTTTTTTAGGAGCACAAAATTGTGTAAAATGTATTACTAACAAAATAGATTTATGGCAAAATTGCAAAGAATATGCTCTACTGTCATACCACAGATAACTTTTCCTTAAAATAAGATGTTGGTGGAATCAGTTAGTTTCAGCAGGTTTTTTTTGGTAGTGCTCAGGCTAAACCTAGAATTGGGCAGATCTTTAAGCATGGCTTATGCATCTAAAGTAATTTTTATTATTCTATTTTCTGACATTACATTCTCATGGTATTAAAGCACATCTTCACAAACCAAATTACTGTGGCTCCTTGGGATTTAGAAGTGCAATTACAGGGAGACCGAAGTAAACACTATTTCAATTACCATCATTAGTGAAATATGTGGGGGGTTTTGCAATGTTGTTATAATTAAAATTTTGTCTAAGTTAGCTTTGCTTTCCTTGTTATCAGATGATTGTAAATCTACAGTGAAGTGAAGATTGAGAAATTTCTGAACAAGTTTTGTTTGGATTCATAAACTATTTTCTACTAAAGTAAACAAATAATATTTTACCTACTCAGTTGTTTGGTGTATAAATGATGCAGAAAAAAAAAATCATTTTTTCCCTGGAAACATACCTTTTTGAAGAAAGTAAGTGAAAGAGGCAACGTCCCCTTCTTATTAAAACTTTGGAAAATAGCTGGAAAAATCATTGTTATAGTTTATATGGTTTTCTGGGAGGGACAAAAAATATCCTGTCCTGCCTACAGGACTGGGAGCTATACTTTGTCATCCATCCTCTCTCCACTATGACTCTGAGGACTTCACTTTTTTTGAAGGTGGACCATGCGTGAGATAGGGTGCAATGGAAGTTTGTGTAGGTCTTGCCATCTTAGGATCACAGTTGGGCAGACTCAGAACTACTTAAGTAATTCAGTGTTGCAGGAAGAAAAGGGGTATTCCTTTAAAGGACCTCTGAGGGAGTACCAGCGCTTCAGTGCTCCAAGTGGCATATGTTAAAATATTGCTTGAATTTCTGGAATAAGGAAATGAAGAGTGTAGTTATTAGTTCAATAGAACTGTAGCACCCATGAAGTTGACAGAATTACTCTGGCTTTATTCTGATATCACTGAGTGCAGATCTTGGCCCTTTGCTCCTTACATTGTTTTCTTTGCGTAATAAACTTTAAATTACTCCTTACAAATGGCTTTGTTTGTTTACTTGACATATTTAGTCAGTTTAAGAGATATTTTGCTAACAAGTGTCTTGTCATCATGAATTTATTTTATGTGCACAGCAAAGGAATTGATCAGACTGAACTAATTTTGTGTTAATGCTGCTTCCACCTGTACCTCTTTATATCTTCTGCTTTAATAAAAAAATTAGTAAGGAATTGGTAGAAGCTCTTTTTTTTGACAAAATTGTTTTAGGATTTCAAGCCACAGACATCCTTGGAGTCACTTTAGGCAAAATTTATGTCTTTGTACTTAGAGTTCTATCTGACATAAATGGAAGTCTTACTGTTATTACCTACAGTGGTAATATCTATCAATGTGATGAAGATTGGCAAAATGCGAAATTTTACTTTTTAAATAGTTAAGACAGACAGAGAGGGAAATAAGGAAAAGAGGTAGATGTACCTATGTGGCACAGATTAAACTTTAAGGTCCAAAAATTAGAACTTTAAAATTATCACTGAGGTGCTCTCTAGATCTAAACAATGCCAAACTGCATAGCTAGATGTTAAATTCTGAGCACCAGGGTGTTTGCCTCTGTCCTGTCCACAAAGCAGCCTTCCCACTGCTAAGCCTGTCCATGTGGCAGGGATTGGGACCCATGCCTCTGTCTGCCAGCTGGCTGTTCTAAAGAAATAAGAAATAATTCATCCTTGCTCTCTTTGTGTGGCTGAAAGATTATTTAATTACTGCATGCAAAGGGGTACACATTCAGTGGGCAAAATTAAAAGTATATTGATGGACTAGATGACTTTGAAAATTAACTTCCAACCCAAAGTATACTATGATTCCATGATCCAGCCAAATTTGCCACTGAATTTTGGGTATATATTTGAATTAGGTTTTTTTAATTAGTCCATGTACTAGTTATAGTCTTCTCTAGTAGCAAAGAACTCATCGTGAGATAGTTACCTAAAAAACAAATGTCTCACTAGAAGTCTGTCAAGTATAATTTTACCCTGCTATATTTATAGCAATCGATTCCTGCGTTATCTGATTGAAAGTTAGAAATCATGTCTGCAAGGGCTTCATCTTACATCTTTTTTTGTAAAGAATATTGAAACAGAATTGTTTGATCCATGGAAATCAGAACAGGTAGAGGCAAAACTTGACAAGAAACACGCTTCCTCATCCATATTTTCTGCAGATTCACAACTTTATAATCAGGACATTAATTTTTACGTATCACAATTTCAGATGCCATCATCGAGTATGCTTAGCTCTTAGTTTCTAATTAACCTTTTCTATGTTATATATGTATGCATTCTTCAAAGATTACTTTCAAAGTTATGCTACTTTACAGAAACCCCTTAAAATCCTTGTAAATCTGTTAATCTTTTCAGCCTTTTAGGAAAATGCAGAAACAGACCCTAGAGTGAAAAGTTTCTGCCTGGTACCCAGTGTAACTGGACACTTTGTTTATGCAGCCTGACAATTGATTGTGCCAGTCCACTATCAGTTTTGTACATGAAACACTGAAATATACTAACAGGGCAAGTTTTATTTGATTTTCCATTATTGAGCCCTTCTAGAAATGATAATTAGTGTCATCTCTAGAGGCAGAAGAGCTAAAATATCTTTGACTTGGTTGATGAGATATAAACTCATCAAATATGGAAACTATATGCTCGTTTGAGGAAAAAACTCCCGAATATGCTGGGTTTTGTGTGCGTGGCTGTCTCACACAGCTTTAATTTACAGTTACTCATTTTAACAGACAGCAGAAGCTTAGCCAACAATTATTTTATTTTACATATATACAAAACCATTTTCATAATAGTGAAGCGTCAGTTCGGATATGCAGCTCAACCCTTCCCATGGCCTAGGCTAGTCCCACTGACACTCAGATTTTTCATCATACTATTTGATTTCAGAAATCCTCATCCAACAATAATAAATAGAGATTCTTCATGTAGTTAAGAGTTTGCCTAAACCCAAATGTCTAGTGTCATTTGAGATGCCATTGGGTATTGTCTTGGCTTCCAGCTGCTGCTCTCAAAGGACACAGTCCTCCACAAGTCCTGCAACAGCAGCAACACGTATATTTGAGGGTGCTTTAATGACATGAAACATCCATCCTCAGATAACTCAACCTTATTCCAAGGTGCAAGATACAATCTAAGATAAACTACTGAGTATGTAACGACCTGTGGGCAGAGGGTAGTCATATCTTATTTAACCAAGCTTTCACATCAGACAGTAAAGGCTTAGCCCATAGAGTGAAGAGACCAGTGTGGCTCACTATGAAAAAGATCCTAAAGCAAACATCATATTACTAATTCTTGAACCCATCAATTGCATTTACTAGATGTCCATTGTCTCTGATGTAAGCCTTGACAGCTGATATGTCATTAGACAATTTAACATAGAAACATAAATATCAATGTTTTAGTCTTGAACTGTATCATGCTGTAGGTATTTACTCTTAGATCTTAACAGCTGAACTAGTCTTTTATTGCAACTGGAAATTTTAGATCCATTTCAGACTTCTGCTTTTGATTAGTTGAAGTGCATACCAGCAGTACCTATTTCTTTTCTTTTACTGTAAGGGACCCTGAGGTGACTAGTTCAGCCATTACTGTCTGCTAGTTTCTGAAATGTACCATGTTAGTGGTTCACCCAGTTTCTTTATGACTAGGATTGCTCACAGTCTTAAATTTAATATCATTCTCAAATGCACTACTATACTATAAAGTAAAATATGTTCATGACTCTCAACTCCATCCATCAACTAAGTACCAAGCAGTGGCTTGTTCACTTCCCTACCCTAGTGGGATGGGAAGGAGAATGGGAAAAAGGTGAAACCTGTGTGCTACTCTAAGAATAGTTAAAAACAAAAAAAGAAAAAAGAAAGACAGAAAGAAACCCCAAGAAAAAGAAGTGATGCACAATAGAACTGTTCACGACTTTCTGACCAATGCCCAGCCTGTCCTAAACAGTGATTGGCCTTTCCTGGCCAAGTCCCCCCAGTTCATATACTGAACATGATGTTCTGTGGTATGGAATAGCCCTTTGGCTTGTTCAGGTCCTGGCTGTACTCCATCCTGGCTTCATCTATACTTCTTCACTGGCAGAGCACAAGACACTGAAAAGTTCTTCCTTTATAGCAAGCAGTACTCTGAAAAAGCAAAACATCAGTGTTTTATCAACTTTATTCTCATACTGAATTCAAAACACAGCTCTGTACCAGCTACTAAAAGGAAAATTAACTCTATTCTAGCTGAAACAAGGACAAGTACGAAAAGTTAAAATACTTCTTTTGAAGTATGAATTTGTAAGACCAAAAGGAGCTCCTGGCTTCATTTATGTTTCTGCTGTCTGCTGGTTTTCTTACTCAAAAAATGATATACTGAGATTTTTACCAGATTTTTACATTTTATATTAGCCAATTAAAAGAGCTTGTCAAAATAGTAGCAGTTACTAATCAGTCCCACAAAAGCAGTAAAATAAAGAATTCGGTATTGATAACATTTCCAACTGAAGATTATTCTTATTTAAAAAAAAAATCAAACCTCAGAAATAATTCGCTAAAATTGTCAAAATACTTCTTTTACAATTCTGTGGAAAAATAACAACCATTTGTGCTGGTTTTGACTGGGATAGAGTTGGGGTTTTTTTCGTAGTAGCTGGAATGGGGCTAAGTTTTGGATTTGTGCTGGAAACAGTGTTGATAACAGAGGGGTGTTTTCATTATTGCAAGCAGTGCCAATGCCTTTTTGGCTCCTCACATGATCAATGAGGAGTCTGAGGGTACACAAGGACTTGTGAGGGGACAGAGCCAGGACGGCTGAACACAAATACCAAAGGGACATCCCATACAACATGGGGTCATGCTCAACACATAAAGCTAGAAGGAGAAGAAGGAAAGGGAGAACATACAGAATGATGGAATTTGTCTTCATAAGTCCCCATTATGTGTGATTGTGCTGGTTTTAACAACCAGCTAGGAAATAAACTCCAAATATTCTACACCCTCCCCCCCCTCCCCCCACTCCTCCTGATAATGGAGGGACATTAAGGAGAGATAATAAATTGAAAATAATAATTTTAAAAACCCTAAAATCACAATAACCACAGCAGTAAGTACACAAACCATAGCAAAAAGTACAGAAAAAGAAGGTGTCCTACCCACAAAAAGGCATTCATCCCTGGGAACAGAGCAAAACACTTCTTTAAGACAGTGCCCAGTGTGTTTTCCAAACAGAGGCAATATGGAGGGGAGAGCCTCCCTGGCTTAACATTTTCCCCCATCCAGCTCCCCCACCCAAAACCAGTGTGACAAAACGAAACCTAGAAGCTAGTTCATTCAAATAAATGGGCTCTGCAGCTGCTGGCTAAGCGCAGTCCTTTGTGATTGCTGGAACTACCACCTCCAACTCTCTGCCACTTGGAGCTGTGTGCTTTAACTCCGCAACTTCTTAGCAGTGCTCTGAAAAACGGGAAGAGAGAAAAAAGCCAGCAGGCAGCAGAAGGGCCCAGGTTCACTGGGGTTTGAGAGAGTAGCCCACTCCACTGCAGTGACCTAGGCGAGAATGACAAGCCATGAAACCAGGCCCCCCAGCAATGACATGGGTGGAACAAACAGCATTAAAAGCACCACCCCCTTTTCTCTGTAACCAGGACAGTGAGGGAGCCCTGTTTCCCTGGAGATGGCTGAATGCCTCCCTGCCCATGGGAAGTGGTGAATGAATTCCCTGTTTTGTTTTGCTTGCGTGCATGGCTTTAGCTTTACCTGTTAAACTGTCCCTATCCATGAGTTTTCTCACTTTTATCCTTCTAATCTCTCCCTCGTTCCACCAGAGACATGACAACCAGCTGTGCGGAACTTACTTTCCTGGTGGGGCTAAACCATGACAGAATTTAAGGCAACAATATGCCTTCAATTTAGTAAGCAGCTTTTAGATCTTCGTATTAATCCTAGTCGGAAGATATATGGTACAATTTAGTTTCTTTCCTCCCTTATATTAAATTGAAACATGAACCATTATATTTGACTATGGTAAGTCAGTGTAGTAGAAAGTCTGAAAATAATAATGATAACCAGGAAGCAGTTTAACTAATAAGGAATTTTTACTTACATTTACACAGCAAGAGTTTGGTCGTGGGGGAGTTACAGGGTTGCCTTCTGTGAGAAGCTGCTAGAGGCTTTCTCTGTGTCTGATAAACCAATGTCAGCTGGCTTTTAGATGGATTCACTGCCAGCCAAGGCTGAGCTCAGCAGCGACAGTGGTAGTGCCTCTGGGATAACATATTTAGGAAGTAGGAAAAAAACCTGTGCAACTGCAGTGGAAGTGAGGAGTGAGAATATGTGAGAAAAACTGCTCTTCAGACCCCAAGGTCAGTGAAGGAAGGGGAGGAGGTGCTCCAGGCACCAGAGCATAGATTCTTCTGCAGCCCATGGTGAAGACTATAGTGAGGCAGCCCATGGAGGACTACACACTGGAGCAGGTGGACACCCAGAGGTGGGAAGTCTGTGCTGGAGCAGACTGGTCAGGACTTGTGACCCCATGGGAGAACCATGCTGAACAGTGTTCCTGAAGGACAGCACCCTATGGAAGAGACCCATGCTGGAGCAGTCAGAAGGAATGGAAAAAACGAAAGTCAGAAGGTCTGCAAAAACTTACAAAATTTTATTAGTAAATTATACACTTGGCATGGAATGTTAACTTGGGAAGTTAGTTCCTTATCTTATAATATAAACAAATGGTGCTGGGTCTTGAATAAGGAGTAGGGTGCAAGAGAAGAGAAAAAGAGAGAGACCAAAGAGAAGGAGAGAGAAAGGAAAGGGAAAGGAAAAGAGGAAGACCAGTTCTGGCTCCAGCATTGATCCAACTGATGGGGTATCCAGGGTCCGGGGGGGGGGNGGGGGGGGGGGGTACCCAGGCTTTGTGAGGGTACTTTTATATAAATGAGTTCCTCCACCCTGAAGCTTACTTTCTCATTTTCTATGCAAATTAATTATCATGCCCAGTTCCAGACCTTTCTGGAAATGGTTTAGAGGGCTTTGAGGATCTTTGGTGGCTTTGATTTCCTCCCTACTGGGTCAGTCTTTGCTTGAAAGTCCATGCCTGCTTCTCAGCTTCATACCTGTGCTTGAGCTTGTCTCCACGAGTCAGGACAAGAATATTTGTCCCAGAAAAATGCTTCCCTGCCTCCATATGGCTCTATCCTTCAGCCACACCCTGTTTTTTGTTACAGTGTCCATTGTTGGTTCCATGGCTATCCGGCTATTGTGTTGAGACATAAAACAACATTTTCTGGGCTTCCCCACTGTGCCCTTGTGCTGATGAAGTGGGGAGGAGGTAGAGTAATTCAGGACTGTAGTGGTGTGTGTTTCGGTTTTCATTTGTTTAATGTATGTTGTAAAGGTTCATTCCATGTATCCCCTTGAGTTTGTTCCTTCATGGTTTACCCCAAGTTACAGTTTTATGTCAGTATTATGTTATGTAAGCTCTGGGTCCTGTCTGTCACATTGAGGCCTCACCCTGGGTCTAGAAAGTTCCAGTGAGGTCGTTGTGTGATTGGGCAGGATCCCAGCTGTTCCCTTCTTCCCTTCCTGTATTGGTTCCTTTGTATGTTCCTCATCTGCCGAGCCACACCCTGATGTATTCCTAACGGTTGTTTCCCTAACCCTTCCCCTTCCCCTCCCCTGTACTTAAGCTGTTGCACCAGGGTAGTCTGTGCTCTGTTGGGCAGGCTTCCTGGAGATGAGGTTGCTCCTTGCTGAGTACCAATAAACTACTCCTCACAGACTCCTGTGTTGACTCCTCACAGAGTCCTCTCTTTATTCCTCACCATGTTCACACTGGTGTGGGACAAAGAAGCCACAGGATTGGGAAGGTGTGTGCACACCAGAACGTACCTCACTTGTTGTTGGTGCCAGGGCTGGCCGAAGCAGGTGGAGTTGGACTCTTGACACCGTGGCACAGGACAAGTGGGGCGGAAGTGGCTTTAAGATTTGATTTTTTTTTCTCATTGTCTTACTCTGATTTGTTAATAAATAATTTTCCCCAAGTTTCCCCAGTAGCTTTCTCTTTTACCTTTGACAGGAATTGGTGAGTGCTTTCTTCTTTCCTTCTCTTTATTCACAAGGCTTTCACTGTATTTTCTCTTTTCTGTCCAGATGAGGAGATGAGTGAAAGAGCAACTTTGGTGAGCACCTGGTATTCAGCCAGAGCTGAACCACCACATATTCTGTATCTCAAGTAAATTGTATATTTGTAAATGATGGGATCTATTAAAATAATATGATTTGAAATTATAAGTATGCAGAGGGTAAAATTAGGCATGCTACTCAAGGTGAAGGCTTAATACAGAAATGGGAGATATGAAGAGCATTGCTGGAGAAGTTACGTAGACTATCAAGATGCAAAACTATATTTCACATCACTAGTCTTAGGATTTCTTTTCTTCCATGTCTACTAGTAACAGCTTTCTGTCAATATTAATAAGAAAATGTAAAAACAGGTTAGGTGGAAAAATGTAAAATAGTGCTTACCTTGTTTTTCATACAGAGAAGAAGGGCTTTCCTACTGTATTTTTTGTCATACTGTGATTCTGTCTTTGCATGCACTATTTATGCGACTTTTCAGAATCTTAATGATTCAGGTGATTTCTCAGTTGTGTGTCTGACAATGGAAGCACCAAAAATCATTGATTGGCTTAAAAATGTAGCTCTTCATATGTATATATTATTTTCTTCTTAGAGTGTTTGAGAATGATCACTATGATGTTATAATAATAAGGAAGTTCTTGGTGACTATGATTTGACAAAAGCATTTCCATAAAATTTGCAAAATATATAGCTTCAATTTTATTGCATTTCCCTGCAGAGTTAGCAGTGAAAAACCTTTCAAAATTGTAGTATTATATCAGAGGCAGGACTGAAAGGCTTTTAGAAATAAACCAGTCTGATTTACCTGCGTAAGTAAGATGAAATGGAAAAAATAAGCTCTATATAGTGACAAGGAATGTAGATTAAAAAAAATTATTTGGCATCTAAATTGTCATTTAAAACATAAATGAGAAGAGATTGTTACAAACTATGGTAGGACAGAACTAGTGTGAATTGGCAGACCTCCACTGATTGCATTGGAACTTTGCCGATTACATTAGCTGAGGATCTGAGTTTATATGAGTTTTAACTTCATAGCATCCCTTAAATCATCAGGAATAAGATGCCTTAGTGACTCAGTAAATCAAGGCAAGATCAAATAATTATTAAAAAATAAATGAGAACTGTTCTTTAGTGCAATACAATTTTATTTTCAATAGCGCTTCATAAAAATGCATCCCAAGACGCTTTACAAGAAAAGCTATAAATAATAAAATTATGTGGTTTAATAATAAATAATAGATTAAAAGCTGTTAAGGGTGTTGGAGAAACAGTTTCATCTTATATTTAGAATAGAGCAAAGATTTTGTGGGTTGAAACAGGGCAAGGATGCTAGTTTGATCAGAGAGGAAGAGATATTCAAACTATAATCTGAATGAAAGGGCAAGGGGAAAAAATAAACATTTTTCATGGCTGAAATCTTATATGCAAATAAATCTATATTTCCTTACTCTCTGGAGAGTGGTTCAATCTCCACATAACAGCCTACTCAGGAATTGGGAACATTTTCAGGCAACATTTTCAGGCCTGCTGAGAACTGAGCTGTTTTGCACTGCAGAAAGAGACCATAGCTTGAGCAATGTGTACCATACTGAACCTTTACGTGAGAGAAGAGAGTTAGTGTCCCAACCCTCCTGTCCCCTCCCCAGGTGAGAAGCTCTTTAAAAGAATGAGTCAGACAATGTATTTGTTTGCTTCTGTGTTAAAAATGTGAGGTGAGGGAGGAAGAAGTACTGTGGGGGAAGAGTGGAGCCTAATTTTCCTTTACACTTTTCCTCACTCTTGACTTCCAGCACAACATTGTTTTTTTCTAGTTGCTATGGGCTTCATTCCTCCACAGGTGACTCAAGGCTGGTGATTCAGATGCTGAGGGAAGATACTAGTGCTTAAGC
This sequence comes from Cyanoderma ruficeps, assembly GCA_008694505.1. Lineage (NCBI taxonomy): Eukaryota > Metazoa > Chordata > Aves > Passeriformes > Timaliidae > Cyanoderma > Cyanoderma ruficeps. Next base: position 4,507,793 of record VZDJ01000302.1, read on the forward strand.
ATTACAGCAGCATTGCAGTGACCAAGCCACTAATATATGTATCTTTAAGTGAAAAATTATGTCCTTGAATTCTCATATATATATATCCTTTCTAATGTGTGTGTCTGTCTTTTAAGAAATTATTTTATCATATACATTTCAGTAGGAAAGTTTTCAGACATACACCTCAAAGCCTGGGGGGGGCAAGAAATTGATAGTGCAAGGGTGACTTGTTGCCAGGTAGCTCCTAGAAATCCATTGGAGATGCAGTGATGAAAATATGCCTAGGACATGACAAAGAGAAGGAATTGCAGGAGTATTCAGAAGGAAGAAGGAATCAGAGAGTCAAAGGGAAATTGGGGAACAATTACAACAGTGGGATATACACAACTGTTCCTGAATGAGATGCAAAATTAGCAGAGCCTCCTGCTGTTACTTCTCTACCCAAGAGTCTCTTGGCTTTATACTCTTGGCCCACAGTAACTAGAAGCATATCTAACATATTTGTGAACCCATTTTGAAGAATATTTTGGTAATAAATTCTTTCCTTTCTCATTATTTGCAAACCCATTATGTTCCCCTGGAAGATGGGAATTGTGGTTAGGAGTCTATTGCTTGTTACCAACCTTTATAAAGTATTGCCAAACTTTACAACCTTTACTTTACGTGGTAGTTTTGTACTTGGGCTCTACAAGCGTAAGGATGTCTTAGCTTTGTGTTGAACAAATTGCACAGCTACAGTAGAAATTATGGTCTTCTGCCACCCTTTGAGAGCTCGGTTTCCTCTCAAAACCCTCTTCATGGCACTTCTGTCTTCTTTATATGAGTTTATATTTACAATCAAATTTAATTTTGAAATTTTTATAATCTATCATTGGACAGAATACTTTGGCAGGCCATGACAAAGGATTTTATTACTGTTTATACCCTCTAATGCAAAATTTATAATAATAATGTCTTCATGCTGTTTGGAATTCTTTTTAAAAGTGCAACAACCAACAATAGAAAAGTACACTTTTAATGCTAAAATACTGTTCAAAAGGATTTTACCTGTAACTACAGTAGCAAAACTTTTTTCCTGGTGGAAAAGACCTATTTCCCTCACCTGACAAACATGACTTCTATGTACTCGTTATTCTATAATCAGTATTCTTGCACTCGTTATTCCAGTGATTAGTTGGGTGACTGTGAGAGTTATTTGCATCTTTCTTCTCTGCTACAGCATTATTGCCTGGGGAGAGTAGGAAACCTTGGTTAATATTAATGAAATATTTTGGGACATGGAGCAGAGCACTAACTTCTGCTGCCTGGGCAGTAACATTACTCCTCATTAAAGCTTGTGGAAGTTCATCTCACATTCAATTACAGACGCCTGAAAACTGTTTTCCAGGCAATCTATGCTCCTTAGACACGAGAAAAGGGGGAAAAAAGGATTTGTTTCCCCCTGGGATTTGGTGCTCTCTTTACATATACTACTGCTGACCAGACGGAAGATTTTGTGAAGTGACTTGTTGGTCAGAGAGATGTCATTTTCAGAGATGATGAATGACTCTGGGCTTCTGCTCTAAGACCTAGCAGAAATAATGCAATAGTCTCAAAGGAATATTGGAAGTTTTATCTGTAAAAGCTTCAGAAAAGCAGCCACGTTTATGATGTTCTAAATTCTAAACAAGAAAAAGCCCTGCAGTTTTGGTTTTTGGGATTTTTTTTGGAGCATAACATTTTGTACATTGTTAACCCTTTTGAATATGAGTCTAATGGGGTTGCCTTTGTTCAGTAAAAGACTGCAGGGGTTGGAAGTTCAAGAGAAAAAGACGAACCAGAGAGGTCATACAGCACACCACTTGCTGGTTTTTTCCTCAGCTTTTGTTCTGTTACGAGCTTTTTCTCTAATCAGTATAAAAATACACGATTCTTTTGTAAATATGCAGTTCAGAACCACATCACAAAGTCAATTCTTGTGAGGTATAAAAAGAGGAGACAGCTGATGGAAATTATGAACTATTTCAGAGTTGAATTTGAATTGTTTTGGGTGAGGTACTTTGTTTTTCAAAACTTGTGAAGTTCTAAATCATATATTTTTCCTTAAATCTCTATTTCAGCCTCATTGAAGACAATACAGTTGGTCTTAAGGAATTGGCTGGAAGGTCACACTCAAAGGCTTGAGGTCAATGGCTTAATGTCCAAGTGGAGATAAAAGAAAAATGTCCTTCCTTGGGGGCTGACTTTGGCACTTTCCATCATCTTCACTGGTGGCATGGACATTGGGAGAGCACCCACAGCAAGTTTGCTAACAATGCCCATCTGGGTGGTATGGGTGACACTCTGGAGGAAGGGGGCCAGAGGGACCTTGGCAGCCTTGAGAGATAGACTTGTGTGAAGTTCATGAAGTTCAAAAAAGTCAAGTACAGGGTCCTGCATGTGGATTGGGGAAATTCCAACAACAGCTGCAGGCTGGGTGGAGAATGGATTTAGAGCAGCTCTGAGAAGGACTTGGGTGTGTTGGTTCATGAGAAGCTCAGCATGAGCCAGCAATGTGCACTTGTTCAGAAAGGCAAATGCATCCTGGGCTGCATCAAAAGTGGCATGGCCAGCAGGTTGAGGGAAGTGATTCTGTCCCTCTACCCCACTCTGGTGAGACCCCACCTGTAGTACTGCATCCATTTCTGATGCCTACAATATAAGAAGAACATGGACATTTTAGAGCAAGTCCATAGCAGAGCAACAAAGATAAGAGGGCTGGAGTGAGGAAAAGCTGATGGGATTAATTCAGCCTAGAGAAGACAAGGCTTTGGGGTGACCTAACTGAGGCCTTTCAGTACCTAAACAGGGCTGACAAGAAAGGTGGAAAGGGACTTTTTACAAAGGCATGTAGTAATAGGAAAAGGTAAAATGGCTTTAAAGGAAAGAAAGTAGGTTTAGAGTAGATATTAGGAAGAAATTCCTTCCTGTGAAGGTGGTGAGATGCTGGAATAGGTTGTCCAGAGATGTTGTGGCTGTGTTATCCCTATGTGGAAGCGTTTAAGGCCAGGTTGGATGGAGCCCTGAGTAACCTGGTCTAGTGGAAGGTGTCTGTCCATGGCAGGGGTTTGGAAGTATATGACATGTAAGGTCCCTTCCAACCCAAGCCATTGATTTGATGATTCCATGATTTGCTTTCATCTATTGTGAGAAAACATTCATTTGCAATATAAAACATAGTTTCACATTCTCTTTTGGTACTGGATATATTTGTTAGTTAGAAATCAGAATCTACCTGAAGCTGAAGACTGAACACATGCAGGACAGGACAATTACCATGTATCTTCTGATGTTTAATGGTCTTTCCTTCATCTCCATTTTATTGGGAAGGGAGAACAGATTTGAACCCAATCACCATGAAAGGATCATAAAATAGCATACGCTGACACTTGAGAATATTAATTAAAATTCTGGACTGTAATTGATTTTTCTCAAACAGGAAGTTTGCTAGACTGATATAACTTAGATCAGCTTCCCTTAGAAAGCTTTGCTGAAATAGATGTTTTAAAAGACAAACCTGAAACCTGAATTGGAAATGATCATTACATGCAATATGATTTACACATATTTCTGTATTTTAGACTGAAATACCTTCTTTGGAGGACAACCTTCACTGCTTTAAAGTGGGGCATTATTTCTCCCTGAAATACTGTTTGGTTCCTTTTTTAAGATTTCCCAAATGCTTATCAACTCTTAAGGCCTCTCCCATGTACTTTAAGCTTCCTCTGTTGAATCTGATCATGACTTTATTTGCAGGTTCAGTAAACAATACAAAGCTATAGTGTGTTTAGCATGCTAATGACAGCTGGCTGCATACCCACAAATCCTGGTAGTCTGAGGATGTGTTTCTGCTTTGGGAATTATTTTTTTATTTAATAATGTGTTGTGTGCATTTTAGATTTACCAAATTTCTGTACAATGGTTTGTCCCCTACCCCCCATGTTATATCCCTTTCTGATTTTTCCTTAATTATAGGTCTTGTCCATCACTCTGGAACCCTGCCCAGATGGCTAGAAAGTTCTAGTGGGGGGCCAAGTGATTGGCAGAGTCCCTGCCTTCCCCTCCCTTTTTTATGTATGGAATTGTTCTGCTGATTATCCTTTTGTTCTGGGTCCCTCTCCCCCCCCCCCGGCATCGGTTCTAGAGTCTCCCCTGTCCCTTTCCACACCCCCTGTACTCTCTGTATTTAAGGTGAGACCCAGAGGGAAAAACTCACTTGTGTGGGCTCCCCTCTTGTAACAGTTGTCTTTCTGGAGTGTAGCTAAGGCCTTTCGAGATCCCAGTCAGCTTCTCTGTAGAGAAATTGCTTGACAACTATTCAGGCAGCAATTCAAGCTCACACAACCACACACATTACAAGGCTAGCTCAGCAAGAGAGGCAGAAGGCTCCCAGCCCCAAATCAATTTCTAGCAAGCATTTATTCCAGTGCTGAAGATGAAATCCAGAGCCAGAGAGAGAGAATGTGGTTTTTCTCAGTTATATAGGGTCTCAGGTTCGTGGGTGGTACAAGGGACAGGACAGGAGGCAAGTGACCATAGGGAAGAGAAGAACAGGACACCAAGCTCCATAGCCAGTGGGGAAACAGGGAAAGGGGATACCATGGGGTGGGTGATGGACTTGGAAAACCCAGAGAGAAGATTGCACAATGTCTGCAAGGATACATGGGGGAGAAGCCCTTTTTTACACCTGGGGTATCTTTAATCTTCACTTTTCCAGGGAAGGGCACTTGGAAATTCCTTTAATGGCACAAGTGATTCCACGCCCTCTGGATGAAAATAAACCCCAGTTGAAACTCACATGAAGTCCTCATTTTTTCCTCGCTATTGCCATGTTTCTGCCTGAGGTCAAGATCCACAAGATTGGAAAGGTACCGAGCTGTGCCCTTAAATGTACCTTCTACCTCCATGCAAGAGCTGGCCGGAAAACAGCACCGAACCCCCACAATAATGTTTTAAAAATATTTCCAGATTTTTTTTTTTACTTGTAGAGGGATTTTTTTAAAAATTATACCATTATTTTAGTTTTTAGAACATATATTTTTAACAGTTCATTTACAGCATCTTCTAACTGCTTATGATACTTAAAAGTATAAGTAACTCTTAGGTGAAAGTTAAAGACAATGTGCTCAGCACATAGACAATGATTTCAATGACATTTTTGGTGGACTTGGAACAGAGAGGCTGCATACACACTCTCAGTGGTTGGATTGAAATGACGTACCATAATGGTTCCAAAGGAGCTGTTACAATCTACCCAGTCAATGATCCATGAACAAAGAAAGATTTAGTCAATTTGAAACCAATACCTTCTAACATGTTAAAAATAAACATGCAAACGGTCCTATGCTCTGCTGATCCACACAGAAATTTCCTCCTTTACTCACAGGTAATGCACCTATCTTCTGCCTCATCCTCATAGTTCTCCCTGCTCTGTCTTCTGAAGTACTTCAAGGACTAAAAATGAGAAAATGTTTTAGTCTGCTTTGATATTACTGTCATTACTATATTTTCAAGTCTTGGGAAGAAGAGTGGAAGATGTGCAAATCAATATATTGTTGTGGTTTAACCCAACCTGCAACTAAGCCCCACACAACTGCCCACTCATCCCCCCACACTGGGATGAAGGAGAGGATCAGGTGGTGAGAAGTGAGAAAAGTGAGTAAACTCAATAGATTGACAGTTTAAATGCAAAAACTTTGCCTGGAAGCAAAACAAAACAAGGAATCCATTCACCACTTCCCATCGGCAGACAGATGTTCAGCTATCTCCAGGAAAGCAGGCCCCCCTCATATGTAGCAATGACTTGGGAAGGCAAACACTTCCCAATCTGGCCTCCTTCTTCCCTCAGCTTTATATGCTGAGCATGACGCCATGTGGTGTGGGATGTCTCTGTGGTAGTTGGCACCACCTGTCCTGGCTGTGTCTCCTCCCAAATCCTTGTGCACTCTCCACCTCCTCACTGTGGAGGGCAGCATGAGGAGCAGAAAAGGCCTTGACTGTGTTTAGACATTGCTCAACAATAACTAAAACATCCCTGTCATTACCAGTGTTTCCAGCAAAATCCAAAACACAGCCCTACTCTGAAGAAAATAACTCTACCCCAGCCAAAACCAATACAAATAGGTTTGACTAGTGACTTTAGGAAAGTGGGTTTTCATACCCAGCATAACCACAGACATGAATACAACTTTAGACTAATTATCTATTTTACCCAGTATTTTAGATCATTGTTTGAAAATGTGGATTTATTAACTGCTACTTTTTTAAACAGCAGTTAAATTCTAAAAATGTGTTTGCTAGATCATAAATTGATACTTCATAAAGGTGAAACAGAGACAGTGATAAGTATCAGAGACATTTGTATTTAGAACTTATGGAAAACAATCTTGTGGAAAATCCCTAGGAATCCAACATACTCCATGTAAATGGATAATAATTGACTTACTTTTTTTTCATTATGATAAGTCTGTCTTCCTCTTTGTTTTAGTGGCATGACATTATGAATTTTCTAAAATAGCTAAGCAGCTGTGATATCACTATTTATTATTAAGGGTTCATTGTCTGAATAGTAACAACTTCAAAGGATGCCAAGTTTTGTGAAACATATTTTCCCTGCAGATGAAATTCCCATTACCTAGAGGTGAGAGGGTGAGTAATCTAAACTAAATGCCTAAATTTCATGTGATAAAATGTAGATGTTACGCCTAAAACACCTGGAGTGCCTAAAATTATTTTTGTTCAACTTTTTATAGCAGTTAGGTTTCTAACTGTCTAATAGTCCAAATCATTTGTACAGTTATAATAAAAAGACAATACATTGTAGGTCTGGGTTCTGCTGCCTGTCAAAGGGAATCTGAAATGCATATTTATCCTGTAGAGTGTAAACAACTGTATATATATGTTTAGCAGGGGGAAAAAATGCTGAAATACCAAAATTGCTTATCTGATATTTGTACAGTCTCCACGATCATACAAATGTTGACAAAACCTTGCATAATCATCACCAGAAAGCGTATGTTCTTCCTATAAATACTCTGTACATGTAATAGAATTTTAGTATCATAGAATCATCAAAGTTGGAAGAGACCTTTAAGATCATCCAGTGTGGCTGTCCACCCAGCAGTGTCACCGTGACCCCTGAATCACTAAACCACATCACCCAGTGCCAGATCCGGACACCTCTTGAGCACCTCCAGGGATGGGGACTCCACCACCTCCTTGGGCAACCTCTTCCAATGCCTGACCATCCTAACACTGAAAAATTTTTGGAGGGGTTGCTCGGAGGATATTGAGCAGGTAAGAAATTGAAATAAGAAATTAATAAATGCTTAAGAACCCTATTTAATACACATTAAATATGCAATGCAGTTATGGAAGAGTGAATGTCACTAGCCTAGCATTTCTGCTAGTTTTTATGTTTTAAATTTAAAAAAGCCCAAAACATATAAGTTACTAACTTAAACCCAACATATGGAGCTGCAGTATATACAGTAATAGTCCATTATTCTTTAGAAATATGTTTATTTTATTTTACTATGTCTGAAAGCTTTAGACCTTGTTTATGGACATGTTACACAGAGAGAACTGAGAGGAATATAAGAATTTTTCCAACTTATAAGTTGTCTGATGTTTGTTTACTAAATCTGGAGTTAGAGTAAACTATTACTCATTCCTGAACAGGTTGAGAGTTTCAATTAAGTACTTGACTTAAGATGAACTTATAAAATCTATGATGCTGAACTTTATATCCATCATACATAAAAAGGGGAAAGGTAAGATCAATTTACTGTAGTTTCTTCAGACATAAGTAGTGTTTGAATTCAGATATGACTTGATGAAAAAAAAAATTGAGTATATTTATTAAAAAAACCATAATGCCAATTACTGGCGTTCTCTCTAAAAAAAGAATTCCAGTACATTTTCATTAAAGATATGTTCACTATTATAAACTATTTATTCTTAAAAATTACTACTACTTTTTATTAAGTATGAAAAGAGATCCACAGAAATTCTGTAAGCTACTAAAATCCAAGTGAAATGTATGTTTTCAAATATAATCACATTTTTTCAATTTTTAACTAAAAATAACACGATTGGTAAACTTTAAAAACACCAATATGTATTTTTTGTCAGAGCCCCATTTATTGAGTCGAATATAATTCTTAGATAACATCCTCTTTTGTATGTAACTTTCACATGTAGCATATGTAAAGCAAACCTTACTACTGCAAGACTTGTATTATCTCTTACTTTATGAAAACACAAACATCTGCACACGGAAGTGTACATATACCCATCCATCCACACATCCATCTGCCTATGTATTAAATTAATTTATCAAACATGTATCCCATCAAAAGTGATGAAAAGTCTGCACTAAACTAAAGAAAAATAATAGGTATGTGTTCTCTGTTCTGATTAATCATTATTTATCGTTGGAAAAATATAATTCTCAATCTAAACAATACCAATCAAATATAGGAAAAGTAACATCTGATGCAAGTTGTCCATAGACCCAGTGAGTTCAAAATAATACATCTACTTTGCACATGTTTAGCTGCTAGAGTTGTGAATCTTTACAGGTATTTTAATATATATGAATAATCACTCACTCTATGCACTTTTTATCTGGTCTTGGGATATGAGTGCTCACAGGTTTATTTATTATTTTGAAGATTCTGAAATCAAACATCTCAGTTTCTTCCATGTTATAGTCTACCTAACTTAAAATACAATAGTATCCATTTCTACTCTTCTCTGAAAAACTCTTGTAATTTCCGTAGAAGACATAGATTTTCTGGTCCATTTCTTTTCCAAGTGTTTGATACTACACTTCTGTAAAAGCTTTGTTTTTGCTGCCTTGCTTGAGTTTCCTTTTAGTCCATCTCTCTTTCATTCTGCTACTCTTACATACTTAGCTGGATTTTATCACTTTAGATTCAGGTAAACAAAAGTTAGTGAATTTCTGGATGTTGATATAGATTAACCCCTCATCTGAACTTCTGTTTCACTTAAGTTTTATAATTCTAACAGCCAAGAGAATATTTCTGCTTCTCACGAGATTCTTCTTCAGAAGATTTCTTCAACTACTGTAAATAAAAGTAAGGTTATCTTTGTACTTTCCATAGGTAAAGTCAGCCATAAGAAGCTTCTTGAGGATCAGCACAATTTCTTTCCTGTAGATGTACACAGTTACAGCATGGTATAACTCTTCATGTAGTAGTTCAATAATCAGGATAAATAAGTGCAGTATCAACAGCATCCAAATAAGTTTTACGCAGCAATTTAGTTGCCATAGCATTAGACTTTTCTGGGTCTTCTGTAGAAAGTGTGAAAGCTCATTAAATTTCTTATATTTTTAAAAGAAGTAGGGGAATAGCTGTAGAATCCTGAAGACTTCACGTGTATTTTGTTCCCTTTCTTTCTTAATATGAGGAGACTTTGATTACAAAATCATAGAATTATAGAACCATTAAGGCAGTAAAAGAGCCTTAAGATCATCAGGTTCAGTCATTCTACTAACACTGCCAACTCTACCACTAAACCATGTCCCTAAGTGCCATGTCTGTACCTCCAGGGATGGTGACTCAAAGCACTTTATCTCACATATGGCATGAGAAGAGAGATATGCACTTAGGTTAAATGAGTGTAATATTAATAAACAATTACGAGAATGAACTACTGAAGCTAGCTGTTACAGCAGTGAAAGGCCATGAATTGCCTTGTATATATGTAGCTCATTAAATTTTAGGTAAAAATTAACTCATATTCAAAACTGTCCAAGAGAACTCTGAGATGCAAAATACTATTTTAAAATGTCATTAACCTTTAGTACTTACATAGAATAGGCAGGAAAATATTCATAATTTTTCAATTTTTTTCTCTCAAATTACATAATCTCTGAGAAAAAATAAATACCTCATTGTTTTTTAATTGTGTTTGCAACTGATCAGATAGACTTTTTTGAAATATCTTGGAAAAAAAGAATAATTTTTTTGAGCAATTGACATTCTATATGCATGTGAAATTGTATGTATACATGATAGAGGTATATATAGATTCCGTGTGAAAAAGGTGCTATTAAAGATAAAATTGGTAATCTTTCGTTTATGTTGCTGAGTGTAGATTTCAAAATCCTTGCAAGAACTCAGCAGATGCCACTGAGTTTTACATAAAAGTCTGTAAACATATCAGCATGAACTGCAGTATGTTCTCCAATTCTAAAAACAAATTTAGTGTGTGGCATTTCAATGCCTTTTTTCTTTTTATATTTTCTTCTTCTTTTTTTTTATTTTCATGTAAATGTACAACTTTAAACTTAAACATATTGTGACTTTCTTGCATTTGTTAAAATGGACATAATGCAGAAATTCCACTATAATGAAGTTTAAAATGTTTGGGGGCTTATGAAAAAAGTGAATTGAAAAAATGATACAAAAAATGCTGTTCCACAGGAGTCATGACAGGGCAACAGATAGAGGACAAAGTTTTGCTTGCAAACTGGTTTTCTAAACTCTTGGGTTTGTAATGCCACTTGTGCTATAGTATAAAAATACTTTGTATGCTTTTATAAATTACTGTTCCCGTAACAGAAGAGTAGTAGAGCCAAGACTTTCTTTGATGTCTTTACTGCTGTGAAGGAGATTTCCTAAACCAACTCAAAGAGCCAGAAGACCAAGCACATAAGTGTTTCATGACTATAAAAGGAGATGGCATAAGGTGTCCCACTTTTTGACTTTGAAAATCTGTTCCCTGTGCAGCTGATGGCATGGTGACTATTCTGTTACATGGCGACTTGTGAGCTTCTGAAATTTGCTTTTGTTCTCTGCTGGAAGGAAAACAGTGCTCTTTGTGGAGCACTACATTAGATTGGTATTCAGGGCAAATACAGGATTCCAGTGTGAGGTGAGTGCTCTTGCCCCCTTGTATCTGAGGGGTTTTGAATTGTTTTGAATTGAGCAGGCTAAGAACTTGATCCTCAGCCTTCATGTGTTTGTATTTTAGGCATCCAACATGAGAGTCTTGTCACTTCTCTTTTTCCACTGACACCGTACCTTGCCTTAGTGAAACCTTTACCACAGAAAAGTGCATCTCTGGGAAATACACTAGAGATCTTAAAGTTGATATTCGACACAACAGTTCTGGTGAATTCTGCTTTATTAAAGGAAAAGAACAGTTCTGACTACTTTGGGGGCCTCTTCTTGGTTTTCAACCCAAATTCAAACAGAGACACTATATACAGTAGAGAAAAATGGATTAATAATTTCACACGTGAAATTATTTCTCTTTGTCTTTGTAAAAGTACGTAGCTGGTTTCTTTCTATTATGAGCGGTAGAATTGCATATGGATTGGTTATGAAATGATAAACTTTTAATTATATACTCTTTTGTTATATACTTTCCTTATATGCTGGATTTCTTTTGTCACAGTTCTTCTGTGGAAAAGCAAAACCTTCAAATGAAGAAGTATCAGTCTTACGATTCCAAAGAAAATCAATATCATTTTCTGTTTTCTTCTTCTGTGTACTTGGACTTTGTCAAATGTATAATGTGCACCTGAAAGTCCTTCTGGTGTTCAATTATTGTTTTACTGCAAGCGCAATTAAAAAAAAAAAAACACCCTAAAAAACCAAAACTATATTATGCTTTTATTTAGCAAATGAAAAATGAGAACTCGGACACTTAATTATAGTGCACTGAAAATGTGAATCCTGAGGGGATTTATCAGTATTTCAGCACTTTTTACTTTTTTTTTTTTTAAGAGAAATATACAATAGAACCAATATGTCTATTTAAAGGCAAAGGAGGGCTGCTGTCTCCACTAAGCAAAATCATGCCTAGTGCAAGTGCCTGTTCACCCTGATTTTGAGATACTAGAAAATAAACTGCTAACTCTAAAGAAAAATATCAGAATTCTAAAGAAGAAGATATTTCTACCAACCAACAACAAGAGTACTGCTTCAATTAACTTCCACCAATTAGGTTCATTGTTTTAAATACTCAGAGCTGGTTTTATTCCTCTGTCTCTTTACCCAATTTACTGCCTCTTGAATTGTAACACCGTATGGTTATGGAAAGCTACATTAAGGTAAGAAAATGAAAAAAATTCTGACCTTGTGCTAATGCAAATTTAAGTTGTCCTAAGCCAGTATATAAAAGTACTTATATGGCATTTTGAAATAAAAACAAATAATATTTTAATGCTATTACTCTACAAGTCATAAAAAATGAGATTGTATATTTTATGTATACAATGGGAGATGACAGTACTGCTACACAAAATAATAAAAATACAGAGAAGCAAATTGGATATTTATTCTTGCAGAGTAGGAGCAAAGGAGTACTCTCAAAGGAAATGAAAAGCAATTAATGTAAAATTTATAAAATCAAACAGGATTTTTACTTGTTTTTCATAAAATGCCTGATCAGACTTTGGAAGTCATTTGTTCAAGTGAACCACTATCAATGTCAGCCTTTTTTTTTTTAAAGTCAGTGTTTATAACAGTGCTGAAAATTCTTACATAAGATATGATCAATTTCTGACCCTACTTTTTTACCTTAAAACATTCAAAAAGTAGTAGTTTTGCATTATAATGTGAAATACCTGGTTTTTTTTTTTCTAATGTTATTTTATATCATATATAAACAGACAAGTAGATTAATTGGCTATTTTTCTTTTCTAGTACATTTTTTCTCATGGTGTAATAAAAATCTCTTCTTTTCCTTTTTAACATTCAGTTTCCAGAAAACAACACAAAAGTTTGAAACTATTGTAACATAATCTGAATTCCATGGGAATGTAATGAAACAAAATATTTTTTTTTTATTTATTTCCTTCCACTAAATAAAATTGACCTTTACAAATTCCTATGTTTTTAGTAGTGAAAGATACACTGGGAAAAGAAAAATTTGCATATTATTTAGAGAAACAAAATCAACAAATGAAACAGGCCTGTTTAGCATTTCGGTGTAAAATTTTAATCCAGACTATCATCAAGATTTATAATGGTATGTTTTGTCTCAATTTGTAGATTTTGTAATTGTTCTGAGAGAAAAACACTGTAATTAATCAGAAAATCAAAAGACTGTTCAACAATATGTTTCATAGTCCAAGTTTATTGGACATATTTAGTGTGATTTGTCTTTTTCATTTTTCACAAGTCACATTGGTACACAAAAAATGTATTACAATTGTGGCATGAATTTTTAAAACTTCAGTGAAGAAATTATTTTCTGCAGTACTTTTTATGTTATAAAAATTTCTTAGACATTCAAAGGAATTACTAATATCTTATATATTTCTGGTGATAAAAGCTGTAAACATGGGGTGCGAATTCCCTTTTCTTTGCCTGGGTCTCACAAAAGTCTACTCATGGATGTCAGCAAATCACAGATAAGACTAGTTCATAGAAAAATAGGTTTAGAAGGGACTGTAAGTTGCTATTCAGTCCCTCCCTATATCACAATGTAAATAAAAGATAACTTTTCGTATCATACAGTTGTAGAAATCTTCATTCATGGAGAGTAATGGCCTTTTCAGGCAATCTATTCTAGCAGGTTTTGGAATAGCAAGCTTAGCTAGGCTCACAGACATTTTTATATGTTAAATCTGAAGTGCTGCTCTATTGGCTTACCTATGAAATCTCAGACGACCAACTCTGAGGGCAGCACTGTGACAGGGAAATACTGTTCAGCTGGTTTCTTGGCTTCCATAGCTGTGAAAAGCCTCAGAGATGTTTGCATGTCAGTTTGAAAAATAACCATGAGCACAGATACATTTTCAGTATCTACTTCGCTAATTTCTATTTTTTGAGTGCAACTTCTGCTTTTAATTGTACAATCAAACTGAAATCTCTGTGCTTTAGTAAAATAAAGTGTTGGTTGCATTTTTCTTTCTGGCATTGCCAATCCATTACTCCTGCTTTAGAAATCGTGATTTATTTCATTGTAATAGTGAAACAGAGTAGAAGACAAATCCTTTGATAATAACAGATTTGAGTATTTTATTGATCAAGTATTCCACAAAGCTACAATTTTGATCAGATATTGATAGTAACACATGCCAGAAAAATGGAAGAAATGTTTTCTTACAGTCATTCTCCAAGGTCTGTTTGGCAAAGGGCACACAACTTACATATTTTCATCTCATTACCTTTGTTCCACCCACAACATTTCTCCCCTCATTTCAACAGATGACATTACAAGAAGCTGCAAGATGCATTCTACCATACATTCTTGTGTCTGACATTGGCTTGAAAACTTGTGAAATGATTATAGGAACATTAATAATTCCCACATTGCCCATCAGCTTATAGATCAGAGGGTTTCTGAGCTGGTGTTTCAATGCAACATCAAATTATGATTTTTAAATGTTGCTGTTGTTGCTACATGTAATTGCAATAAAGTAATTTTTATATATGTATTTTTATCCTTTATATTTTATGGTGATTTTTTGTCAATCAAGTGCAAATAAAGGGTCTCTCTTTTTTCTTTTAAAATGTCCCCCTTCCTCAGGATATCCTTAGAGAATAAATAGGTATATCTTATTTTTTTTTCTAGTTGTGTCCATGTCATAAATACCTTTCAATCATTTTTTACAGAACAATTTATCCTAATTTATTTAATCAAAACTTAATCAAAATTTTGTTCATCTATGTAATCTTTCTCTGCACTTTCTTGAATTTGCTTTTGGGATAGAAAGGACTATATACCAGCTATTGCTATATAAAGAGCTAAACTGTTGTAGTATAGCTTAATGTTTTGGGGTTTTTTTCTTTCTCCTAAAACTCTTAGTATTTTTTGTTTGCTGCCTTAACTGCTATAGATCAAAAAGCTAGTGATTTCAGACAACAGTTCAAGTCTTTGGCCTAAGGACAGTAGGTTTAGGTTAGATATTAGGAAGAAGCTTCTCACTGTGAGGTTGGTGAGGTGCTGGAACAGGTGAGGTGCTGGAACAGGTTGTCCCATCCTTGGAAATTTTCAAGACTGGGTTGGGTGGGACTCTCAGTAAACTGGCCTAGTGAAAAGTGTGCTTGCCCATGGCTGGGAGGTTGGAACTAGATGATTTTTAACCTCCCTTCCCACCCTAACATTTTATGATTCTACTAATCTAAGAGGAAAAATATATTTTTCTGAAGGCAGACGAGGTAAAACCTTCATCATCTTAAGCAAAACTGCTTGATTTGGCAACAGAGTGAAATGGTCTTTACATTTAGTACAACTGAGGTAGGGTCAGCATCCTTGGTTGCTATTTAATGCTGGGCTATGCAAATCTGTGTCTAGCACTGTAAGCATTTCTAGCAGGGGCACATTTAGAACAGGATGGTTGACTGGCAGTTTAAAAGACAACTCACCTCTCGCCTCTGCTTCCCTTCCAGAGGGAGGTTGCCTTGCACCTGGGATGTATGTTTGGTCATATTACAGTTGGGTTTAGCTACAGCAAGTCAGAAGATTACTGAGATCATGTGCACACTTGGGACTGGGACCAGCATAATATAAGGAGTGAGAAGTGGCTATTATGGCTGTAGTGGGACTGACAGGTACTTGGTTCTTTATTTTCTAGTGATGGGAACACTGAGGTCATTATCCAGAAGAGGAGAACTGATGAGCAGATTTCAGACGCCTCAAGGACTGTGGAAGAAACAGCTTCAGCTCATGAGAAGAAAATGACGAAATTTTACCTTAATAATTCAATTTAAATTTCCTAGTCATAAACAAGCTCAAAGGTAACTCCTTTTTTTAAAGTAGGCAGAGTACAGAGATTGGGAGGGTTGGCTTAGAGACCTGATTTTTCTAGGTCTCAGCCCAGACTCCAACAACTTCATGTTTATTTGGTTTATTTGCAATGTATTTGGTCCTATTTTTTATCTGCATTGATTTTTTATTTTTACAGTTAATGAAAAATATACTAGTCAATGCTGAAAACTTCTGCTATAGGGACAGCTTTGCAACAAAGGAAGCAGTAGAGATTTCCAAACAAAATACATATGCTACTGTGACACCCACTTATAAGAGTGTTGCCTGCAGATTGGAGGAGGTGATCCTTCACCTCTGCTCAGCACTTGTGAGACACATGTGGAGTGCTGTGTCCAATTCTGAACCCACCAGTACGAGGGAGGCATGAAATGAGAGTCCAAGAGAGTAGAAAAAATCCAGCAAACCAGAGCTGAAATATTGAAGGACTGGAGTACCTGACATAAGAGTAAGAGCTAGGACTATTCATCCTGGAGAAAACAGGGTTCAGGGAAACATTATAAATGTGTAAAAATAACTGATAGGAGGAATAAAGAAGAGAGATATAAACTCTCCTCACGGGTGTCCAGTGGTTACAAACCAAAATACAAAAATTCTGATTAAACATAAGAAAAAAATGTTTTCCGTTTCCATGGATGAACATTGGAACAGGTTCTCCCGAAAGGCTGAGAGGTCGCCATCTGTGTACATTCCCAAAACTCAACCAGGCTGATCCTGAGCAGCCTGCTGTTCCTGGCAACACTTGAGCAAAAGGCATGGCATAGATACTCCCCAGAGATACTCTCCGGCCTCAGCCATACAGGGAGCCTCCTTCCCACTGTATGACATGCCCTCAGAATAGTTATTTCAGTTGTGTTCATCCGTGCTGTGTTGAAAATGACTGCTTCAGTTCTTGTGAACGTATCAAAATCTCCTGGCAGTCTCAATGTTTTGCAGCAGTGCTGTCATAGTTGTAATTGTTTGGGGCTATAACACATGGGGGTTTTGAGATTTTTCATGTTAATATGTGACAGAGGTGTGACAAACTTGACTGACTCTTTAGAAGGATAGTAAACTAAGCTGGTTAAAAATGATGATGAAGCACACTGAATTTATCCTGTATCTGAGAAGTGTTGAGCATTTCTACTCTTCCATAGCCCTTCAAGCATGATGTTGCAGATAAATGTGCTGGTGAAATTCCTGAAAATTGTTAGGGTGACAGTTTTCCTTTTCTGCTTTGGATTTCTGTATGGCCTGAACAAAATTGCTAAAGAATGGATCTATGCTAAATACAATAATTTATTTTACTTTAAAATATTATCAATTTAATGAAAAGCTGAATTTTCAGGTGTAGATTATTCTCGATCTTTGATAAAAGACATTAGAAGCATTATTTCAAAGATGAGATTATTTTTTCTTTTTTCATACTTGACTTTTTTTTTTAGTCAGTAAGAGAAAATACCTATGAAAATTTATGAATACTGAATGGGCAGCCTAGGTAGTTCATATTTGGATAAGTTTATTTGTGCAGTGTTTCCTGAGAGTGACATTTATAGCCATCAGCACTTAGATTCCACTTTCAAGCCAAACTGATTGTCAGTAATTGGTGTACGATGCTGCCATGTAGTCGTTCGTAAAGCAGAGCTGGCTAAAAAGCAGCATTACACTTTCCAGATTTTTTTAAAGGGTTTTTGTTCTGAATCAGCCCAAAATGAGCAAATAAGAAAAAAATCTAGAATTTTTTTGTGAGCTGGAAGCTTCCCAAATTTTGCAGCTGCTCAGAGAAACGAGCTCTGAACCGATACTGGCAAAAATGCAAAACCTGTCAAACTGCATGCACTGATGGTAAGATGCACAGTGTTGAGTCCCTTCTCATAATTGCCTCGTGTATTTCTAGCGTTGTACCTTGGCCTTTCTCCTTTTTCATGACTTCACATGCCAGACAGTTAGTTGGTGGTGTGTTAATGTGGCAACCAGCTGCTCCTTGCACACGGGTCAAGAGATGGACAAGAAACCAGGGCTTTGAACAACAGCTGGGGCAGTGCTTTTCAGGAAAATGCTTATGCTGAAAAGATCCCTGTAGAAGACATATCATTTGTTTGCCACGTGTCTTTTAAAAACCTCTCTTATCATGTAACCCCCTGTGGCTCTCCAGTTTTGCTACATCACCTGCTATATTCTAATTGCTTTCTCAGCACATAACTTGATACAACATATCCTCACACACTAAGGAAAGCAAGATTTAACCGGCTGAAAATACATATTTAGCTGAGGAGGTGAGAGAGGTCTCCATTTTGAGTTATTCTCATCTGTTGTACTAAATTTTGAAATTAAGATGGGGATAGTTTCTGGGGTAAATATTCTCACTGTGATAAGCAATAAATTAATAATTTCCAGTCAAACTTTATTTCCTTAGAAAACATATTAATATCTTCACTGCTGGAATTTAAATAGATCTAAAGGAAGAAGGTGCTGATAGTTCCAGTGATAGATGTAGAAAGATGCCAGTCTGTCCTGAGGAAGAATCAGTATTGTTCAGAGATTTTGGAACCATAGGGAAAAGACAAGCAGCATCCATAAGACAGCAAAATCTCACATATATGATATGTATACATCTTGATTCTACAATTGAAATTAATTATATTATTTTATGGGTTTTAACTAGAGAAGTATTTAGAAAGCCATCTTCAGGAGCACTTTTATCAAGAAAATATACTGCCTAGGGGAACCAAAATTTAAGAATTGTGAGCTACAAAACTAGAACCATGACCTAAAAACCACAGTGAATTTATTAATGTAAAAGAAATGGAGTAGAAGTCAAGCCTGGCTTCATGGGAAAGGAAGGAGGAGAAAAACACAATGAAACACATCAGACAGCCTGAGGTAGCCTGGTGGGGTGATCTGAATGAAAGGGGAGAAAAAATTGAGCTTGATACAAAGGGCAGAGGAAGCACAGAAGGAACTAAGGGAAAGAAGGAACAACAAGAGGCATGAAAGCACTTTCCTTTATTCTGTTAAACCGTGGTTTATAGATTTTCCTAAAAGCTAGTATTGGCTGCAGAGCTGAAAAATACACAGTAGTTAACTGGCAAATTAAAACATGTAAGAGTCACAAATTTATCTTCTGTACTGCTCAAGTTTTCTATTATACACATTTTAACACATGGTGTGTTTAAAATCTAGTGGGAAAATGAAATCTACTGCAAATATGCCCACACCCCTTTCGATAGTGGAGGAAACACTTGGAGAGACTGTAAGATGGAATCACAATATATGGAAAAATCACAATAACCACAGCGATATTAATGAAAGAGAGTGTTTTGCCCAAAAAAAGAATATTCACCATTCAATAAAGGAAAACATTTCCCAAAGACAGCTCCAGGTGTGGTTTTCCCAGACAAAGGCAAAATGCAACTGGCTTCAGGCTAAGCCATGTTGTATGTAGGAAAGCAGAGGCAGTAAGCCAGGGAGGCTCAACTTCCCTCCCCCAACCCCCAGCCCAAACACAATGTCAAAACTTAGTGGGACCTGACAGGGCTCTGAAACAGGTCAGAGGAACCTTTCCTGGGCCTGACTTTACAGGAGTGGGACTAGAGCACTTAACGGTTCCACTGCAGCTTGGGGTCAACCTGCAGTTCTGCTGTGGTCACCACAGCTGCAGCTTGGGGTGCACAAGGCTCAGCTAGGCCCTGCTCCTGGCCCACTCTCTCTTTTCTTTTTTCTCAGAACAGCTTCTTGGGGTTGCCAGCTCTGTCTTTTAGCACCAAAGCTGGAAAGCTGCAGCTCAGAGGAATGGGAAAGGGACTGCCAGTGGCAGAGAGGGCCTAGCTCCGACCCTGAAACCTGCACACTCCACCCCTTGAGCCCTGAAAGATGGTGCCCCATCTGCTTTCATCTCCATCTTCTTCCTGCTTAAACCATGCCCCTGGCATGATAGGGGTAATATGGAATTAAACAGTGCTAGAAATTCCACCCCTTTTCTCTATAACCATGATATTATCCACCCATTTTTCTACACCATCAAGGTCATGCCCAGATCTTACACCTTTCAACCATGTACATACACATATATGTATATATACAAAGATATATGATTATACACAAGCACAGGTATTGTTTCAATAGTCACTGGCAATCCACCCAAGATGTTTGTTGAATTCATTTAGTCCATGACTGGTGTAACTGGAGCAGTCCATACTCATTGTCCACGGTATTTATGACATACAATGGCAGTGTTATTTAGGAACTGATATCACATATGTAATTAAACATTTCAAGCTGTTCTCAACCAAAAATCAAATTCCCTGGAGTTATGCATTGTGTTTCCCCATCCCTCTGTACTACCCACTCCAGTGTTTGAGTAAAAAGAGTGCTACAGATGGGTTTGCCCTTGCTTGAGCCAGGACTAATCTAAACTGTCTTCCTAACACTCTTCTAATATGTGCAATAGGGACTTTATCTCCTTCTGTGGTATGGAGGGGTTCTGACTGGGCAGGTCCAGCTCGATTGGTAGAGCCTCTAGTGTTAATTAACCAGGTGGGCCTTCACTAAATGTAGCTCCCAATGTCTGAAGATCCCACCATTGCTTTCAATGTGCTTTCTAACAATCCTTTGCACCATTCCACTTTCTCAGAGCCTGGTGAATATGATTGGGAATATGACACAGCCAGTCAATACTGTGCTCTCTGGACCAGATATCTATGGGTCTGTTTTTGAAATGAGTCCCATTGTCTGACTCTAGGGTTTTTTTGGGTGATGGATTTGCGTTTCAAGGCCCAGGAGTGGTGTGGCACACAGGGTACGTCTCCAGCCATCCCATAGTTGTCTCCACCATTGTCAGCATGTTACGCTTGCCTTGGCAGGTTTGCAGGACTGTGATTTAATAAGCCTGGCAGTCTCCTGATATTTATGTTTTGACCATTGTCCCCCATATCAAAGGGGCTTCACACACATGCTTTTTTGCAACACAAATTTCACAGTTATGAATAATCTGGGAGATGGCATTCATGGACAAATCCATTCCTTGATCATGAAGCCATCTGTATATTGCATCTCTTCCCTGATGACCTGAGGTGTCATGGGCCCGCCAAGCCAGAAATAACTCACCCTTGTCTTGCCAGTCCAGATCCACCTGAGATACTTTAATCTTGGCAGCCTGATCAACCTGTTCATTGTTGCAGTGCTCTTCAGGAACCCAGCTCTTGGGCACTGTACATGTGTGTCTACATGATGTACTTTCACAGTCAACTTCTCTATCCAGGCAGGGATGTCTTACCACAATTCAACAGCCCAGATGGCTTTTCTTCTGGTGCCAATTGGCCTTTTTCCATCAGTCTAGCCAAACCCAGAGAGCATTTGCTACCATCCGTGAGTCTGTGTAGAGGTAGAGTGTTGGCCATTTTTTCTCATTCAGCAATATCTAAAGTCAGCTGGATGGCTTTCAGCTCTGTGACCTGACTGCATCCACCCTGTGCCCCAATAGCTTCTGAGACTTGCCACGTAGGACTCCGTAGAGTAGTTTTTAATTTTTTAATTGTTCCTGTGGTATGGCAGGAACTGTCAGTGAAGAGAACATGTTGTTTTTCATTTTCAAGTAACTGATTATATGGTGGAGTCTCCTCAGCACATGTCACTTGCTCTTCTGATGGTAGTGCAAATTTTCACATTCAGGTCACTTCGTGATGATCTCCAAGAGCCCTGGCTGACTTGGAATTCCTATTTGAGCTCACTGTGTGATCAGAGGGATCCACTTTCTCCATATGGCATAATGGCATAATGTGTATAAGGGACTTTCCCCTGACAGTCAAGGTGCCAGGAGCTTTGCTTTCATGCCAGTCACTTCTGAAGCAGCTCAAATTCCTTCGTAAGGTGATAAGAACTCTTTTTCAGTTGGGGTTTAACAGGCCTAATATCCTTTTGTATCCCAAACTCCAGTACCCCAGTGGCTGTCCTCAGGTCTCCCTGGGTACTTTTTGTTAGAATCTCAAAGAAGAGATTCCTCTGCTCCGGTGTAGAGCGCCTGCCATCACATCATGTTCTGGCTGGTTCAAGGGCTACTGCATGGATAATCTCCAGTTTTGTTTTTCAAAAGGTTGTTGTTTTTTTGGGACCCCACTTGAAATAATTTCTCTTCTGTTTCGAAAGGTAGAGAAGGCTTACACTCTGTCTGTTCCCTGGGATATGCATTCTCCAAAACCCCATGGTGCCTAGGAAAGCTTGTATGTCCTTCTTGCTGTTGCTGGGAACATATCTGCTATTTTGTTGACCATGTCCACTGGAATGTGATGACATACATCTTGCCCTTTTACTGCTAGAAACGAAATTTTCTGGGCTGGTCCCTTAACCTTACTTTGTTTTATGACAGAACAGCTTTCAGGAAGATCTGGATTAACTTTTCTCAAAGTCTTCTTCTGCTGTGTTCCCCCATACAATTATGTCATCTACATAATGAAAGTGTTCCAGAGCCTCACCCTTTCCTAAAGCAGTCTGGATCCATGGCAAAGAGGGGGGCTGTATTTCTGTCCCTGGGGCAGTCAGTTTCAGGTGTACTGCACCCCGCTCCAGGTAAGGTCAAACTGAGCCTTCACTCTGCTGATAGAGGAATGGAGAGGAATGAATGGTCAATATCCATGGTGACACCACTTTGCTGCCTTGAACTCTGGTTCTTACTGAGGCTCTAGCATTTCCAGTACAGCAGCACTCAGTGATGGTGTTACTTCATTCAGGCCACAATAGTCCACTGTCAACCTCCAACAGACTTAACCACTGGCCATATCAGACTATTGAAGGCTGAACCAGTCCTTCTGGCCACTCCCATGTCCCTAAAACCATGACAAACTTCAGCTGTTATGTATTTCTTAATACATCTACCTTGAACTTTTCTGTTCTGATATCGTATTTTAAAAACTATGTGCAATAACTAGTCTCATTTCTGATATGCCAGACTGAAACTCTCGCCTTTCAAAATGCAGTCTTGCACCTTTAACATTCTTAATGCCTCCATTATTATCCATCACAGTCTTGACAGAAAGTTTTGGATGAAAGTAGTTTGGTAGTAGACTGACACAATAATTCTACTTAATTTATTTTTTTCCTTCCATATCAGATGTGGCCTATATTTTACAATCTATTGTTAATATTCAGAAATGTTATTCCAGAAAGATTTATTAGAGTAAATTCTGAAGATTTTTTATTGTAAGTCTGGGATATACCATGGTGTTCTTAAATAGCGCAGAGACAAAATGCATACCCAAAGAAATGAATAATCTTGTCCTGTTGTTCATCTATCTGACTTGAACCTGTTTCTAATAGGAATTTTTTTTTTGCTGCTCTAAAATATTGTTTTAACTTCTGAGAACTTGCTTCAAAATCCCTATCATGCCCTGCTTTTTTTTTTCCTGAGGTAGCAAAAAATATCCATGAAGTTAGACCACCTAAAGAACAACAACAGGGCATCTGAGAAGCACCCATAATTTCTAAGTCAGTTGTTTGCAATTTAAAATTGTCAAATTTACAGCTCAAATCAGCCCAACAGATACTGGATGCCCAGAATAGTCAAACATGAACAAGACATGCTTTTGAAAATTATTTTTGTACCATACAAAGCTGTCATTCTGTTTGCATAATCAGAAATAAGATTTTGGCATTGCCTTATGGAGCTTTATTCTGAAATACAGAGTCTAAGTCCACTTGTTACAGATTCAGAGCATTATAAATGTAGGGCCCTAGTTAAAATTGCAGTCATCAGTTTTATCCTCATGCCTATTGTGCCTTGTAGCTTTGATCCTTGTTTTCTGTTTTGATCCTGGACAAAACATCAGCCTTTGGGTTGAAGGTACACTAAAAACTGGTGGTATACACTCACTTGCAGTTCCTTCAGACTTCTGTAGTGATCATAAGGACATTGGCAATCTGTTATCACTATATTTTCTGCATAGCTGCTTTTAATCAGTACTTAAATGTGTTTTTGATAAATGGGATTAGCTACTAAGTACAGTTAAAATAATCCATATGAAAAACCAAAACAAACAAAGAGAACTAAACCCAAGACAAAAACCAAACCCCAATAACAACAAACCCTCTGAACAAGAACGATGGGATTTATTCTCAACAATTCTTATGTCTACATTCTACAACCTTCACCTCTGTTTGGTTCTTCCCATTGCTTCTGTTTTGGGAAGAAATTACTAAAAGTAGGTAGATTTCATAAGCTTATTATATTTTCAAAAAATATCAACAAAATCCTGATTCTTTTTACATAAGAAGAATCAAACATCTGGAGACTGTTTCTTTGCTCAGACTCCAAGATATGTTCTTGCCAGCACTTATCCCAAAGGTCTTTTCTCAGGATATTATTCAAATCCACATGTGCTCATATCCAGCACGTCTATCAATGTGTGTCCTTTGTTCTTATGTCATTATTTTTACAAACAAGAACATTTTCAGCAGATAGCATTCAGCATTTCAAAGCTAACCACCATTTCCATTCCTTTCCCCTCTGGTTTTAGCCTCAGACAGGCAGTCAGTACTCTCACTATTTCAATATATATAAAACCCAGCTTCAAACATCAAAGAAAGGAAATACATTTATATATGCAGGTTGCTTTCTATGAGGAAAATATTAACAAGAATATATGATAAATGGTCATATATTTAGTGGAACAAGAGGGATAATGTCAAAATAAATAACTGCAGTCTTTTATTTAGTTTAAGAGATACAGTCAAGGTAATTGCAGTCAGTTGAGAGACAAATTACAACCATTTCCTGAAAACACAAATTTTCTTGCACAGATAAGAAACTATAAGAAGAGAAAATGCAGAGTTTTCTTTCTGAAAACAGTCTTCAGGAACAGTTGTAATATAAACTCCTTATCAATTTTACTTAGAAAAAAGTATTAGGGTGGAGCATGGCTAGAAACACATAAAAAAGAACAAAGATATTTTATGAAGTTCACTTGGTAAACAGCTGTTAATCCTCTGCCCCTACAGGAACAATCTAAGCCTGTTTCTCAGTTCACTCTAGTGAGATATTTTTCTGAACGGTGTTGAACAACCTTTCCTAAATTAGGTTCCACACTTTTGTAGCAACATATGGAATAGCAAGAAGAGACAGGAATGGAATCTGGTGTTTTAGACAATGCAACTTTCAAGTGCAATGTTTAATTCTGGTGCCTAGGTCTAACATATATATAGAAAATACACCAGCATCTAATAGATATCTTTGTTGTGGCTTTTCTTTCTTCAGAATTCTTACTTACTGACATATTTAAAATCACAATATGAAAAATAATAAATTCTAAAGGTAATAATAATAATAATAGAAATAATNAATAATAATAGAAATAATAATAATCCATCCTACAGCAGCAACAACAAAAATAACCCCAAACTAACCCCTCTACCATCAATAGTTTATGCCTCTGTATGGTGCCTTATCCTCTTTTATTTTGTTCAATGCATGTATGGTAACACAATCTAGAGGACCTTAACAATAGTGATGCACTCAAGAAGACCCTCGTAATCCTAATATGGTCTGTATGAATTGACCTTGATCCAAAGTTACACTATAAGAAATTGTTGTTCCTCGGGCCTTAACACTACCTAGAGAAGACTAGCCATCAAGGAACAAGGAACAGCCAAAATCAAGCTCTTAACTGAGGTCTAAAACACTGAAAAACAGAAGTAAATGAAGCTTCAGATTCAAACAATTCTAATTAGAAAAGAAAAAAATGTTCCTTTTCTTGGTAGATTGAAAACTAATTGCTCTTGATGTGATGTCCTTGAATTTTTTTCTGTGTAGCTATAAATATGTAGGGAAAGAACCTATACACCATAAACACCAGAACTGTTTATTAGTTGTAACTTACAATCAAAGGAGAAGTTGGGGAAAGCACTGCTTAGGAGAGGGAGCTAAACAGAACAAATGCATTTTCCTGCCTAATTTTGTTTTGAGACTCTCCACTACTACAGCAACGTCTCTGTAAGACTCAGAAGATTTTGTGGTCTTTCTGTTTACTTCTCTCCAGAAGAGTGTCTGAAGGTAGCTTCAGTCCTTGTTCTTGCAACAGGTGAGCTGTTTCTTTCACCGGTGATGGGAGTCATCTAAAAATGTCATTGTTATACCATGACTTTGAACTATAAAGGTCTTTCCTGCAGGAAAAAAGAAAAAAAAGTGCTTTTGACGAGGAGAGAGAACAAAAAAGGATTAAAACGGTCCTAGAGGCAAACTCAGTGATTTAGAAGTCAAAGAGAAGGCTGTGACTGGAGTTGGGTATATTTTGGAATGCACCTATGAGGATTCACAGATGTTTAAACATACTCGTTTCCCTTGCATGTCTGGTAATAAAAAATCACCTCGTGTCAGTGAAAGAGAATTTAATAATTTCTACCCTCAGTGACCTATTCTTTATCCTGCACATGTGCCACATGTACTATTGTTTCATAGTATTCAGCGCTGGGGGAAAATGCATTCATTATTATTAGTTATTAAGCTCAGTCTTTTCTGTTCAAATCACAGATATTATTCGTAGTATTAATTTAATCATTGCAGGTTTTACTTCATTTGATCCATATTCTTAATCTGATGGTGGTATCTGCTTTTACAATAAAAATGTGGGCACAAGATACAGAACTCAGAAGAGAGGCAGGCAAAAGAAAATAATAGAGGAAAATGAAGAAACCATGCCAAGATTCTTCAAATTATAACACACAGAGTTAAGAAATGCCTTGAGACATTCTCAACAAATAGCAATCATATTTCATTTTATTCATGTCAGCGAGGGAGACCAAGCCTGAAAGTGGAACACATACGTTTTGTCAGAAAAACACATCTGATATCTTGACTAAGAACATAAACAAATTTTTCACCGTTTAGCAGTTGCTGCTAGACATATAGTAGACACAGTCTCTGTGGTTTACAGATTTGTTTTTTCAAATGAATTGTCTTTAAACAGAAGTTTTCACTCCTCTCAACTTCTTTCCTTTACAAAGAATTCTATTTGGATTTCTAGGAACCTAGAAGAGGTTATACCATTTTGTATTTTTGCAGTAGGTGTTAAAGATTTTGCAACAATCTCTTTTGTTATTATCCCACTGCATAAAACCCTGAAAAAAATTAAGGAGCATCTGCCTGTTATTTCTGTAGAGTCAATGGCAAATTGAACATCTAGAAAAATATCACCTGAACTGAAAGAAAATCAGTATGTTAGCTGTGATGGGCCATGATCAGGAGGAATTAAGGCAGTCTGTGACTCACCACCATCACAGAAAATGTTAAGATACAAAGTCTTCCTTATGATTCATATGATAATAAAAGAAAAAGTGTTCAATTTAACACACACGTTTTCTATTTTCCAAAGTATAAAATCCCACAGGAATCCTCCAAAGCCAAGAAAATAAAATACAAGGGCAATGAGCTATGAAAGGGCTTTTGCAGATAAAAGAAAATTATGCTAAAAATGGTGTTTAGAAATCCAGACTTCAATTTATCATTTCCTGTCCAAACACAGGGTTTGGACGGATACGTTGAGGCAGCATTAAGTTTGGCATTTGAAGAAGATAAGTATCTTGTTAGTAGTAGTAAGAAAGAAGCAGCTAACAGATAAGAAAATTCTGTTACTGTGGAAGGAATGAGATGCTCTGAAATGGTCCTTATAACAATTAAATTATTATTTACCTGGTCAAACTTTGAAGTAATAAATGATCAAGTGTCTTAGCTATGGTCATTTACTATAAAAAGAAAAAAGAAAACTAAGACCAAAACAGAAATCCTGAATTTTTATGTTGCAAATAACACCTTATGTGAGAAAAAGGTTAATGATATGCATGGAGAGGTTGAATAAGCTGTTATCAGCAGTTGGTCATGGATAAAACCTGTATAGCATGGAATGTTTATCTTAAGCCAGTGGAAGACATGACTATAACATAAGAATATGGGGATTTTTATTTCCTTTGAAATAATCTGTTTAGACATTTGTGAAAAGTTTGCAAGAGTATGTGTTCTAAGATATCTTGTAGTCAGTATGTCTAAAGCTTAATATATAAAGCTGTTTATAGATTTTTCTACTTAAATGCTCTTTTCCTTGAAGGTGTAGGTTTTGTTCTTATTTTTGAGGCAAATAACAAAACCGGAAACAGTGATATAAAATATGAGAATTTTGGATAGTGCTCACAAACAAGAACTGAACATCTCTCCCTTAATTCTATTAAATATTTCCCTCAGTTATTTGATTTTCAGAATTTTTTTCTTTTAAAATGGAATGGTCCTGAGGAATTTTTGATAGACCTGATTTCTTTAGTCCTCTCTTTGAGTGGATCTTTTTGAACATAACTTAGTAGATTATGATTTTAAATCTCAAAGGCAAGCATAGGAACTTCTGCATAAATAAAATTGAACTAAGAATTTTCTGGTTTTCATATGAAGATGTCTGAAAGTCTCTGAAGCCTTTACAAGAGCTATATTTAATTCAGGTACTAAGTGCTTATTTGAATGTTTAAAAAGAGGTTATAAATAAGTTTAAGTAGTTTAGTGGTGTACATTTTTCTTAGAAAATATATTTTAAAAAGTGTTTTATTGACTTCAGCAAGTGTGAAATGATTGAAGCTATAATGAACAGTTTCTGCTTGAGTGTACAAGGACCCTAGGTATTTATAAGTGACAGGTCTACAGAATACCTATGAATGAAAATGACCCCAGGTAACTGAACACTGCCATTGCAGCAGGTATATACACAGCCAAATGATGAAATGAAACCCACAGAGGACTCTCAAGATATTTGACATGAAGTAATTTATGATTACTGCTGGAGTAAAGAAAGTGACATTCAGATTTCCTACAGATCTGTTACATGCTACAACAACACTTGTATCTAAAGCAAGGCAATAGAATGCTATCTTTAATGTAAAACATATAATATGTGCATGGTGTTTAAAATTAGGTATGTACAGAAATGAGAGTATTAGGTTGTCTGCTAGGTTCATAAGTTTATGTGACACAGAGAAAGGTACCATATAACACAAACCTTTTTTTCTACTATAAATATTCAGACACACTGATAAGTAGTCATGACTCATTCATGTGACCTGACATCAGATAGATTGTTTTTCAGAGACTGTATTATATATGTGTGCTCAACCTTTCAGCCTGCTAGGCAGAATCACTACTATGAGAATGATTACATTTTCTTTTTAATAACTCAGCATTGTAACATTGTCCAAAGGCAGAAAAAAATCTCTCCCCCCAAAAAATAGCTCTGAACAGAATACAGAAACTAAAAAGCCTTCCCTTTAGGCTTCCCCTATCTAGATTTCTCTACTCTTTTCCCATTATGAGAGTTCTTTCATACTTTCTCTTTTTTAGACTGAACATAGTGCTGATTGTCACTCTCACTGAACTCCTTGCTGCGACTGTGCAGCAGCAGAGATTGCAGGCAGTGATCTCAGCTGAATGAGGACTAATGCCCAGATTCAGCCTAGACAACTCAGGTCAGTATGCTGGCAGAAGACCTACAAGTTGAAAGTCTTTGAGCCCACAAAGAACTACAGGGAATTCCCTGAGATTCAAATAGTTGTATACAGCTGGACCAAGGACACAGCCATGATGAGACAATTCAGCCACTGAGTGTTCTACACTTACACACTTCTTTTGCTTTTTGCTTTTTCCTTTTATTTTTCTTTTTTTGCCTTCCCCCCCCCTCCAAAAGAAAGATTTTTCTTTTTCTGTTTTCATTTAAATTCTCTAATCACAAGCTCTTCAATACACCAAGTGTTGGGGCTGCCAAGATCTCAGTTTTTTTCTAAATGTGATACAAGTGCATGATGCAGAATGTGCCATGCATAGGAACATATGGCCTTTCTAACATAAAGGCTGTTGCTGCTCTTTTCAGCATCTTGCAGGGACCTCTGTTTGCTTACTACTCCAGAGCCCAGCTGTTCACAGACTGGTCAATGGCAAACTATTCTGGGGTCCTTCTAATCTCTTTCAGGAACCCCAAAGTATTCAGTCACCAGATCACTTCCATGCTGGCATCATCACTCAGGCTTCTTTGTTTAGGCAGTATGACAAGTAGAAAATGAAGCAAAACCAGGTGAAGCTAATCCAACCCCCTTCCTGCTGACCGGGCAGTCACCCATTACAGGGTAGGCACAGAGGAGTTCAAGTCATCTAGTGCTCTCCACATATTAGACAGGGTTATTTTTATTGTGCCTATTTATTATTAACCTTCCACCTGGCATTTATAGGACATTTATGCTCTCTAAGTGCTTGCACTTGCTAATCAGCTATTACAGCTGCCAGGATGCAGCAAGAGCAGGCAGCTTTTGCCAGAGTAGGTGATGGAATGACAGGAAGTGGCAGCAGTGCAGGGGACACGTGGGATGGACACAGGGAAGGAGGTCTGCACTGATCATTTAGTTCAGTCAAGAATCCAGAACATCAGGTAGGTCCATAGTAATGAAGCAAGTCTGACATCAAGCTAAAAAGTCACAAAGTCACCTGCAAGCTGGGTTCTGGGTCAGAGTCAAGGAGACACAGGACTGGGATACCAGAGAGATATCAAGGGCGAAAGCCCAAGGTTAAAAGTCTCTCCCAGGTGTAGTGGGTTAAGTCACTGCTGAGATTTCTCACAGCCAGATGAGAAATAACTCCCCCTCAACAAAAGAGAGAAGCATCATCAAAGTTTTCCCTGAGTCCAAGCAGCCGAACCCTGGGGATGTAGGAAAGGCACTCAGGGCCTTGGAAACATCTAATGCTTTCAAGAACTGGATATAAGAGAGTATTAAAGCAGATCAGATATAAGTAGGTCAACCATGCTTGGCTCTTTTTTTCCTAGTTGTGCTTGTGCCTTGTATTTGGCAGGCCACTGAACTGCAGCCTCCCTCTTTCCTTTTTACTCCACTAGGAGCTAAACCTAAACATGTTTGCTGGCTTACAGTGGTGTTCTTTACACATACTGCTGTCATTGCTGATAAGTCACTTAAGACTCACATCCACCTGTAAATGTGTTTTTTTCTTCCTTCCATGACAAAATGTAAGGCAGTGTTTCTTCAGAAAACAGGAATAGACAGGCAAGTGAAAGGAATGGGTATATGCACGTGCACACATATTTGTGGCTATGTGGGCATCTGCATATCTCTTTCCTATTACTTTAAATTCCGCAGTAAATTCTTATATCTGAGGAACTGAACTTTCATAAGAGTGTAAGCTGTGTTAGTACCACTAAGTTATTGTGCTGACATTACAATCTTTATCATATACACAACTTTTACAAATTATAATTAATGGTAGTACTTATTCTTCATTTTGAAGTTTTTCAGCATATCTTTAAGTCTTTCTGAAGAGCTCTCTCACTTTTTTTTTTTTTTTTTTACTTTTTTNTTTTTTTTTTTTTTTTTTTACCTTTTTGGAAGGAAACAAAAAGTGTCTTATACTGGATTTCTGTAAAGAGTTCTCCATAGTCTGTGGGGTCTTCACCTCCATGGGGTCACCTGTTGCCTATTGCAATGCAGGGAGGCAGCGAGGGCAATGTCCGATGATACAAGCTCGTGGCAAAAGAGGACTGCAAAACTGGGGACTGAAGATTTGCCTGTTCCTTCTTCAACTTCTGATTGCATTCTCATATTTAATTTATTACTGAGGCTAGACACAAACCCCATGATGGAAGGAGAAAGAAGACTGAGTGTAGACAAGATATATTTCTACACCTACAGATTTGAGCGAAGCATCATGGAGTAACAGTCCAGTTGTCTGGACTGATGTATACTGATGTATATTTTGGTTTTACTTTCCCTCAGCTACCAGACTGTAATACTTTCCTTTGTTTTTGCCTTGCTTGCTTCTTCATTTGGATTGTATTGTGAAATTGAAATGAAAAAAATACTATCAAAGACACTTAATGCTTATTTATAACTCAAGTAAAGGTCATAAACTCGTGACTTTTCTTTGCTTTGGGGTTTCCTTTTTTTTTTTTTTAAATCCTGTTATGTTTTCAAATACTTAAAAGAACAAATGGACTTTGTATAAATACTGACATAAAGTAGAGGGGGGAATGCATAGATGAGTATTGTTTTGTAATTAGATTTGCAATTTACAATGTAGCCAAATAGTTTACAACAGAGCCAAAGGATATCACAGAGGAAAACCTGAGCAAAATAAATTATTCGTTAAGAAGATAGACTCAAATTATCAATGGAAATTGAAAGCATCTCTTTAGATGAGGGCAGGATTGGAGGACAGAGGGGAAAATTCAAGTGTATGGATTAGAAAAGATACTAAGGCCTAGAACTATACTAAAGTTTGTGGACCAATGGAAGTTGACATAAGACAGAAAAAACAAGGATGATTTTTGAGGGTAGCTCATTCAAGATGGTCTTCTAAAACAAATGTTGGGGAGAAGCTGGGAAAAGAAAGGGTGAATCTGAATACTGCATCTCTCTTTACATGTGTGTGCAGTAAAACAGAAACAGGAGCTCAGGAAAAAATCATATCTTCATCAGTGTTGTGGACCTTTCTGAGGACTTAGCAATGGTTGTTATTTACAGTCTTTGCTTTGCAAAGGGTTGTCCCAATAAATAACTATCTTAAAGTGTCCAATTTGAAAAACATGTGATCTACTTTATAGGACCAATGGCAGTGAGATAAGGTCAACTCAATTACTAGGAATCAGAAATTCTGCTGGTTTTGCACTTAACGTCTCATCTACTCTTAGAAATTACAGAACATTCCATTTAAAAAATACTATGTTTATCTGTTATTATGCTAATAATCCATTTTTCTTGAAGTGCCAGGGATAACATACTTGGCTTAATTTTTGTTCCTTGTTTAATCTTGTAACATAAAATTCTTAAGAATAAATATATCTATAACCGTACATTAACTTGACCTTTTTAAAGAGTGAGATCTACTGCATAGAGGAGCCTCTGGGCTAAAATAAGGGCAGTTTCTGACCAAAGAGATCCTGAAGTGTTACAAACCCTATTAAAAAGGAACTGCAATCTTATTGACATGCGCTGTAATTGAATTGCAGTTATGTATCAGTGGATAAATGAAGCTTAAAAAATAATCAAGCAAACAATAAATGAGAAAAGAAAATCCGTTTGTGTCACTTGGAAGAGTAAATCTCTGATGATAATGGCGTGTGTTACAGAAGGTCCAAGGTGTCAGGATGAAGAGAACTTGTTGCCTGCTAAACGTGCTCAGGGACAGCTTATTTTCCCAAGATGTCTGTCGGAGTTTGAATCTCTGGAGACTGAAATTTTGAATTAAATATTTACTCTGTGCAGTCCTATCTTTACTAGTGCTGACATTAGATAACATGGAACATTAACATTAACAATTCCCATGGCAGCAGCAGGAATTTTTGGATGCAGGGATGAAATCCACTGCACTATATTGTCAGGTTCCAAACCTAAAAATGCCTCTCAATAGTTTTGCTTTTAAAGAAGGAATGGTTAGGTGTAAAAAACTGGCTGAAAGGGAGTCACTGTTAACTTTTATGTTCCTGGGTATGCTACAAATTACATATATAATATAATATTACACGCATCTCCCAAGTGAAAAAAAAAAAAAAAGGAATACTCTGGAGAACTTTATTTGATCTCACAGACACAAACTGTAGCCTTCATCTAGAGCGCAGGAAAAATAGTTTGAAAGAAGTTTAGCAGATACAAGAATAGTTTGTCAGGACACAGGCAATTGGATGTTTAGAGAAGTTGCTCATTTTCCCAAGAGCTAAAGTAAGTTGAGACAAAAAAATCCCTTTCTGTGTCTTTTATGAAGAAATTTCATGCACAGCTACAGTATTTACTTACAAGGGAAATAAACAGAGCTTGTAGCTGGCAGCTATAAGGATACTCAAGTGAAAGCAATCCTCCTTTCCTGTAGCAGCCCTAAAAATTCCCTTTGACATTGATTGGACATGGCACCTTGCACAGTAAACAATGTTACAATTACTTATCTTTTCTTGAAAAAACAAACCCAATTCCCTATGGTATTTTTAAGGTAACCTTAGGCCCAGCCTGGTTACACAGTAATAACTATTTTGTGGGGCAGACTTCACTTATCAATATTTGAAGGCTGCAGGAGAGGAAACAACCTGATCATGACAATGTAGACAATTTGGAAAGAATGGGTTTAAGAAAGAGAGATATTGATTCCTTTCCTGGCTTCCAGAAGCTTCCAAAAGAATGAAATAAAGGAATTTCACAACCAGTAGAAGATATATATTCTATAAGATTTTGACATTTTTTGGACAACACATTAAAGATTAACCTCTCACTGCTGTATGGAGCTTCAGAACAAAAGCATGTAATTTCAGCTGCTTTACTTACATTGCCTATTAAACTTAGCCATTTCAGTGCTTATTAAAAGCATCATCTGGTGGTATGGGGATCTAAGTTTTAGTCTGTGTTAAGAGCTTAAGTGATGTATCAACTTCATCTGCACATAATTTTCTTTGAAGCCAAATCTTAAATCCCTGCTGATAGAATCTGAGAGAGAAGTTTAGTCCTTGAAAATGTGTGTGGTGAGAAAGGCACAAAGGTGAAAAAAGACATGGCAGAAAATCACAGCATCAAAGACATAGGGTCTGTCACAAAGGATGAGGGTGAGTAGTTGAGAGAAGCAGTCAAGCATTGAGAATAATCAGTGAACAGCAGGAAAGGCCAAAAGAGACCCTGGCAGTCAGGGAGCATTAGAGAGAGTTTAAGTGTGTCAAAGCCCAGGATACTGCTTCTTGGGATTCACAGAAAAAAAGGTGTGAGTCAAGATTTTCTCAAATGATTTATAGCTTTAGGGGAATTTTACTCGCCAAAGAACTCAGAAATCCAGAATTCCCACTGGTGCAGCTTGTGGATTTTTTTGAATTTGAACCTAAGGGTTGTGCCCATCTGTCCTACAGGAACTATTTCAAAAGTGCTTCTGGGTCTTCAGACAAATGATAAGTATTTTGGGTGAGTATCAAAACAGTCACCGCAATGTCAGGGAGAAACACCTGCAGGGTGTTCATGCTGAACACCTGTGCTTGCTTGGCGACCCACCTACAGTGAGAAATGCTCCCCAGCTCCCAAAAAACACACCCACAGCAGTAAATTGCACAGCTCTTAAGTGGGCTTTTCATGCTGTATCCCAGCACTGGTGAAGTTTTATACCCTACACGACTTTATCTCCGTGATAAGCAGACATAGCTTTTTAGTCTTCCAGTCTTCAGACCCAGTAGGAGCAGGCCCATGGACTTCCCAGGCAGTTTGCCACCCTTGCCACAGCAGAATGTACTTTGATCAGGACAGCACTAATAAAGTACCAACCACTATAACACCCACCATTCCTGTGTTTCTTAATTTAGAAAAAATAACTCCCCCTCAACAAAAGTTCAATTTTTGTTCGAGATCAGCACTGCTGTGCTGCAGATGTTCTCCTAGGAACCAGATGATTCAGTAAAAGATGAAGCTACTCATAGCATGACTTTCTACCTCCAAGCCTTAGGTTTTGAGGTTCATCATTCATAATGAATGAGTTTAGTGGGATGCATACACTTTTCTCTCTGGAAAGTGAAACCAGGAGATACTGACAGAATCAATTCAATTTTAGTGACTAGTGGGGAAACTATTTATAAATCCTCTTCTAAGGTTCTCCTTCGTAAAACTTCTAGGGAAAAAATGTATTTGCTCTAAATGAATCTTACGTGCTTACAGCTTATTCTGCAACAAACTGTTTCTAGCATCAGTTCTGAAATTATGAATATTTATTCCAGTAAATTTTTTTTTCAGACAGTCACTTATTGTTTTTAGTCTATTAAATGCAGGCTGTGAAAATTTTATATCTGCTCATATATTTGTACTTTTCTTCCTTCAGTTTCATTCTCCAGTTTATAGGATGGTACACTCTTTGAACTGAATCTCCTTATGCTTTTCTGCAACAGTTATCATGACTGAAATGTCTGAGCTTGGCCTTTAGAAAACCTAAATAATAACTAAAGAATATTTGCAAAAAGCAAAGAGGGAAATAAACCCAGTCTTGCAACATGCTTTATAATATGTTAATTGGTGGCAACTGAAGTTTAGTCTGCCCTACTTATTTTCTGAACAAGTTCCTGCTTGTGTTGTAAAATTGTTCTCCCCTTGTCTATTAGAGAAAATAGAATTGCCCTCTCTGGCCCCAGCCTTGCAGACAGCTATATCTTCCACTAATAGTTCCATTAACTTCATTTAAACTACCTGAGCAAACTGACTTAGGTGAGTATGCAAGTGACTGGGAAATTGAAACCTTAATCCTCGGGTAGTTGCTGGATGATTTTTCTGTCTCGATTTTTCTTCTCTCCAAGCCATCCATCATTATTGGATCATGCAGTTATTTAACAAAATGGTTTGCATTGCACATTCTCCAGTCCGTCTAATTTGATGTTGCCACTGCTAATGGTTTCTCATATTGTTAAACTTACTTTTGCTGATAGCTGCAGCCATTCTAGGAATGCAAATTATTTGAAAGCTGAGCTTTATGTAAAAAGAAATAGGAAATAATTTCTCGGCCTCCTGGATAGAGAAAAAATAAAAAACCTCATGAAGATAACTTCAGAGTACAATTTAAAAAGTTTGAAAGTTGTTATTATCATCAAGTCACATGTTTTTAGATAATATTGTTATAATCAAAATTTTTTCTCATGGTTTCTTGAAATTTAAAGACTATTGAGGGACCTCTACAGGATTGAGGAGTAGACCCATGTAAACATCATGAATTTTGACATGGCAAAATGCAAGGTTCTGCCTCTGGGCTGGGGCAACCCCTGGTATCAATACAAGCTGAGTGCAAAATGGATTGAGAGCATCCCTGCAAAGGACTTGGGATACTGGTGGATGAAAATCTGGCCAGTATGTGATGCAGCCCAGACAGCCAGCTGTATCCTGGGCTGCACCAAGGGAAGTGAGACCAGCAGATTCAGGGAGTTGACTCTTCCTCTGAACTCAGCTGAGGAATCCTCAGAACAAGAATGACATAGACTTGTGAGAGTGGGTCTAGATGAGGGCCACAAAAATTGCCATGGTACTGGAATACATCTCCTATGAGGAAAGCTAGGGTTGTTCAGCCTCCATAAGAGAAGGTTATGGGGAGACCTTACTGTGATCTTTAAATATATATTGGACAATCATAAGAAAGAATTAGTATTTTTACCAAGGACCGTAATGACAGGACAAGTAGCAATGTTTTCAAATTGAAGAAGGACATATTTATATATATTTAGACAGGAGGAATTCTTTTTTAAGGTGAGAAACTGGAACAGGTTACCCAGAGAAGTTGTGGATACCCCATCCTTGCAAGTGTTCATAGCCAGGTTGGATGGGGCATTGAGAAACCAGGTCTAGTGCAATATGTTCCTGTCCATGACATAGGGATTGGACTACCCATGATCTTTGAAAGTCCCTTCCAACCCAAATTGTTCTGTGATTCTGCCATATTGCAATTATTGAAATTACTGTACATAATTTATTATTTTCATTAAGAATTCCTCAGAACTTCAGAAAATTTGCTAAGAAGAAACCTCATAGTTATAGTAAAATATATCAAAATCATTGAAAGTTTTTTTGAAACAAAGATAACCTACTTGCTTATTTACTATTCTCAAACATATTTAAAGTTATGAATAAGACAACCATTTTCTTTACTCTTCCGTCTACTTGTGTTCTGTCTTCTGTATTCACAGAGCATGTGACCTGCTTTTGAAAGACCTGTATCTTCCACACAGAGATCAGCAGCACATTGTTATGGAAAGTTGCAACCAGGAGCACCTGTTAGGACCAGGGAGAATGACCTGTTGCACCTGGAGAGGAAGGGTGGTCACATATTTTTAACTGATTCCTGGAACTACATATCTAGACGTGTTTGAATCAAGGGAGGGCATACTATTCTGACCAAAAGCAGACATTTCCATGTATGAACTAGTCACACCAAACTCCTATTACGTCAGTGAAGAGAGAGCTGGAAGAAAAAAATCAAGAGAAAACTCATGTTATTCAAAAGCAAAGATTGAACTATTTTGTCACAATCCTTGTTTGTTCGTTTGCATCTCTGGTTGTAAAATGGCTGTGCTCAAGAACTACTTGCCCACTTACTTACTGCTGACTTGCCCAGGTGTATTGGCTTTGTTCTGTTAATAATTAAACTAAGGAGAATAAAAACTTTCTAATTCTGAAAGAGTGTTTCTACATACTGTAGCATTGAGAAAGCTGCTCATCAGAAATGATGTAATTCAGGAAAAGATAGTAATTCTTTCTGGTTGTATAAAATACACTGAAAAAGTTAATTAAAAAGGTAAAAAAATCAATGGAATACCATCAGTTAAACTACCTGAAATTTACTCATGAAATGCTTAGTTTATTTGAATCATTCTAATGTTGGCTAGATTTTTTTTTTTTTCAAAAAAGGTTGAAAGTTTTGGCATATGGGAACTTGGAATCTAGCAATGCTACCATTGAAAGTCTCAGCAAGCCAGTACTGTCAATTACTGCTGGTTGTTTTGAGAATACCATTTGGATAACACAATCATAATTTTGTAATATCCATAATGAGCCTACTGCCTTGCCAGATTTTCAGTTGTCCTGCTTTCAAAAAGCTTTCTTATGCAATTCTTTCCTGCCAATATGAAACCTATAGACTAGTGGACTGTAAATGTGAATTATAATCAGCAAACTGTAAATATGAAATTAATACAAATATAATGAATTGCATGTCAAAAGAAATGGCTTGGTTCTATAGTAGTTGTATCAATACATTGCAAAGCAGATTTATTAAAATGTAAGACCACTGCTAACCTTCTGCTCTCTTCTTTTTAAAAGAAAATATCTAGCTGGATGGCTGTCACTAGTGGTATCTCCCAAGATGCATTACTGGGCCCAGTATTGTTTCAGTAATTTCTCAATGACTTGGATGAAGGAGCAGATGCCTCTTCAGAAAGTTCACTGAGGACACAAAGCTGGGAGGAGTGGCCAATACCCCAGAGGCCTGTGCAGCCCTTCAGAGGGGCTGTGACAGGTTGGAGAGATGGGTAGGGAAAACTGTCTGAAATTCAGCAGAGGAAAGTGCAGGGTTTTGAACATGGGGAGAAATAACCACATGCACCAGCACATCCTGGTACTCTGTGGAGAAGGACCTGGAGGTCCCAATGGACAACAACCTCTCCATGAGCCAGCAGTGCCCTTGTGGCCAAGAAGGCCAATGGGATCCTGGGGTGCATTAAGAAGAGAGTTGCCAACAGGCCTAGGGATGTGATCCTGCCCCTCTGCTCAGCCCTGGTGAGGTCACATGTGGAGTGCTGTGTCCAGTTCTGGGCTCCTAATGATGAGAGAGATATGGAGCTCCTGGAGCAGGTCCAGTGGAGGGCAACAAAGATATTTAAGAGATTGGAGCATCTTTC
Source organism: Cyanoderma ruficeps (assembly GCA_008694505.1). Lineage (NCBI taxonomy): Eukaryota > Metazoa > Chordata > Aves > Passeriformes > Timaliidae > Cyanoderma > Cyanoderma ruficeps. The sequence goes on from VZDJ01000302.1 coordinate 4,546,924, forward strand.
TTATGAGGAAAGATTGAGGGAGCTGGGCCTGGTCAGCCTTGAGAGGAGATGGCTAAAAGGGGACTTCGTCACTGTCTACCAGTATCTGAAGGGACCGTGTCAAAAGGAGGTTTCCAGGCTCTTCTTGGTGGTGCCAACCATTAGGACAAAATCAAATTAGGACAAAAGGCAAAGGGCAGAAACTGATGCACAGGAAGTTCCACCTGAATATGAGGAAGAATTTCTTTACTTTGCAGTTACTGAACAATGGAACAGATTGCCCAGAGAGGCTGTGGAATCTCTTTCATTAGAGGTACTCAAGAACTGTCTGGACACAATCTGGTACTGTGTTCTCTGGGATGACCCTGCTTGAACTGGGAAGTTGGACCCTATGTGATTGTTTGCAGCCTTACTAATTCTGTGAATCTGTGATTCTGGGTATTTGGCAAGATCTTTCATAAGTGTTCATTTCCCTAGTAATTTTTAATATTCCAACGTCAATCATATGCAATGACATTTAATATCAGATAACCATCACCAGGCTCTCAACAGACCTATGTTCCATGTCCATGGTGCACTGAATCATGTCAAGAAGTCTCTGATATCTTATTACCACACACATTGCAGTTCATGATGTTTTTCAGTGATCTATTGCTAAACAAAGTTGTCAAGAATACTATAATTTTATGAATCGGCACACCATTTCCCAAAAAGATGCACTTCAGTCAGAGTATAATGTAGCTCTACATCCTGGTCTAGATGCAAATGCATAGAAAGTTTCAGCTGACTTTCTTATAAGTAAATGGTAAACAGGTTCTGAGAGAAAATCACAGAAATTCCTTGGGATTTGGGAAAAGTTATAATTTAAATTCAAATAAGGGCAAGAAAATCAAGTAGCATAAGAGCCATTTTGATCAGCTGGGTTTCCCAGTGGTATCAGAATTCTCTGCACATGGATATGCTTTTCCACATTATTCCTTTCATTTTGAAATATTCCTAATCACCACATTACTGTTTTGTAGACAACTGCCTCTGAAATACATAGAGACATATTTTACCATGCAGTACTGTATATTAAGAAAGGAGGACAACTTTACTTTTTTTTATACTATCTCTATTCTATTGAAAACCCTTTTTGTTTTGGACTGTTTGAATTAAAATGGACAAACAATGAGAAAATATTCACTAAGGAATTATCCACTGGGTTTGAGGTCTAGAGTTAATTTAAAATATCTTTTCCACATTTGGATTCTTTCATTAATACTTGAGAATGCTATAAGCTTGAAATAATAATTCTTCCTCATTCAACTTAAGGTATGTAATGCAGAAAATTTAAAACCATATCTTTTAATTTGTTTGCAGTGTGGACACCCTCTCAGGCAAGGTGAAATAGTCAAAAGAAGATTAAGTACTCCCTGTCTCTGAATATGTTATAAACTATTAAAGTAAGAGGTATTATTCTGAGAGGGCATATGAAAAACAAACAAGTGGAAAAGGCCTTGCTGAGACTACGGCTATTTTTTTTTTTAATAAGAAAACCTCATTGATTTGTAATCCTTCTGGATTTGTTCTGTTTGAAGAATAAATTAGATCTTGAAACAAAGGCCCTGAAGATTCTAGAATAATACTGTTTCCATCTTGGGGTGCTGAAATAGCCCAAAAGCATGCACACAGTCTTTTAAACTATTTGAGTTATTAATAGGAAAAATTATATGGTCTCTTTCTCATTTACAGACTTTGACTTAGTTAGTGGAATATGCCACAACGAAGAGGCCTATTCTCAGATAAAATTCTGGTTTTGAATGTGTGCCATTTGACCAAGCTTGCTTTTGCTAACCATGACTTTTGCTAATGTTCCCTGTTAAACCTTTATTGTTATTCTATTGTTATAGACATATTTTCACAGAATCACTCTCTATGTGGAAACAAAAAATTAAAAAATCTTCAATGTTATTAATTATTCGCATTATAATTTTTTTTGATATATGAAAAAAAATCCCTGGTATGGAGATATCAATGGGGATGTTTCATGCATTTATTTTCTAATTCTTAATTCAACGTTTGGCGAACAAAGCTCAGATTTGAAATCCCTATATGACTATATCAGGTATTACGACAGAATCAAGTTCTCTACTTATGTTTTCTTCTTCAGCTTTTCTTACTGACATTTAGAGTCTTAGTATTATTGCATTGTGCTTACATCTGACTCAACTTTTCATAAAACTGGCAGATTGAGTTTGTTGCTTTGCAGAGTCTGTGATGAAGTATTTGAGAGTATCAGCTGCTACTGCTTCCATGCCTGTGTGCTTCCTGAAACAACCTCAGCTACATCACACATGGGATCTTTAAGGTCCTTTTACATTTCCTTTGAGATTTATAAAATCATGAGGTTTTTAAGGTTGGAGAGACAATTAGAATATCTAGTTTGATATCCTCTGTACTAAAGGCAATAGTTAATTTCTTGCAATATTGTTCTTTATCACAGCATCTGTAACTAGTTTTTACTTATTTGTCATTATTTAATTTGATTATCAAGTTTTAAAAGGGTAACCATCTTTTCACATAAGAAAAAAGTCTGACAGAAAAAAAAAAAGGTTCCAAATAGCATTTAACATAATTTGCTTCACAGTATTTATTCTGTAATATCCTTACTCTGTAAAGCTTCCTTCTGGGTACAAATTCATATTAGAACGTGTAGTTTGTCTTTCTTGCCTAGCTGTTGACATTTTAACAAGATGGTATTTACTGAAACTGCTTGCTTATCACATTAATTTCTAATGTCATCACAATATTTATTTTGAAAACCTTTAACACTTTGGAAAGCCACTGACATTTCATCTGTCTGAGTGAAGTAAGATATTTTTTGAATTCAAAATAAACTCTAAACTGACAGTGGTTTCATATGTGAAAGTTTTTTCTAGGGTTTAGTTATCATAACATGTATTTGGTTACTGATAAGATTATTCCTTCCAAAATAAAAGTAATATCATCAATAGACTCTTAATGAACACTTGTTATCACCTACTTATCAAAGAATGCTTCTTTTCTGATACATGAAATCTGATTTTGTAAAAAATATCCCTGACAATGTTAAGAGGATAGCTTCTGTATTATAATTCTGACAAAGTTCACTTGTGAATTTTTATTTGCTTTTTGCCAGCAACTTTGACATGTCAGGAACATATTCTACTTATGAATAAATCAGTGAAAAAAACTCTGGCCTCTTTATTTGGAGAGAAACTTTTGTTTGCCTTGTGCAAGTATTTTAAAAAGCCAGTTGATATTTATCAAATAGGCTACAACTCTTAATTTTCTTTGCTATAACTATCCTGTTCTCCTTTTTTCTTGGCCTTAAAACACCACCAGAGATCTGTGTGATTCTTAAGGAATTTATCTTTTTCACATCACTACGCAAAAGTATTTTAAGCTTCGCAAACTCAGCTCGGGCTTCCTGAGGTGGCTTCAGAAGTTATGATGTGATGATCCCAGTTAGCAACTGAGGCCCCAAAGAGCAGTCCATACACCTCTGCCCCAGCAGGATGGAGAATAGAATCAGAAGAGCAAAAGTGAGAAAAATCTTGTGTCTTGAAATAATGACAGTTTAAAAGGAAAAGCAAAAGCTGCATGTGCAAGCAAAGCAAAATAAAGAATTCATACGCTAGTTGCCATGAGCAGATTGCTGTTCAGCCATGTCCAGAACCGCAGGGCTTCAACATGCATAACAGTTTCTTGGGAAGACAAAAGCTATCACTCCCAATACCTCTTCCTTCCTCCTTTTCCTCCAGCTTTTACTGTAGGGCTTCATATCGTATGGGATATACCTTTGGTCAGTTGGGATCAGCTGTCCCACATGTGTCTCCTCCCAAGTCTGCTGATTCGCTGTAATGGTTTGAAAGCAAAACAAACGAAAGACTCCAAGTCAGAAATACAATTTAATAGGAAGAAAGAAAAAAAAGGTAAAATCAAATAAATGCAATAATACAAAAGACCACTGACAGAGCCAGAATAGAACCTGAGCAGGGTGATGGAAGCAGTCAAGATGAGGTGGTCTTCCTGAAGCAGTGATCCCGCACAAAGGTCTGGTAGCTCTTGTCCTCTGGGAAACCAGTGGGTAAGGACTGCTTGTAGTGTCCCAAATCCCAGATTATATCCAGGTCGGAGTGTTTGGCTCCTCCCCCTGGGCAGAACATGTCACGATGGGATGATGAGTCATGTAGTGGGTCCTTGATGGCCCATTAGAGAGAGATCACACCCTGAGGCAGTTATCTATGAGTCATACAGCAAGGCATCTGATGGGCCATTAACAGAAGATAGCCCAGGGGGAGGGGGCCTGGGAAAACACTACTCCAACAATTGGATTCAACAGTTCATGAAGATGGTGACAGAATAAATACTTTGTGCACATCCTATGCTACAACCCAGGATATTCGCCCTCCCCAGTCCACTAGGTCAGGAAGCAATGTGAAAAAAAGGAAGAAAAAACATGCCCTCAATGGGTTTTATTGGAGCACTGTGAGAAGCAAATACAGCCTTGATGCTGTGCAGCTGCTCAGCAGTAGCCAAACACTGGTGCTTTAACAACTTTTGGCCACAGATTGAAACCACAGCACCATAAGGGCTTCCTTGAAGAAAATTAACTCCATCCCAGCCAGATTCAGCACAAAAGTTAATTTCCTTCTTGTTTTTACTGGGCCTGATTATTAGAAACTTTGATGCATGTCATTCCATCTCCAGTAGAAAAAGTAGAATGTAGCAACAATTAACAGCTGACTTTTAAAGCAGTTAATGGTATTTAACTTAATTGGCCCAAGAAGATTATGGATTTTATGTCTCACACTTTTCAGGCAAGTATTCTGCCACTTAAATGGTGGACTCCTCTTTCCCTTGTAGAGTTTCTCAGAAGCAGATCAGCCCTTTCATGTTTTTGGACTTGGTTCTTGTTCTTCTTACTCATTACATCAACACTCTGCATCTGGCAGGCTGAAATGTTTAGGAAGCTAACTTGATTTTTGTTGGGTTTATACCATGGATTCACAAATAGACTAGAGTGTTGCAAGACTGACAAGTATAAAGTTTTAGCACAGTTTTGCAACTGTTGCAAGACTGACAAGTATAAAGTTTTAGCACAGTTTTTCAGTGATCAGAGTATCTATCCAAGACCTGATTTCTGTGTTTTCTCCAGCCTCTGCCTTTCCAGGATCAGAAGCCTTGCTTTTTCAAGCTATGAACTGTGCTTGGTTGATGAAAGGCTTATGTTACTCTCTCTTGAACCAATATGAAATAGTGCAGCAGGAGAAATATGTTGCATATGATAGAATATTGCATGTCAGAAAAGGCAGAGGAAGGAAAGAAGCATTATGCAGTGAAAATAAGCCTGTTTTGTAGCAAACAATTATCAGGTGTTATTTCATACTGCAGCAACTATATTATTTAGAAATTATTTTCATGGGCTCTTGTTTTAGAATTCCCAAATTTCCTTGCCCTTCTGTAAAAACAAAACAAACAAACAAAAAACCACAACCCAAAACAAATAAACAAAAAGAAAAAATACCTGGTTTGCATCAGAATTAAATTTTGGTAGGATGAACTACCTAATAAACTGGAATTGCAAGAGCATATTTTTTCTTTAAATACATATTTTTCTTTAACGAAAAGATTGCATTTAAGAACTATTTATTTAGAGTTTCTAGAGTTCCACTGATTTCAGTGTCTTTTTCAGAGACTTAAAGGTATCATCAGATTGACTGGTTTCCTTGCAGGTCTGAGAGAACTTTCTTATATTGACATTCTTTTTATGTATTTTATTATTAAGTAGGAAGGCAGAAAAAGGCTGTGAGATAGAAGCCATCCCATTCTGGAGCTTCATTAGCCCCAATAAATCCTGTTGCGTGTAAATGATCTGAGCAACTCAGAGCAATTAGCTTTTCATTTTAACATGAGTGTTTTAGTGCAGATTGGTAGCTAATCAAGCTGGGAAATTTTAATAGAGTAGGTAAAAAAAATTGTTTATGAGTAATACTGTAAACAAGCATTGCAGATAGGTCTGTACCTGCTTTAGTGCTATAATAAAATAAGCAGTGAAATCAGCATTGCATCCATTTAGGTGTAATTGTACAAATTGCTAGCTAATCAGAATGAGAAAATTGAGCCACAACTCGGAAGAACAAAGCTGTTTGCTATTAACTTGGTGTTTAACTCTGTATTTAAAGCATTTGGAGATTAAGTCTTTTTTTTTTAAATAAACATAGATTTATTTTGTTGTAAAAGGCATGCCTGATTCTAGGTTGGTTTCATTAGTGTAATCAAGAAGAAATTTCACTGACATTTGTGAAGTTAATTCAAACACGAACTGATGTAAGCAGTATGAGAATCAGTGCTATTTACTTTATTGTTTTCTTCTCTGTTAAGCCATAGCCATTTCATTAAAAATTCAAAACTGATCAAATGCATAAAATTCCCAGAAATAAACAGCTCAGTATATCAAGCACCTGCAGTCAGCAGTTCAATGCATGTTGACATGCACAGCACAGCAGGGACTTAACTGGAGCCATGTAAGCCTGGCTCAAAGGCTTCTGGAGTTTTCAACAAGTTCAAAAAAGCTTGAGAATTCATAATATAGGGAAGGGTTGACTTGATGATTATTTCCTGTAAATTCTATTTTGTTTAAACTTTTACTTGCTTTAATGCTGGGCATCATTGTGAACGATCCGGCCCTCTGAATGCAACCTGATGTTTTTGATTTTTAAGAACTGTGACACAAAGTAAAGCACATACATATTGATATGTCAAAAGACATCTAAATACTGCTGTCAGTTACCCATCCCAGAGCAGTACTTTTGGAAGGTTCTGTTGCTCTGCTTCAAAATATTTCTGTATGTTGTATCTATTACATAAACAAAATAACCTAAAAAGATCTTATAATGATGTATTCATATTGCTGGAATGAAGGTCAGTAGGTCCCCTAATTTTTTAAATACTCCTCCCAGACAGGAGCAACATTGCCTCAGTTATTTCTAACAGATCTTAGTTCAGCTCACAAGAAAAAAAAAAGTGATGTGATGCCACAGTCTCACAGGAAGCCTCACTAGTACTACCATGAAACACTTTTTTCTAAATGTAAATTTATACATTTTTGAGACTGAAGCCAATTGTTATTTGTTCTAGCCCCTGTGGTCAAAAATAGACTATTCCTTTCTTTCCAACAGCAGCCTTTTATATTTTTAAGACTATCTCCATCCACCTCTGTCTTCTATGCTCTCTGCACCTAATGTTTCTGCCTTGGGGCCTTAGAGGGAATAGAGGGAAAAAAATTTGATCTACTGCAACCTCGACATGCTTTTATACAGAACTATTAACTAGCCAGATGCCTTTGAAACAAGTTTTTGCAAATGAAGAATCACTTGGAACTTTCTTGTATTGAATTTCATCCAAATATTTGGTCGAATTTTCAAAATTATTTTTAATTTTCTTTCAATCCAGCAACATACTGGCTATCCATGTTGGCTTAAATTTTGTGGAATGATTAATAAGAACAGTGTGCATTTACTCTACCAGACTACTGGTGAAAATGTTGAATGATACCTCACTCAAGACAAGAGGAATTTAATTTGACAGAGGAAACAGACATATATGTTGAAGAACATAGATTTTCTTAATACACACACACACACACACACACATACACACACACACACACACACACACACACACACACACACACACAAAGAAAGATGTCTAAGTGTGTATGTATAGTTAATAAAGTTCTTTTCAGGTTTTATATATGAAAATATTAATATTCAATACAAGGATAATGAATAAAAAACAGAAATAGAGGCTGGCTTGTGCCTAAGTTTCCTTGATATTTGGATAGTTAAGGTTTAGTAAGTCTGACCTTTGGTTACTCACTTACCTCCTCACAATTGCCCCTTCCATTTCATTACTGCCGTAGTCGAAATTACTTCAACGCCCTTTTCAATCAAAGGAATCTGCCGGGAGAAGTGCAGTAACAAGGATTGTGTAACACTGTGACACCTACCTTATTGTAACGGGCAAAAAGTTGTTAATAAGAACGAGCTAATGATTGGCAATGGAATAATAAATCAGTAATTGTACAGCCTTGGGGTAAGTCAGAGAAAAAAAAAAAAAAGGAAGTGAAAGCTGATGTATATTCAGACACCATCACAATTCTTTACTTATGTTGGGGGCACCATTATAAAGCCAGACTATAGACATACCTTATCAGCTTTGCTTTGTAGTAGCCCATCTATACAATCCTAGTGTCACTTTTTCACAAGAAGTCAGTCTTTAAGTCAAAATTGAATCCCTAATATATATATATATATATAAAATATATATGTATTTATTAAAAACATCAAAGGTTATATTGCATAAGTAAGGAAGAAAATGGAAAATGGTTTTCACAAATATGATAATAACATTTCTGTCCTATAACTGAATGGCAAGTTAGCAGAAATGTAATTCAGTCAGTGGATTCCTGTGAATGGCTTAAAAGAGAAATAAGAAATTGGGTTGCAGGCTTAAAGATTGGAGTACAGTATTCATTACTGGAATACTTAGCATAATAAGTCTGTGATATTTTAAGATGATGATTGTCATTTTATAGATCTCCCATTGGACTTGCTTTTATAGGACATTATTTTCCTGCCTTAAGAAACTGTCTTTGTACAGTGACTGAAATTAAGCTCAAATCAAATTAAAACAGGATCTTTTGTGAGGAAATCTGGGAATGGCTAAGAAAGAGTAAGATACAGGGGTAATGACATAAAAAAAAACCTTTTAAGGTAAAAAAGAAATAGAAGCAGAATTTCTGTGGAAGGGGTTTAAGATGAAGATTATTCTTTTCAAACTATGATAATTCAAAATCATGAAATACAAACATATATTCATACCATAAATAGAAACTATAAAAAACAGGGCAATAAAACAGGGATCTCTTCTGCAAGTAGAATGGTTTAATGTAGAATTATCATAATAGTAACATACAAAAATATATAAGCAAACAATCTCATCATGAGGACATAAACTTTCCTTGTTTGCAATACACAAGAAAACAAGGAAACCGATTCAAATATAAAATTTCATTGTCCACCACATACTTGCACTGACAGATTTTTTTGAAATTATTTTAACTTCGAAATTCAACCCTAGAAAGTAAAAACTTATTCTACTGCTTTTCTCAGCAGCTCCTGAATGAGTTACTACTGCAGCATGAACATAGAGTGTAATGTGTAGTAAATATGAATAAAAATGAGTTTGGATGGCCCTCCTATCTACTTCCTTACTGATTCTATATCATTTGATATTCAGAAGGGTATCTTATGGGAGCCATTAGTCATCAATAGGCTGACGTAGCCTTAACCAGACTGAAGCACCAGAGAATGCCCTGAGTATTCGAATGCAAGTCTACCATGGTCTGGCCATGTTGGGAAGCTACACCCATTTATCAGTCAAACTGAAGTGGTCTGGAGAAAATAATGAACCAGACCCACCAGGCAATAAAGACACTATCTATGAATGCAGGGCTTCAGAGCCCAGGTTTGTTGGCTGTGTGCACAGCTCAGCCCAAATACAAGCAGTAATGGCTAGATCATCCAGTGCCACTTGACAGGACTGACAGCTTATGACCTGAAATTCTAGATACTCTCCTTTCTGCTTAAACTCTTAAATACTTTCTATCAATCAACCTCAGTTTCCCTTAACAGTGACAAAGTGCAAAGAGCAACAGAAAATGACCAACAAAGCCAGTGGAAAAAAAGTCATCTTCTCATTTAGAACCCATTAGCACTTGGTCTTGCCCCAGCTATTGTAAAGGATAATTGAATTGTTTAAATTGCAGCTGGATTTTAGCAGCATTTTTTCCCTACTGTCATTATTGAGTGATACTTAACTCCTGTAAGGGTAATTTAAAATAAAAGTCTGCCTTTGCTTTGCATAAAACTGAGCCCAGTTGCTTTGTAGTGAGAAAATAAACGATAGAGTGCTTTAATCATTGATGTTTTACACCTGAAAGCTGCTACATAAACTGCATAAATACTTCAATCCTCTGCTACATGTGTCACTTATATTTTCTCTACGTTAAGTATTTAATTAGATTGGCATCTGAGAAGCTAACTCAAATCCATTTTTTTTTCACCTGGTGTGAACTAAACATTGACACTAGATCTCTGTGAATAATAAAAAAACTGTGATTATATCCAAGATTAAATTATTACCTTTGCTGAGCATTATCATTCTTCCTCTTAAACTTCTGACCTCTCTCCTGAACTCCAACATTAAATCAAGATAATTTTTATACGCATGAGATTAACAAAATAAGGCTAATTGTTTTCCAAGGTATGTTATTAAGTGGATAGTATTGAGAAGATAGTAAGGCATCCCCATGATCCCTTAATAGGAGGCAATAGCAGTGGGCTATCCATTGATCAGCAAAGGAAAACTTGCAAGACTGCTTGCAGCATGTTCCTTTTCACAGCTGTTCTTGCATTTACTGGGATCATATATCTGGTTTAATGATATCATTCATTAAAAAAAGTACCCCCTACTTCTTTATTTAGTACTGTAGTCTCAACCCACAAGCTTAGACAGGTAAAATTATGAAATAAGGTGATTGGGGTCCTGGTATGTTGGATGGAGAAAATTAGATATTTTAAGAGCTTAAATGTCCCTCTTGATATGTAAACTTCCCAGGGAAACCAAGACCACTAAGAGCAGGGTGTGATTGATTTCAGAGAAACTGGACCCCAGATTCTGAAATCTTGGCTTTAAAGTTATCAGACAATAATTTTGGTCTATTGGGAAGTTAGCATGGGGGAAATCTTCTCCTGAAGATGAGTCCTTAACTCAGTAAACCTCTATGTCTTTTGTAAACCAAAAAAATTTCAGCATGATATACAATAATTCAGTGATGAGGCAATTGAGTCTGTGTCTAAAAATGTTCTCAAGCTTGGGTATGAAAGACAGGCTGTCATTTTGTTGGAATGTAGAAACCAGATGAGAGATAAAGGGTCTATAAGTAAGTGAGAAGAGTTCAAGAGCCTGGTCTCCCATACATACTTTTTGCCTGGTTGATCAGATGAGGGAATTCAAATTAACCTGCAGAGGGGAATTTCTGTTTCCTTCAGGGTTACATAGCTGCAGTACTGTGGGGTTTCTAGTACTTTGTAATTAGGTACATTTAAATGCTTATTTTTAGAAGCCTAAATAGATGTTTTGGAATTTTTTCCTAAGCAGCTGCACACTGTTAAACCATTCCACAGAGTTTTAAATATATGAGGCTGAGAAAAGCTTGGATACAACCAGAGAATACTTGAAAATTAGGTGACATAACTGTCATGCAGTATATGTAGCCCAAAATCCAAGAATAGCAGCTTATTACTCTCTTCTTCAATAGCTACTGACAGTCTCAGTCACAAAAGGGTATGTAAAGTATGAACCCTGGATATGGCACTGAATTGTGGCAGAGGAGTCACAAATTTTCCTTGAAGCCTAGTAATGGGTACAAAGATGACTGTGATGGCCCCTCTGCCTATTAGGACATAACAGGAGAGGCAGAAGGCAGTTGAAGCTGCTTAATAAAGGTTTAGCAGAACCTAGAGGAGAGTGTTGGGGTTTGGCTTAAAACTTGATTTTTTGGAGGATTTTCTATAGGTGTATGGAATTAGATCAACTTTTTTCCAAAGCTGATCTGGCCAACACTGAGAAAAATTCATCAATACATGTAAGAGATTCCCTGCTGGGGAGCAGAGGGAAGCTGCTTCTTTTCCTAAGGGAGCTCATCTAGCTATAAATTTAACAAAACTGCCAGGCCCTATGTAGTTTTCAATCCCTGATGCTACAGTTATATTAGTTAATATAAATTAAGTTAAATATAATTAGTTAAAACAGCTGTAGCTAAAGCAGACGCATGCCACACCTATAAATGTAGAAGCAAACAAAGCAGACTTTAATTTTAGGTTCTTTTGTACCCAAACAGGAGCACATCAATATAGCATAACTGTGTGAGCAGTTTTTTCACCTAATAATCCAGTAAAAAGTTATTACCATTGCTGGGCCATGGGCCTTATACTTACTGTGCCTGATGCAAAGAGTGTGAAGTTCTTGTTCTGCCCTGTGAGGCTGAATATCAAATTGTTATGAGAAACAGTTGACATGGACTTGATGCCAGGTGTCTCTTGTTATGATGCATAGTTTAAGTGCCTGTTAATAGCAAAGACCTTGAAAATATGAACACTGGTTGAGGGCAGCATCCTCAGAGCTGGGACACCAACGGATAATAAGTGCTCATTGAAAAATGCAACCTACTGAACTGCCAGAATATTTCTTTTGCTCTAGGAAAAGCAGCAGTAGCAGATGAACAGCAGGATAAGGCACCTGCCACAGCCTGGAAAAGTAGTGTTCTGCAAGGATCAGGCAGGTAGTGGAATGGAGTTGAGGCTGAGGGTTGGGAATTCACTAGCCTTATGAAAGATCCAGAATTTGGTGGGTGTGGAGAAGACATTCACTGAAGATCCATCTTACCTTTACCATGGAGACTAAGAACATCCAGGACTGCTGCCATCAGTGCTAATTAGGTGGCATCAAGTCCTTGGTATTGCATTTTTGCAGCTGATGTCAGCTGTGATTGCTAAGGACTGACTACTTTGAATACATATTGATAATTATAATGGCTGATAGAAAGAACTAGCCACTAGCAGGAAGAGTGTTATTAATGACTTCTAGTTCAGGAAAATTTAAAACTGGACTAATATATCAGTCTTCTAAAAACTCGCTTTCTTTAATTTTTACTTCTGTATATGTTTGGCCATTAAATAGTCTCTGGGACTGTTCTGTTGTATTGATTCCCACAAGCGATACCTTGTGTGAAAGATTGTTCTCAACAGCCAGCTTGGATCCACCTTCTTAGTGGAGGTAGACAACAAAGATCACTGTGAGGACAGGCAAAGCATTTGAATTTAGCATTTAAAACTGCTTCTATGCTGAGGAAAAAAAAAAAAAAAGAGAGAATTTCTTAGATATAGCCTAAGAGTTCTTCATTCTAACAAAGAGAATTCAATTGTTTGTTTCATACTTTATGTATTTATGTACCTGACTAGCACTGGGACTAAAATTTCTCAAAATGTGTTTCAGTATGCAACAGTTGTGTTGGGTCAAAGAATTAACTTAGTAAAAGACAAGAAGTATAAGATCTGCAGTGACGTGACTATGTTCCTGTAGAAATATGTCCGTGTACCAAGTTTGCTGGGAGTAAAGTATGAGGTAAAGCTGCTTTCATGTCCACTGCTCTTTGCAAAGTCTCCTACATGTCTGTTTTTAAGAAGAGTGCATATAGCCTCTGTTGACATACTGCTTTGGGGGACTTTAGGAATCTTCTACAACTAGAATATAAATTCTTCTAGGAGATGGAGTAGAGAAATAATTCTGAACATCCATATTTATATTTCTGCTTCAGAAGTAGTTATAATCTAGCTTATAAACCAACTTAAAATATGAATGCTATTTCAAGTCTATATTATGAGGTATTACAAACATGGAAAACACTACAGAATTTAAGTTAAAAGTATAAAATACAGTTTATGTGTTATAGTTGTTGCATTGCTGGGTATCAGAGTGGTTCCTCTTACACATCCAGTTAACTTGGATCATTAGTTCCTTGGGGAATGAGAAATTTCCCCAGGCACTCTTCTGTAGAGACAACTCACTGAACATGAGGCAAGTTGAATGACTGAGATCCCACATCCTTCACAACAAAGTACCTGAGCAAATGTTGCAAAGTGGCTTCAGGAAGGTTTTCAGAGTATTTCCCTCAGGCAGTTTCTGCTTGGGCTGTACTAATTTCATCTGCTCAAACATGTTGATTAAAACCCCAAGTAGAGAATCTGGTCCTTCCAGAAGTTCCCTTGGGTGTTTCCTGCTGTAGATTTATCAAAGTTGTACCTAGATAAGGAACTTTAAAATGGTCAATACATCTGTTGCAGCAGATGTAGAAAGCAGGCCAACCTTTTTCATATAGGGAAGAGCGTTAAGAGAGATTTTATGTATAGTTAAGATGGCAAATAACTGGAGCAGCCATGTAGAACCAGGGACCAGCTGGAATTTACAAAGCAAGCAGAATAAAAATTTTGGAATACTTATGTGATCCAGCTGAAGACACTATTGATAGGATGCATGCAACAAATTTCTGTTTCCATCTGTAGAGCAACTCACTGTCCTGTTTTTGACTGTCATTCTCCATGCAAAAGTTGCCCGGTGTCCACAATACAAAAATTATTTTTTTAACACTCTGTCTCTTTATGTCTGTGCTACATAGTCCAGATCATCCAACAGCTAATTTCCACATAAAATCTGCCACACAAATAACTAAATGTTTCCTAGCAAAAAATGAGCCAAGCCTTCCAGCTGCAAAAGAGCAATTATGAGTGGCTGAGCCTATCCAGCATCAAGGCCACTTGGACTATGTTAGTTTGTTTTGTTATTCTGCAGGTACAGCCTGGGGAGGGCTGCAAAAAGCTAGTGTTCATTGCAGAGAGTCCTTTGGCACGCTGGATGTTTTCACCTTAGCTGCCAGACAATTAACAATGTGAGAAACTGCTGTAGACCAATTATTTTTTTCAAGGGAAAGACTACTATATCTGAAGGTTTAACTAGCTCACCTAGATAATTATACACTTCCTTGTTCTGGCTGAAACTGCCTGTAACTGCCCCATCTCCACAAGTTGGAGGCATTTCTCTGAGAAAACATGGGTTAAAATATTTATAGTCAGTAATTCCTACTGTTATAAAAGAATAAAGATCATCCAAAACAATTCAGACTTTTTTATAATCTACCATATGAAATGTGGTCGGATATTGCTCCACAATACAAGATGTACATCCAGTAAAACAGTGACAATATATACTATACTGTTTAGATAGATAGAAGCATAGACAGTCCAAGGAGTGTTATCATATATACCCGTGGCACTTTCAATACAGAGGTTAACTCACATTGTTGGAAAAAGTATATTACTTTTGTCTACTATCTAAGACAGTTGAAATATTTTCCTATATTTTGTCTCTAATTAAAGCCATAAAGCATAATGAAGACTTGTCAGAAGATCTAGGGATTGTACGATTGTCCAGTTGTACTTAAAATATTTCTTCATCTCTGATGACAGGTCAACACTATACTTTATGTTTGTAATAAAAAAAATGGCATGTAATGATCCATTTTTAGAATTAATCAACAAAACCAAGATCTTTCCAATCAGTTTGTGTATCTAAAGGGATTCGCACCATTCCCTGACTTCATCTTCTCAGTCACAGTTGTGAGTTGGTTGATGGGATGAAGGGCCTTAATAAATCAGGTGTCCATTGAGATACTTGAGTAAACGTGCATGGTTTCGTGTGATTTCTTTACTGACTGCAGTGAAAATTAACACATTTTTGTGGTAGTCAAAACATAAGTAGCTTTTATGAAGCAGCTTTGTGTGTAGATTTAAGTACTTAAGTCCTCCTTAATTTCAGTGAGGTTCCTGACAGATCCTCTGATGGCAGGGACAGATTTAAAGCTGTTTCTTATTAAGTAGGAGCCTTGAAAAAAAAGATTACCTCATATTAGAAGAAATTGGCAAATTTTTGAGGGCTGTACTGGGTGCAGGTTCCCTGGTGCTGGACACAGCCAGTTCCAGGCAGCTCCAACCCACCCAGTGCAGGGCACATCTCAACTCACAGCCTGGCTGGGGGCATCTTGGCAGAAAGATGTGAAGAAAGGGAAAAATAATGCCATACTGAAGGTTGTGAGAGAGAGGAGTGAGAATATACAAAAGCAACAACTCTGTAGACACTGAGGTCACTGAGGAAAGTGGGGAGGATGTGCTCCAGGGATCGGAGCAGAGCTTCCTCTGCACTGTGGGAACATACCATGAGCAACAGACATCCACACTGGCCGCCTGTGGAGGACCCCGTGCTGGAGCACACAGAGATCTCCTGAAGGAGCTGTGGCCCATGAAGACCCCATGTCAAAGCTGGGAGAAAGTGTGAGAGGAAAAGATCAGTGAGGGAAGCAGTTATAAACTGAGCACGACCCCATTCCCTATCCCCCTGCTCTGCTCAGGGGTAGAGAGTTGGTGCAAAGTGAGTGAAGCTGGGCTGGGGAGAAGGAAGGGGGGATGTTAGGGTGTTTTAATTTTTGTTTTATTTCTCACCATCCTGTGAGCATAAGCAGCATAAGCATTTTTGAAATAAGCAATAATACTAGAACAATCCTTAAGCTAATGTAGATATTTGCAGTAACCAAGTTATTTAGTTATTTCAGTTATTTTACACTCAATAATATATATTCTACTATAACTTTAATATTTCAATACAAATTCATAGTCTTGTCCTCTGTTTGGCATGAGCTGTATTTCTCGCAACCATTTTAAAACCTCAAAAGAGCAATTCTCTATGGAGCAGGTAGCCATTTTCCAGTTATCCAAGGGCCTTTTTCTATCTTCTGATAACTTGCTACTTTTCAGATTTGGAGGAAACTTTGATATTCCTAGATTTGACTTTCCTTTTATATCACCAAAAATGGCCAATAGAAAAACTGCACCTCTTTTGGAAGAAAATTTTGTGTCTGTTTCTTTTCTAAAGAAATCTTCAAACGTTAGTCTTTGTACATGTCATATTCCGTGTAATATTTTGGATATTTTTATTGTGTTGCCTCCTCATTTCTAAGCTCTGTGCTGCTCTGAAAATGAGTCAGGAGTGTGGGTTCAACTGTAGCAATAAAGCTTTCTCTCCTGGAGAAACCTCAAAATCTTTCCACCCCCAAATGCAGGCTGAATGCTCTGCCTTTGTCCTGGTTTCACACAGGAAGAGATTTGAAAGCATCTGCACAGTGTCACTGAGCAAAATGCTGTTCTTTGTGCCACCACAGTACATGCAGCAAAAAATCTATTAAAGCAAGAGGAGTTAAACTCAGTTCATGCTGGAGAAACAGAAAATGTTTCCTAGTAATTGCATGTGAATATATATATATATATATATATATATATATATATATATGAGCATTAATTTAAAAGGGGACATGGCAAAAAAAAGTAATTTCTTTACTGTAAACACTAAGATCGTACAGAAAGAAAACATAGTCGTTATGTATCTGCTAAGACTGACTTCTAAAGGTCTTCATAATGAGTTCAATGATTAAATATATCTAGGATAAGTGCAATAACTGGACTTGGAACAGGGCTGGTATCAACAGGGCTGGTATGTCATTAATTCTCTACTCTTATGCTGAAATTTTTATCAGACTTCACCTTTCACACACTGGGGGAAAAAATCAGGTTTAAAGAAAGTCTGTGTACCATTAGGAGAGCTAGAGAAATTATTTCAGTCTGAAACTAGATTGTATTCTTTTTCTTTAGTTAGTGTCGTGCAAAAGGTATCACATTCTGAATAAAATTGGAATATAGATAGCAAACTGGAGTATAAATGTTAAGTATTTGACAGAGTATTTTATAGTTAAGTGGTTTAGAGTTGGCAAGATAAATGGAGTGTATTAAGAACTGCTTTGTTCCATAGCAGGGGTGAAATACATCCAGTTTCTGTGTACAATGTGGAAAAAAAAAATAGTTGTGCAAAAAAGTGGAAGCATCAAGGAAACAGAAATCCCCTAAAGCCTCTGCTCTGCTTTTTACTTTCAGTGAGAAATTTTGGGATTGTCTAGTTTATCAAGTCTAGCATTCATTTTCATTAATCAAGCTGTTTCAAAATCAAAGAAGGGTGGCAAATATTTACCTAAAGGAATGGTGAGATTGGTTTATTTGTGTTATGATGCCTATAACCTATAAAGAAACATTTCAGGCAATTGTACAGAATTATTTCAAATTTTAAATTTGGTACATGTATAAGGGAATTTATGGGTACAAAAGTTTGTCTGGGCATTGCACACACCTTGAATCATTCAGGTGTTTACATGTGGGTATCTAATGCCCAGGGTAGATCAGGTCACTTTCAGCAGCCACTTTTAAAAAGGTATGGGTCACCCACAGCTCCAGTATTGTATCTGTTAATGTATCAATGTGGACATTTTGAATACCTAGGGGCTTCCTTAAACTTTGTTCACCTATCTTTTACAAATCTGCAGATTGCAGATTGCAGAATGTGTGGTCCTGCAGCTTGTATTTTTGTCCCAATGGAGTCCAGGAGATTTTGATATTTATAGTAGAGCTGTGTGGCTGTAATAGTTACACAGTATAGATTCCTCAGATAAAGTTATATTTCCTCATAGTAATTTTTAATAACAATTGTCATGCTTTCCTTTAAATTCATCAGCATTATTTGATGTACAGCAGTAAACCAGTGAGGATGTGTTTGCTCTACTTGGTTTATATTCTCATTCAATGGCAATAGTAGAAATTATTTAGCTATGTATACTTCTGAACATTGTATTAAGATTATATATCAAATAACTTATATGTTGTGAGTCCTATTCAGATGTAGAAAATAATGAGAATGCAAGAAATTCAGAAAAAATTATTAGGTCAAGCAACAGTTCTGAAGTTTTCTTCCTTTTACCTAACCTAATTAGTGCGACCTTTCTACATACAGCATTATGCATAGCATAAACCCATACAGAGTTATTGCATTGCTACACTGATAGTATTTAGTGTCACTATGGTTGGTGGAAATACAGAAATCTGTTTATCTGTGCACTTTAATGATGAAAAGTATATCAGAAGCAATTTAAAATGTTTTAATTTAGTGGAGAAAAAGATGTAGGTGGGACAATTTACCACTTATTGGTAAAAGACCCAATGATGCTGCCCTGCAACATGTGGTAACTTGTCTGTTCTCATTTCTGATGGAAATGCACAATGCACCAAACTGAAGGACTGATTTTTTTTGGCTGCAGTTAACCTGTCTTCATAAAGAATGAGAAAGAAAAAAAAAAATCTGCCTTTTTTGTGTTTTATAGCAATATATAAGAATTCACCTTGACTGTATAATCATATATAAACTTTTATAATCAAGAATCTATCTCTTTTTCTACAGGGAAGTATAAATTATATTTTGAAACTGTGATCTACATATCTCTGCAAAAATCACTTTGCATGACTCTTCGCATGAATCGCACATAGATTCAGACTTATCTACTGCATTGCAAATATAAAAATTTTACCAGTGTTGCTAGTAAAGACTTAACAAATTTGAAAAACAGGACATGTTATAATTCTCAGACTGCTTAGATATACCAGATGGGATTCCACCATATGTTTATGAGAAAAACAAATTCCTATTTTTGTTTTAGTTGCTGATACAGTGTCTGAAATCTTATGTTGTATCCCTATATGATCTCCTTGTAATACTTTGGAAACAGTGCAGTATATTTACAAGTTTTTTATAATTATATTGCAATGTAATCATCATTTATATCTTCTTTTCAGAGACCATTCTTGCATTATTAACAGAACAAAACAATCTGTTAAAAAAAAATTAAAATTTAATCTGAACATACCCCTTTCTGAAGGTATTTAGAAATTAAATCAAGCCACAAAGTGAAATTCAGAGGCAGTTTTTCAGCTAATAAAGTAATGCATGGGCTGCTTGCAATTTGAGGTCTCAAATTACAGAGATGGGGGATAATTTGGTGTTACAGAATGAGAGTCTAAAAAAACTGCCTTGGTTTAGGTTTAGAACTCTTTTCCGGTGTGGAATAATAGGATCTTCTTATTTATTCCCTTCTCAACACATCTGAAGAAGCCAACAGAAAAGAACAAATTTAAAATCCAACAGGAAATCAATGGGAAATTACATTTAAACAAGCAAATTTTATGACAGCTGAGTATGGGAAACATTTCTTGCATATTATGTAGTATTTGCAGTATTGCAATACATTGGTGCATGATCTATCCATTATTCTGATGAGAAGACTCTCTAATCGTTCACTTCTACAAGGAGACATCCTCTTGATAGTAGTGAGTACAGTTCATTAATTAGTTCTGCATATAGTCTATGAAAGAACAATGCTGTGCCTAAAGTGATATAGAGAAAACCAGGATTTTGTTGGAAGGTGTTTGACAGCAAAAATATCAAGCTAAAATTTAATAAGTAGTGTTACATTTAAAATAAATTCAGAACCTGGATTGAATGTTCTGAATTTATTATAGATCTGAATCTATAAAAAGATTTCAAGGTATGGTGAATTTGCTGTTGCAGCAACAGAATTTCTTGATGCCATTGCTTACACTTAGAGTAGGAAAATTGGTCTTTCATCAGAAAGAGGCTGTTCTTCAAGAAGTCTGTGCTCCTCTAATATAACTATGGTTTTACTACTGCTGCAGGATGAGAAAGACCAAAACTGTGATGTACATTTGCATGTGTATTCTGTGTCTGTTCAGAAGGACAATGCATGATTATTGTTGCTTCCCACAGAATTGCTCCAGCAAGACAAGACTCCTACATATCAGTTTGGGACAATAAAATTGTTACTTTGACTTTCATAGCTAAGTTACTGGTAATCTACAGGTAGATAATTATTATTTAGACTGATAAAAGAGCAATACTGTGTTATTTTGTATATTTTACTGAAATAATTGTGAAAACCTTTTCAGCATGAAATATAATGGTAAAATTTTGATTTGGTTTGGTTTTGGAAAAGCATAATTGCACACAAAATATCTACAGTCTGTTAACAAAGTTTATTAAACAGGGATAAAAGTCATAGCATACATCACAGTGTAGGAAGCCAAATGCTGGCTTGGGAAGCAATCTGAAATGAATTAGCCAGAGAAGCATGCAATTCCTGAAAAAAAACCAAACAATTCTCTCTCACCAGTAAAGTAAAGGTAAGAGAGGACCAGCTAAATTTCAGACGTCCCAGGTTCTGTCAAGTTCTAGCTCTAATTACCAAGCTCTTGAGCAGTTCCCTGTACTGCCCATTGCAATATTTGCCTGCATTTACATGCTGCATTTTTCAAGGTAATGTTAATAACAAAATTTAGAAATAAAAAATGCACTAAACATCAATATTTCAATAAAAGTTGATCCCATCTTAAAAAAACCTTTTAAATCTATGTGTTCCACAGAGTGTTTTCACAAGATATATTTAATAGTTTTGGGCCTCTTCCCACATTTTAATGGGTTTTTCCTAGAGCAATGTCATAATTCTGGCCAGAAAAAAATATCCAGTGCATAATGTCTAATTGTTTTCACTACTGTTACTATCCTCTTTGCCCTATTAGAGGGGAAAACGAGTTTCCAGACCAAGTAGCAGATGTACTAATAATACTGAGTCTGTATTTTTTAATAAGCAGGTTGCTCATGAAGTTGGTCTGTTTATATTCATTTGTGATCTGTGGCAGCATGAGGATTTTTTTTTTTTTTTGAGTCTTATCATATTACCTGTGAGGCTTATGAATCTAGAAAGGAGCAAAATACCTTTAAAAGAGCCGTATGTGGGTTGCAAAGCCTTTCTAGGAGCCCATAGGGGTCTCTGTGGGACAATCCATATGGCTGTGAGTTCTGTGTTGCAGCAGGCATAAAACAGCATCCCTGCCTTTGAAACAGACAGAGCAATTGAGATGAACTGACAGAGATGGAAATACTGCTGAAAAAAAAAAAAAACAGTGGGAAATACTGTGGCTAGAGGAAGAGTAAACTATTACAGTGCACTTTATTATTTATTCAAAGGGTTGATTTTTTGTTTGTTAGTTTTGTCACCTCTTGTTTCATTTTTATTTGATTCTTTTCAGAATGCTGGAGTCTGTAAACATTACCTTTAAATTAATTAAAAAAGGCAAATAATGATGATTATTTGTGTGGTTTAGAATACAATATAAATTCTCCTGAACAAAGCTTCTAGTCTAGGGTTTTTTATGATACTTAGAATATGAATGAAAATAAGGTTAAGTTTTCAAACACAAAACTGACTTGAAATTGAATTTAAATTAAGTCTTTTTTGCTAAAAAAAGTATAATGGATTTTCATGATCTCATTGTCCAATGGTCTGTTCTACAGTGTTGTTCTGTTCTATACGGATGAGACTTCAATCTCAGTCTGGGTACCTATTCTACAAGATTTCACTGACAGCTTTTTAGTAATGCCTGCAGTCTATTTAAAATCTCATTTTTCACAGATTTCACATGGGAAATTGTATGCATATAATGTGAAAGGAACCAAAGCAATATTATGGACAATGAAAGCATAATCTTAATTTTCCTCAAGTACTATACACAGAAGCTGCAGCAACGGCCTCTGGATGTTCTTGGTTCTGTTTCACCACTTTCCCACCTGGGGAAACACAAGAGAATCAATACTCAGATTCTGGAGGTTATGCTTTAGAAGTTATTTCTTTTTAACAGATGAATTGTTTTCCACCTTTTCCTCATAAATATAATCAGGGGGAAATATCTAGAGGCAACTGAGGTAGCTAAATATTGCAGCTTTTCTTAGCTACAGATAAAAAGGTTGTAAACCTTGCTTGACAGTGTCCAGTCACAGCATGAAGGACAAATTTTTCATGGACTTTGCATTAGTGTGATGTATGGTTCTCTTTGCCCCCTCCCCCACAATGAATTAACTTCATCCAGAATAAATGTAAATACAAGAGCAAGCAGTAACATTACTTGATAATTTAATTCTTCTTCACTGTGTCCTTGAAACTTCTCAAAAAGCACTGTAATCTTTTAGAGTGACTTAATGCATAAGGTAACAAAGTACTGAGAGATCCCAATAGTTTCACAAAATTAGACAGGCATTGATTTTAAACTGGGAGGGTTTTTTTTTTCTCCTTTATTAACATCTTTCTTTGTACACTAAAGGAAATTTGATGGAATACATCTGTCTCTGGTCTTTAAAATTATAATGCCAATTGAGACGTTTGTTATTAAATAGTTGGCATTATTGCATATTATAAATTTTAAAATTACAGAGTTATTACGTTCTGCCAATAAAATTAAGAATGCATGTACTGATTTATTTTCATTTTATTTTCGTTCAAGATGAACAGAAATGGTTTTAACTTCTTGATCCTGTGAGAATATGCTACCTAAAGGCCTTCATCTATAGAAATGGCTCAAATAAATGTGTGTGAACAGGACTGGGATTTTTATTTTTCTGAATGAATGTGTGTAATGCTGAATAATTCTTACTTGTATAATTTATGTCCTAGTATATAGTCTTCATTGGAGAGATAAAGCTCCTTCGGTATTCAGAGGTCTGAATACAAAGTAGGTCTGCCCTGATGATATAATTTCCTACTGTCATATCTTGCATTGTGTCTAGAGACTTAGGAGGCAAGAATCTTGGACTTTTGGCTGTGACCACTGAGACATCCTTCTCATAATGGTAGAAAATACTGGAGCCTTCATCATTCAGCTGAAGGAATTAACTCACAGGGATTAGCCCTGCTCCTTTGTGCCTTTTCTCCATCTTACCCTATCTCAACATATATGACCACCTGGTGGCCTAAATTAATCATAGTTTTAACAATTTAGTTTTAACAGACCTTTGATGATGCTGGCTTCATCCTCCTTCTATCAAAGGTATGGGATCTCTCATCTCAACTCTATTGATAGGGAGATGTCATATCTTTTTCTTCAGTTAATCAAGTACAAACCCCAGGAGTTTTGCCACTACTCATTTTGGAGAGTTGAGTTTACATTCAGAAATGAAACCAAGGAAACTGTCAGGAAGCAGAATGTCTTTAAGCTTTGTTAGTATTGGAAAGGTGCAGGGCATGATGATCATGCAGTCCAGTTCACAGCTCAGATGTTATTGGATTGAAGTCTGTGTACTCATATAGGTGCTGTGGCTGTGACTTTTGATTTTTATGATTTATAACACAGCACATGGGCTTAAAATATACATGAGAAAAGAAGCAGAAAGCTGAAAAACTTGGTTAGTACAGACACAGTACTTTTCAGAGACCATTAATACTGAATTGATCCTAACTAGTTGACCTGGTTTAAGGCAAATTTGGGAGGAAACCTCCGAATGGGGGTTCCTCTGGAGGGCAAAACCTAAATGGCTTCTCCCCCCAGTCGGTCCGGGAAAAGAACTTCCTCGGAGAAAAGTGGAAAAAACTATTTATTTAACAAACAAACTGCCCACAAGCATAAGGAATGAATAATATGAAACAATAAAACCTCTCGCTGGTCTGAAGANGCATCCGACGAACACCCAAGGATGACGAAGAAGAACTGAGGAGGAGTGAAAACTGTTTTTTCAAAACAAACTGCACGTCCTCTTCCCTGCTCACTCTCAGAATCAGTCTTTAAAGGTACAGAACACACAGCACACACAGAACAGACGACTGAGGATACAGGCACTGTAGTCACCCCAGGACACTAGTAAAGGAAAAGTATTTGCAGTCCATTTATTTCCCTGTTGGATATAATAACATTTACATTTGGTTTTCTTTTTGTCAATACAGTTATTACTATAATTTTTGTGAACAATTAAAAGGATATTTAAAACATAGTTACCCCAAATTCTCCTTGCAGGACCACAGTGCTGCATGAATGGAACTTACATTATTAATTCACAGTTGGTAATTGTCCTTGGAAATATCACTGCACATTAGACTGGGTCTTATCTGATATAAACAGATGTAGTTCCACAGATATGTTTCCACAGATATGTTTTATATTTCATAATGCTCTTGTCCATAATTTCCACAGGTTCATATTACTCAGAAATATATGTTTCCTTCTTCTATATAAAGTGTCTGAGCTGTAACTATAAACATGTAATATGCAGATGTGAAAGACCTGGTGAAACCTGATGCCCATTAACCAATATTTGGGAGAACAGACAGTTCTGTTTAATGTTGGCTGAAAACTCAGGACTCCTGATGATAAATGCAGAAGCTCTGTTTTCTTCTGTAATAAGTGACTGTTATTCAGCCTTAGGCATAATGCTGAGAGGCTTCCAAATTTTCCTCAGGTTTGTTTTGTTTTTTTTTTTGTTACATTGGTTTTAGTGACAATCACCAGCACTTGCTCTATGCAGAATGTATACTCCAATTGGATCTCAGGACTATCTGCCATGTGGATCATCTGTAATAGCCATAATGAGAGTTTTGACTCAATTTTCAGTATCTGATTTTTCCAAGGTGGAATTTTTACCAGATTTTTAAAATTTAAGATTGTGGGCAGATTTTGAATTAATTGTATCTTGTTGTTAGCAGAACTAGTAAGAGAACAATCAAAATGTTGTCTGTCACATGTCTGGGACAGTAGGAGTAACCTTTGGACAACACTTAGGCAAAGCATCTTGGACTCTTTGTTTTCCTATCATACATTCATATGTTATTACTTCCATTCTTTGAAAGTTGGGGTCCTTGGTACATTTAATATCTTTGTGAATTTAACCCCCTTCAGTAAAAAAAAAAAAAGTATTACCTGTTAGATATTGTCATAAAGATTCTGTTTCATATAGGCAGTTTTAAAAAAGTATACTGTGCCTTGAATTGAAAAAAAAAAAAGCTAAAAAACTGACCTGATAGCAGAGTATCCTTGGCAGTGAGAAAGAAAATTATAAAAGTAGAAAGTATTGCTAAGGTTCTGGTGAGACATAAAAGAACTCTGTTAGGCAGCCATATCAGGACATGATTTATTGTAGTAATAGTTTATCATCCAGTGGCCACAAGTATATTAGACCTATCAAAACCAGAAATCTGAATTCATGTTCTTTTCTCTATGGTGCTTGGATAATGCTCTGTAGCAATATGTATTGAAGAGAGAGATAACACTTCAATACATGTGTTGCATAGCTTAAATTATTACAAAGTGCAAGAACAAATTTTGACTATCTTTTTTCATTGTTTCTAGATATTAGTTTATATGAAACATTCAACTCAGTGATGACAATTATATGTCAGTGTCCAAGACAAGAATGCAAGTATGAGTTTGACGGTGAAGATTTTTTTTGTAAAATTATATCTGATCATTTTCTTAAAATATTAAGGGTTAGTGACAATATGCTGATTTCAAAGATAAGTCAGATTATACTATGTAAGAACTTCGGTTCCATTTGGCTATTAAAGCTGTATTTCCTTTTACATCATCTATAAGATGAACAGTGACTATGTGACAAGCTTAAGTATACCATAAAGCCTGAAAAAGAAACAAATATCTAGTACCTCCAAAATATATGTGCTAGAAAACTAGATATATCTAAACAGCTCAGCAACAGGTTTCCATATCAATAACTTAGTCATCAGATTTTAATAGCTTCAGTGATCTAGGGAAATAGACTATATCCAACAAAATGCAAGTTTATAGCTCAGTGGATGGAGATTCAGGCTTCCATTATAAATAAATGGCATTGCATTAAATTGCCCTAGCCTCTTACTGCACAGCACCATCTGACACTAGTAAAATATTACTATATTACCTTGCCCTTTGTACCAACAGCAGCAGCACATATTGCCAACAACAACCAATTTGCCCCAGGGAACACTGGGTTCTTTCTAAACTGCAGTACTCATGAATAGTGGTGGGTTGATCATCTACTTTCTCCATTAATTTCCAATGCAAGAAATACTGGCTTTTGTCGCAAAAGGATGGTGATTCAAATGACTGAAAGGGTCACCTTATTGAACCATTTTTTGCTTCTTTGATCTAATAATTCCTGTCTGGCTATATTACATAATAGATGTTGATTTACAGTATGCAGCTTGTACTGAGCATGTCATGAACTTTATTTTCTGAATAAAATATGAAAAAGTATCACTAAAGACTTTAATTTTTTAAAGTAAAGAATCTTAGCCATTGACAAAAAGGCATATGGTCCCCAATTTACTAAATATTTTCCAGAAGATTATGAAATAAGATAGAGATTTTCTCTTCACTGGTGGATTGCAGATGGGTAGACATACACATTACATGGGTATTCAGCATCTTGGACTTTCAGCATTATAAAGTTCCAATTGGAACAAAACTTGGTAAAAACATAAAGGATGAACTTAAAGTACTCACAGGCACATACTGATAAATGTTCTAACATCAGTGAGTGTTTGAAATATAATTAACATAGAAAGAAACATCATTCCTTGTGGGGTTGCAGGATTGTTTAAAGCTTTATTTTAAGTTTAGTTTAGCTCGATGTGCCTGAGAAGGGCTTCTTTGTTATTAATGGAATTTTTGTTATCAGAAGTTGGAATGTGCATGGTACCTTTCTCTCTGCCTGCAGACTGTTTCTAATTGGTCTGTTCGTCATAAATTTCCATGTTGTTAGGGAAACTGTCGCTTCACAAGGACACAGAGCCTTGGAGGAGTCTGCCCGTGCCTGGCAGGGCCCCCCAAGACTTTACCTAACTGTCTATATCTGATTTATTATGAACTATGTAATCTGGTTAGTATGTATACTTTGTTATTGGCTTAAGAGTTTTGTGCCCACCCCTGAGCTAGCTCTGAAAAGACCCCTGAGCCCTGGGACTTTGTCTCTCTCCTGAGGTACCATCCTAGGGTTAGGGGGTCCCCTGTCCCCCAATAAACCCTTCTTCCACCATACCTCCGAGAGACCCCTCTTTCTTTCATCGCCGCAAACCATTACAGTAGAAGGTCTGAGGGTCTGCAGAGCCAAGAGCCCACCTCAGTTTTGTCGGGACATGCTGGAGCTGCCAAGCGGTCTGGCTGAGTAGGCTGACCAGCAGGGCACGCACCCTGACAATTCCTATTATTGTCATGCAATAAATACCTAATTTCACTGGATTGGTTTACTTAGTTGCCAAGTTAAAAACCTGTGTGTGTATATTGTGATGAGGAAAAATACTGCAGCTTTTCAATCTCTTACAACCTCAGAATACACTACACAATTATTGGAAAATTTGTCGTATGTTATGTCCAAAAGTCTTGGTGACTTCACAGGCAACGCGCTTTCAAAACCAATGCATAGAAAAAATTCCTCTGTGACCTTCTGTCCTACTGGGGTGAGTTTGATATAAGCTAAGAACATGTTACAAACTGTCTGCCCTTGAGATTGGGATACCTTGTGTGTTTCGCAGTGTTGTATCTGGACTATAAGAGAAGTCAGGCAAACACTAGGTGACCACATGACCAGTCTGATAAAGTAAGGGTATTACATACATAGACTAGAAGCTCAGAGAGTTTTTCAGTTCAAAATTTAATTAGTTAATGGCATTTATAACCACAGAATGTTATGATTTTCATAATTTAGTTATTGAAATTTGAAAAGTGAGGAAATTTTTCTACTTGGCTCCGTTATTTTTTTCCCCATGATATCTGTTACTGGTCACTTCCAGCAAAAAGACTGGGTAAACATACTCTTTGGCATTGAGGAAGTATTTAAATTACTTTTAATCCACTTAAGAAAACTATTGGATTACTTCTATAACCTTCTAAATATGCTGATTGTCACTGCTCAAAGATTACACAGTGAAATAGTAGACTGCATGACTGAAAACATTTTTTTATTCCCTGTACTGATACTTTCCCATTGCAGTCACTTCATCCCACAGAAACTCTGCTGTTGTTGAACTGCCCTACACTAGAAGTACACTGTAAGACACTAGTGTGTGATAGAACCAAGGAAGTCTCTTAATATAGAAAAAACTCTATTAAGAAATCTGCAGTTTGGCCTGTCATTTTTAATTTACCACTTCAAAAAGAAAGAAAAAAAGAAAAAAAAAAGAAAAGCTCTCTTTGTGAACTGCAATTTGGCAATAAGACTTTATCTTTGCTAAAAATTTCCATCATGCATACCCTTATCCTTCTTTAGTTCAGCACTGTTGTTATGGTTGGGAAAAATAAAACAAAATACTGCAATTCTAAATTTTCAGCATAATTGATGCAATATTCAGAATGATCTAAAATTGTGGATGCTTTGGCTGATATTTTCTCAGTAAGTTTTTTCCCAGTCATTTAATGATGCTGTATATGCTGCATGGTTTGAACACAGTAACTCAACTATCAGGAAAAAAATGATGTTCATATGACAAAAACGGTATGCATACCCTTTCCGCAGTCATGGCAATAAAATCAGTGTAACACCAACTTAACAGTGCTGAACTGAAGCCACATATCTTGGTGACCTCTAAAAATATGCATACAGCATTAGGGGACTGGGCATGATTTACTCACTATTCAGTCAGGTTTTGCAACCTTTACTGACCTCAGTTTAGTTACAGCTGCAGTTATCCTGGTATCTATGCTAGGTATTCTACTGCCTTTCTGCTCTGAACTGTAGGTCAGGCAAATCTCTTGGTGTCTGGAAATGCCACTTTCAGGTCCTAATGTTTGTTCTTCAAGGAAGATATTTATTCTCTTTGTTGCAATTAACTTGGTTTCCTGCTTTATGAGATTCTCTCTGTTGGTGCTCTAAGTCTTAAAGAAAACTCCTCATAAACATGATCAAAACTATTTTATTCATAACTATAATTCATCTGCTGAGCTTTCTTGATCATAACTCCCCTTGTTCAGAAAGAAACAGAACTATATTCCCAGAATCACTTCTCCCCTTCTCTTCAGAAGTAATCATATCTATCAACCTCTTTACTTAGTCACTGAGAAAACTCACCCCTGGCTGTTAGGAACTGTAAATTGAATTGCAATACAGAATATAAAATATAAAGCCTCAGATAACAAAACCTGGCTGAAATTATAATCAGACTCACAAAAGAAAAAAAAAAAACCAAACACAAAGGGAGAGTTTTAAAGCCAAGTGTCAGACAAGCAAAATAAAACAAAAACCAAACCAAAGGCAGTCTACTCAGAAATAAAACACTCCATATGTCTTCTAACTCATAAGTTTCATTATACACATTATGAAATATGTTAATGTGGAAGTCTGTTGTGCCTAAATATTGGTTGAAACAGTGATGATATTATCATTTTGCTTGTAACTTTTTATCATTTTATCTTTCAATTACAAGAAATTTGGGTAACATGGGAGAATATAGGCTTGGTGAAGCAGAAGGTCTTGATTAGGTCTTGATTAGGTCTTGAGTACTAATTGTCTACCTGCTACTACCTGTGCAAGTAATTTTTTTATGCTCTCCATCAAGTGGGAATTATACATGTATTTTGTGGATTAATGATGTGAAAATTCTGAGGTATACTTTCTGAACACGTAGAGTGCTATGTAAAATTAAGACTCAGATCCACACAAGTGTTTAAGCACTTAATACCTGCCAACACAAAATTAAGTACCTAGTTCATATTTCACAATCCTGACCTTTTATGCCTCTTTGAAACTTTTGTATTTCCTTTAATCAAGCAGTTGTTGCTCGTAGAATGTGTTAGGGAACAAAGTCACATGGTGGGAAGAATTTTTCAAATGTTGCAGTTCATTATACTTTCAATTTTGTACAATGCATTTTCCATCCTAAGGCTTTATGTAGCTTTCTGCTGACATAAGTAAAAATTAATGGAAAACGGAAGCCTTTATTCCCAAAGTTGCATTGCTCTTTTGGTGTACATGTTTAATTGCAATTATTACTCTGGGGAGCACTAAGCTTACAAAGGTTTTGGTTTGGGGGATTTTGTTGTTGCTTTTGCTGTTGTTGTTGTGGTTTTGGCTGTGATTTTTTTCCTCAAAAAAGAATGTAATTCATCCAGTTTTAGTCTACAGAAGTAATTACTAGTGCCAAAGGACTGGGGTCCATCGTGAGTCCTACGAATAGAAGAGATTGTTTTGTAACTGCACAGAAGGAAAGAATATGAGACTGTAAGGCTTGGTGAGAGAATGGTTTGATAAACTCCTAACCAGAAGATTCCTTTCTTCAGCATTTTGCAGATTGCTCAGTTTGCAACAAGACATTGAGTGCTGTTAGTCCATTTCCATGCAGAGGTTTCATTCAGCTGCCAGCTGCTCAGACCTTTATGCCCACTGTCCAGTCTCATGCATGAACTGTTGCTGTATGAACCAACTATGTATATAATATACTGCTATGATCAAGGGAACAAGCCATTAAGTAAAAATGTATTCCCATATTCTTTCACAGATAAACCAAGAGCATGATGAAGGCATTAATGATGTATTTGATACCTCTAACACAGAAAATGACCTCCAATAATGGCATAATCTCAATTTAGAAGATAAAGAAGTTATTTGTCGTTCAACTATTAATTTGCATCTTGAAAGGATTAGTCTGACTCTCACAAGTCATAGGAAACAAATACACAGTAAAAAGGCAAGAAATGGAAGAATAAATACGAAAAAGAATCATACAGATAAAAAAATTGTTGGACTACTGGTTCTTCATTACTCCAATCAATTAAATTTTAGCAAATAAACAGTGGCTATTGAATTACATGTTGGTAACTTACTTGAAAGTATCATTATAAGAATAAGACCTGTTATAATTCTTGAAAAAAATTATCTCCTGTGAAATAAACTAACTAAATAAATTATGCATTGATTCCAAAGTTACAGTCCTGGATTGTTTCTTAAACATGCATATTTGGGAATAACAATCTTTTAACCATCTTGAAAGTAAGGCTGAGGCTTATACCTAACAAGAATGTAATGAATATAATGTTTAGGGCTTTTGGTGGCTATGTTGATGTTTTTAACAGAAACCATGCTGTTTATATAACTTGACTTAGTTTGGGTCTAGTCCAACACACAGGGAACAAAAGACGGAGGTATTTTCTCACCAACTTTACAAAGATTGTGTGTTTTTTCTTTTTGTCAAACTTCTGTAATTGTTAAGTGGAAAAGAATCAGTTTAAGGCTTTGGGTTAAGACAGCACAAAAACCACCAGGGAAATTCACAGGTACTAGAGAAGCCTCTTGATCCACATAATGTCTATAAGGCTGAGACTCCCAAGAGGGGGTCTTAAGGTCCTTGTTTTTAGCTTTGTGCCTGTGATGCCTTTTGGACTAGTGCCATGTGTTTCAGAAGCTCCTGAAATCATGAGGGACTTGGCATCACAGAAGAGAATCCTTCATAAAAAATTAGTAGAGGCTTATTTGATTCCAGTCTATAAAGCTGATAGTACCTGAGGGTTTCTGATCTCACATATATTTTTAATAGGGACTGAAGAAGAACTGCTTGCAAAGCTCTCTTACTATAACTGTTCTGTGGCGTTTTTTAAAAATCAAAAAAAAAGTATGAAATGAAAAATTATTTTAGAAGTCTGAAACTTGAGACTAATAACAAACCTTTTTTTAAAATAAAGCTAAGACGCCAAGAAGTAGTATTTCTTCTTAAATGATGTCATAGCTACAAATTTTTTACGTAAGTATATTTTAATTCAGAACTATTCTATTTTTTTTTTTTACTTGCTCAAACTTGTTGCATTGCAGTGTTGTGCACATTTGTAATTTAATGTTGGTGAATCTTTTCAAATTATAACTTTGTCATTTAAACACGGATATGCATTTCAGTTTGAAAATGTAATGATCACAAACCCCAGGAAGATCTGATTTAGATGAAACGGCAGAGTAGAAGTCAGGAACAATTATTTGCACAATCAATTAGAATTCATTATTTTTGTGTGTGTTTGTTTACCCACTGAACAGTTCTGACAACATAGCGACCATGTACAGATACCTGATTTCGGTGCGGCAGTCGACTCATGGATCTACCGTTTTCAACTCTACTGGTGGAGCTTCTGTAGAGTGTAACAGAAATATTGTAACAGGTTGAAAGTCATGCAGCCAGGGAACAATACCAAGACAGTTAAGACTCATGGTTATGGTGTGTGAAGAAGGTTTCTCTTTCAGAGGTGTGTTCAAACTTACACTTCTGACAAAATGTAGATCATGATGTGTCACAAAACATATCTAGGATGACTCAAACATGTCCACGAGCAGAGAAGGGGTTACTATTGCCCTCTGAAATAATTCCAGGAGTGCTTGGCACAGGATGTTCAGACTGCTTCCAAGTCACAGATTTGCGATGTAGTCTGTAGTTTCTTTTCAATTTCTGTCTTAGTGCTAGAAAGGGGATCTTTGCTTCCAGACTGTATTTTTTACTCCAAGATAGCCTGTCACAGTTATAGTTAATTGAAACTTGAAAAATATTTAAAACGTAGACCTTGCAGTCTTGTAAGATGTCTCATCCTCAACATTCTCCATTTTCAAAGTAATTTCTCTGAATCAATGGTTGTGCCCAGATCATAGGATGGCTACAGAGGTTGTCCTGAAGAATACTCACCTGGGGAGCATTTTGCAAGTGTTACAGCTAATTTCTTTTGCTTAATCTGTATTTTAATTATCAGTGATTATTTACATAAAACTATCCATTTGGTAAGTATTTCAGGCCCCTTTTGATTTGTTTCAGTGCACTAACAAGAACATCTGTACAAAATATCCTTTTGTTACGGTTTATGCTTACTACCCTACAATGTCTGTAAAAAGAAATGCTGGTTTTGTTCCTTTTAAATAACTTTTTTTTTTTTCAGTAAATAGAGGCAATTTTTTAGGAAGACTATTTCTTTTTCCAAAGAGGAAGTGTTTTCTGTATTATCTATAAGTGCCTTAATTAGTGCAATGCAGTCTGTTCATAAAAAGCTTTCTCTCTTACCAATGAAATAGATAAACACTTAAAATTTTAATGTAGCCTAAAAGCATCTTTATATTTTTACTAATGTCTGCTAAGGATAATATTCTTGTATGAAATTAGCATTATGAAATTAAAAATTATATGCAATTGTTTAACATACTCTTATGTCCTCTTAACTGTTAGAACACTAAATCTGTATTTGACAAGTAGGTACGACACAGTAATTGAACTTTTCGTTAGTAAAAGAAAGAGGAGATTATTAAAGATTTAACTAATATCTTTAAGTACAAACATTTATCAAAGCAATTTAAGTAGGAGAGGTCTTTTGTTTCTAATCCAGACCAAGTTTAGTTGCTGTTCTCCCTTTCTTAATAGGGTAATTTATATTTTTCAAGATGTTGAGAGAATATACTACTTAAATGTAGATTACTAATAAGAAAAGACAGTCACAATAGATCAGCTTGTGTAGGGGGTGTTATGCAAGAAATAATTTTCTTCAGGCACAGCGATTGAATAACAGAACCTTTACAGTTGAAGAATCTGATTTTTGTGAAAGACCTTGATCCATCATGAAACTTAATCTTGCTACACCAGTTTTATCATCATACTGTAGTTATGTGGGGAGAAGCAAGGTGCAGAAGGGAGGATGCAGCACATTCCTTAATTAATTAACATTAGTAATTTTACTTGGAAATAATGGATTACATTACAAACACTTAATGCAACAATCTCAAACTTCTCTGCTGAGACCACTTTGGAATGTTTGGCACTGCATATTTCTTCAAAGAACAGCGCAATGAAATAACCTGACAGATAATCCTGCTTCAAACTATATATCGTGATAGGACAACCTGCTATTGCTTGATACCTCAGGGCAGTTACCAGGTTAAATTTACATATGGATTAAAGGTGGATTTATTTACAATTTCAAATGACCTCACTCTGAATTCTGGTTTCCTCAAAGGTAAGAAATCTCTGAACACAGGCGTCTGCAATGCCTTATGCAAAACTGAAAATAGAAGCCTGGCTGTCACAGCATTAGGCTTCTGAATTCTTGACTTATCAGTAGATGATTTTACAGGAAGAACAAAGAAAGTGTCCTAGATAGAAAATATGAGCGACCAATTATAAGTAAAGTGCAGACTGAGAGCTTTGTAAATGCAAGTAAATTACACAGATAGGAGTTCTAACTTTGTTACCTTCCCAGATGCCATGTCTCTAATATTAATATAAATTATATTATTTTCAATGGGATAATTTAAATACAAATCATTAAATCTGTTTCACTGGATTATTTCTATGTGCCCAGATATTAATATAGTAAGTTTCTAATCCACTGGTTGTTTTGTGGATATTTTCCTCTCTTAGCCTAGCCTTTGATATCAGTAGGCTGACAATCTTTGTCCACAATGAATTACATTGTGTAGAGGTGTTGATCATTCTAGAAAAGTGTAAAAGGGATTTTGCTGGCTTATTGATGCTGGTTTCCCTATTAACCTCTTTTTGATTTAATGAGTTGGGACAGCTCTCTTGACAAAAGATTTCAGATGCATAGAGTAGCTATGAACCAGATATGCCTGGCTTCTGATTCTTTATTTGTATTTCATATAATATACAATTTCATAAGGCATTCATAAGGGGGATATAATGGAATAATTAATAAATCCAAAGAAGCTGTGTTCTGAAAATATACTGCATAGATAGAAAAATGACTACATGTATCAAGCTAAATATTTGATTTATTTGATTTATTCCTTCAGTTGAAGTCTGCATATTAACAGTTTTCTGTTTTTGAAAGTAGTGCTGCTGACTTACGATTCCTAATGAGCACATCCAACTGTCAGCAAGTTTTATCATTCTATATTGCATATGTAAAGTTGTGTGCCTGCTTTGAACTTTAGAAAGTTTATGTTCAAATATTTTTTGAGTAATTAAAACAAAACAAATCAATTATTCCTTGTGGCCATTGAATCAATGCCATTTTTGTCTGTACTGCAGCTATGGTTGCTTCTTTTGGCCGTCTGGTTGCTTTTTGCTTTTAATACTCTCAGATAAAATCAGAGAGAACCATATGGCTTACAATCAGAACCCTGTCTTGTGCCAGTCTGCCTTAACCACATGTTGTGTGGGGTATCAGCCCTTCCAGTCCACAAAAAGGGGACACAGCATGGACAGCTGAACCCAACAAACCAAAGGAGTATTCCACACCATATGGACTCATGCTCAGCAGAGTGAGGAACCCTTGGAGTGATCTCATTTGTCCACCAAATTCATGTGATGGAGCCCTGCTTTTCTGGAGATGGCTGTACATCTATCTGCTGTCCATGAGATGTACTGAATGAATTCCTTGTTTTGCTTTGCTTGGGCATACAGCTTCTACTTTTCCTACTCAAATGTCTTTATCTCAACCCCTGAGTTTCCTCATTTCACCATTTTAATTCTCTTCCCCGTCATTCTGTGGGAGAGTGAACAAGCAGCTGGATGGTGTTTAGCTGCCAATTGTATTAAACCATGACATCACGCAAAATATTTTTTCCTCATGAATAGCGTAAGTTTATTGCTCTATAGAATGACAGTGAATTCCTTTCACTCCTAATTTCTCCTTATGTCACAACCCATAACTGATGAAAACATCATGATGGCACCTACTAAACTCCTGCTATTGATATGATTGTTAGTAAGCAAACTTCAGGCTGTTTTGTGAAACAATAAATATGGCTACAAAAAATTTTAGTTGCTGTTTTATGAGGCGTATATGTAGACATTAGTGCAGTCTGTTAGTTGCACAAGATACTGCTGCATTCTTCTATGGATACATTTTTCTGTATATATGTATAGCTGATATCTAATTGTCAAGAAAAATTCTTGGTAATTTTATAAACTTGAAATAGTTGAATGTATTGAGAAATAGCATCATCCAAGAATCCCCTTGCATTAAACACTGTTACTTATCAAAGTTTGGGTTTAATATTATCTACAGTGTAATTAGTTTGGGGCTTTTTTTTTCTTTTTTCCAAATGCTATTATGGTGATTCTGTGAGATGTGACAGATCTTACAATTGCACTTTTTTCTAAATAAAAGATCCCGTCTTTGGGAAGCTTCTATTCTCTTTAGGCCATTGAAGCAAATCTATGTTTACTGATTCTCTAGATGAAGCAGGATGAATTACAAATGGGAGAGCAAAGAAAACACACTATAAATACACTGAATTCCTTTGGGTACCTCAGTCCATTCTCTTCAGTTTAGCACATTGTCTGGAAACATCAAAGAGGTGCTGTAAGTTTCCAAGTCTGCTGGATGATTAGGGAATTGTCACTTTAGAGTTTTGCTTGTGTGTTGGCCTTCAATATTCTTGAATGAAAAAGCTACTGTAGATTTTTAGAAGTTTTCCTCCAGAAAGGTTGGATGCAGACAGTTTCTAAACTTTTGGAAGGTGATAGAAGGGAAGTCTGATAAAGATAGTAATCATAATTGTGGATATCATGGTGGTGGGCCACAAAGAGTTTAAAGAGGGAGAACAGGACCAGAGCAGAGTTCTTTGTTATAGAGCTCTTTTATTCATTTTAGACAACTTAATCTACCATTGTTCCTGTTGTTTTTCCCCTTAGGGCTGAGCAAACAACAGATATAGGAGGACAAAAATAAGCTGTCATCCCTCTGTCAAAAAAACCCAGGTAATATATGAGGGATTAGGCAGAGCACCCTGGACAGTCTGACTACTAATGGCCAGAGTTCTTACTCATTCTAGTCAGCAACACACAATTATCTCACTCAAAAATATTTAAATATCTTCTGTTCCCAAATGAAGAGCATAAAAATAGAATTGAGGGGAAAAAAAATCTCAAGGGACAGTCACTGAAAGAAAAAAGGAAGAGAGTGAGTGTTGTAGTACTGGAGATGGCAAATATAGGAAAGCCAAAGTGTGGCACCAAAGAGACCATTCCTAATGTGACAATTTGCATCAGCCAGTTCATAAGACAAAGGCAAGAGGGGTCTTTGTTCTGACACAGTATGGCTGTTCTAGTTAGTTTCCCCTTGGATAATGAAACTTGACTCTGGAACCTAAACACTTTTCAGTGACTAGCCACCATCCTCTTAAATCCATTGATAGAACTAGATGTGTTCCGAGTCTAAAAGAAAGTTTGAATATAGATGAATTGAGAAAGGAACTTTCACAATCTGAAACAGATAAATTGCATCTTGATGCCAGAACTTCTTTTCTTTTCTCATTCAAACCAAAAGTCAAAATTATTTAGAATAGGAGAAAAAGAAAACCATGAAGAATCCTTAGAATTATGTACATTTTAAAGTGTGGAATATTGGAATATTCTTCATCTTGTCATCTTTGTCTTATCAGCAGAAATTACACCATCACTAATTAATCTTTGATTAATTTCCTTCTTGAGCTCTAACCCTTTCATTGCATTTCTGACTTCAAATGTAAGCCTATTTAAAAATGCAGTGCTTTTTTCTTTGATATTTTACTCAGTACCCATACCAAGCTTCTTCTGAATACCCTTGTGCTAAAGCTGGAGCATTGAATAAGCTATTATTTATATATTCAAGTCTGTACATTAGAATGACCCAGAAACAGAATCCACCTGATTTTTTTGTCCTTTCTTCCTCTAAAACAGCTACCACTAGGGCTGACACTTTCAATTTTGCTATCTTCATTCCATCTTTGCCTATTTCTGATTAATACAAATCTTCAGCATCAGATTAAAAAATTCCATTCTCTCTTTAGATCCGCATTACTAATTAACATTACTCTAGTTTGTTGTGTTTCAGAGGAAATCTCAAGAGCTGCATACTTCTTCCATCTTGGAAAACTACTACAATGCTCAGATGCAATTAAGATACCAGCCTTGAGGCAGGACAACTTGCTCATGGAAAACTAATGTCCCACAAACCATTCATTTGACCTAGTTCCTGTCTTAAAAATAATTCTAGTAGACTGATTTGCAAGATATTTTTTCTAGAGTTTATTATGAAATACTTAGTAAAAAATTAAATCCAGACCAATTATTAATTCATCCACTACCTTTGATATGTAGGAGTTATGCTTTAAATTCAGTGGCTGAATTTTGAAACATAAATCTCTCTTCTCCCTGCTGCCACCCTCCATGGTAACCAGTTCCTCCTTGTTTCATCCCAAATAAGCTGCTCATATTTACTAATATTTTTAGCCTGCCTAGGCAAACAAATGTCAGCTCAAATTAATGCCCAGTACTCAAGGATATTATCATGTACTTTGTTTCTGTAGATGTGCTTTCAAGCAAAATACTAGCATATTGTGAGTAGGTTTTTTGGTAAAATAGGTTCTATCTGTTTGTACAGTGTTAAATTATTTTTCGCCACCATATATTGGTTTAACAAGAATATATATCACCTCTGAAACTGCAGGTGAATAGGGCAGATGCATCCTTGGAAAATTCATGTAGGTATATATAAATAATTAATATTTACATAGCTTTATTCATCTGTTGTTGTGGGGGGGTTCGGGGTTTTCTTTTCAGTCAAAATATTCTGATTCTGTGCTTTTTTGAGACTACACCTGTTATAGACTGAGGTTAACAGGGAAATTCATATAATTTTAATGGAGAGAAATCAATTCCATACAGTATCAAACCTAAAATATCCATTTTAATTGAGAAGTATTATTCATTACTTTAAGCTTTAGAACTCTTTTTAAAGTATAAACGTATTTTTTTGTTGTTGTTGTTGTTGGTTTATTTTTCAATACCCTCCTATAGGGAGTTAATATTTGACCTTTTCCATTTGAGTTCTTTTAATTTTTCTCCCTTCTGTTATCTTTGCTAGGCTTATTTTTTTCCATTTGTTTAGTTCATTTAATTCTCCCATTTCTGTTTTTAACTCCATTCCAGTTTGGTTTTCTGAGATGTTTAAAAGCCCAGTACTTGAGTTTCTGACAACTATAGTTAGTGTCAGCTCTCTTTTTCTTCTTGTGCTGAACCAGCTTTTAAAAGCCACACCGGCTCTCTCAGCAGGTGACTGCTGACTTGTACTGCTGGAAAATCATGTCTTTCCAGACAGTCGATGCCAGAGGAGGAAAGCTGCCTTGTGGCAGTTTTAATGACCTAAATTGAACTGGTACAATTGGGTGAGGAAAGCTTGTGCATTACACAGCTGATTAAGAATTGCATAATCTATAATTCTATTGCACCAGAGACTGCCAAGTGACTCTCCATGTCAGTAAATGAGGACAATATATTTAGCAGCACGGAAATTCACACTTGAGGCTGTTTCTCAGTGTTTTACAGTTCCCATATTTTTCACCAAAACCTATTATATCTGACAAAATAAAAGAATATCAAAAATGTATATATTAAAATCAAGAGGGAACCAAGTTGCCATTTATCTTTATTTTCTGACAATAAATCATTGGAATTTTATTCCCATGGTACTAATTAAGAGTGTTCTAAAGAAGTGACTTAAGTCATAACTCCGTGGCTCTCAAAGCAGTCTGCTGGGGAATATCCTCTGATTTCAAAGTATATTGTAGACTTTTTTTACTTTTCTGCTAAGAAGAAATATTTTTAAAGATTTTTAAACTATTTTCAGAGTACTTAGGTTACATTAGGTGATGTTAGTGCACTTAGTTTCTTCTTTATTCTCTTTTGGCCATTATAGGAAAGTTTCTTAGATGGAAAAGCTCGCCTGTACAAAAGTGGACATGATACAGGAAGACATGTAGAGGGATAAGGATGAGGGATTTTGGCTGAGTTGTTTACACGTTTACAGAGGAATAGGAGAGAAAAGAACATGTTTCTCCAAAAAATTTACAGCTTTATTTCAATTCCACAGGAGTGGAATATAAAGAGTGTTTTTTAACTGAGAGGAACTGTTTGTTCTTCCTTTGCTAGTCCTTTCCTGCCATGTAGGGCAGATTGTTAAGTTCCATACTCATAGTACCGAAATCCCTATCCAGCCCTTCTTATTCAAGTAGAGCTGTCACTGATTTCAATGGCCACTCTGCCTGATTAAAGAGAATTGAATACAGCCCTGAAGCAATGGTGTTTTGTCCTTGTCTTTGCACTTCTGGCCCTTAAACGTTACTTTTAAAGAGCTTGAAGCAATACTGGCACCAGCAGTGTTTCAGGTGAAAAAGCAAAAGGATAAAAAACAGTATCATGCGCTGTTTCAAGTGCTACTGCAAGAAAACCCAATGTGCATCACATTGAAATAATGGAAAAAATGAAGAATGCACAGAAATATTTTTCAACTTTCTGCAAATTTTAGATACATTAGATTTTGATCTTTGTTACTTCCATTTACATTCATACAAATATGTTAAGTGGAACAGCAGGCATATGTTTATTCCAAAGTTATAACCATTGCATTGCTAAATCCATTCCAATATTGGCAGAAAAATGTGACTATTTTTTTTTTTTTTAATTGCCACACCAGAATTACTAAATAAAATGTCAATGATACTCCGTATATAAAGAGCTGAGGCAGGGATTCTTAGATTTAAGAGCAAAGCTCTTCACAGTATTAACTGACAAATATGATTAAATAAAGATTTGAATTGAACTTTTCAATATTTGAACACAAAGGTCCACAGCCGTTGGACTCATATGACTAAATATAAATAACATAAATTGGGTCCAGCCCTCTATAGTCTTTTTGTCGTCAAGTAAAAAATATCTGATTTTACTATTGGATTAATACAATTTAGGTCTCTGCTTTCAGGTAGAAATGTCACTA
This sequence comes from Cyanoderma ruficeps, assembly GCA_008694505.1. NCBI lineage: Eukaryota > Metazoa > Chordata > Aves > Passeriformes > Timaliidae > Cyanoderma > Cyanoderma ruficeps. Next base: position 4,588,089 of record VZDJ01000302.1, read on the forward strand.
TATGTATAGAAAACAGACTATCCTGACTATTACAGGGATGAACCATGTAATTTCAATCAGACAAACATATTTAAAATACATGTGTTGCTATACGTAAATGCAGAATCTTACCTACAGGATATGATTTCATCTTAGGCAGTAAGACTGTTAAAAATAATAAATAATCTAACATGCTTGTTTCTCCTCTTCTGTTCTTCCACTTCTCAAACAACTCCAGCTCAGTCTTAGAAGTCCCTGGCAGAGGAGTTTCCGTGTCCCAGATTTTACCTTATACTGATCACCCTCGGGCTACCTCTTATTTATTGGACAAAGTACTGTTCTTGTCATCTGCTTTATATATTAAAATTATACCTTAAAACATGTGTAATGGTGTTTTCAAAACAAATCTATGTCTATCATTTAATTCAAAGCATAGAGAAGACATTAAAAAAAGGGTCAAATCAACATGTGCACATTCTTCCTCCTCCTTTATTTTTTTCCCTTCTTCTTTTTTTAATTTTTTTTATTCCTTCCTTTCCTTCCTCTTTTTTTTTTTTTTTAAGTATGTTAAAAAATCTACTTGGTAGCATATCTACTTGGGAACATCAAGGCAAGTGTATATTTTTTTTTTCCAATTCCAGCCTATTTCCTTTAATATACACTCAGCTTTAGCTTGAATCCTTTGTTCAATGCTCTCTTTCTGTTTAGACCAGAAGGATAGGTCAAAGGTCCTGATTCTGGAAGCTGATATAGAGCTATTTTGACAGAATGAAACTAAACAGAAAATAAATTTCCCACTGGGATACCTTATTCCCTCAACAGTTTTCCCTTGTTTTAAGGATCTAAGGAGATAAACCAGCACCTAAATGAGCTAGATGTGCTCCATACCTTCAGTCAGAATACTATCACTTCAATCTATCTGGTTTTCCTATAAAACCCACACAGAGACTACTTGACTTTTTTAATATTTGGAAAATTTAGCAAAATAGTGAATTCTGACTTTGTGTTCTCCTCCAATAAGTTTTTTTTTTTATGTCTTGATCATCCCATCAAATTAAGCCATCACAACTCAATTTATTTCCTCCTTTATTTTTAATGCACTATTTTTTTTAGCAAACCCAGAAAAAGAAAATAATAACTTGCGCATTGCAACATGGATTCGTGTTTCCCAAATCATATAACCATTCACAAAGCTGGTTGCAATTTACAGACTGGTGTGTTGTGGGTAACAGTATTTCTACTGGAAGAATGTTTTTATGTATCACTCAGCAGAATACAGTTAATAATACATTGGTTAGCATTTTGAATAATTTTAGCAAAGGAATAATTTTAGCACTATAAATTTACTTGAGATGAGTTTTCCCCAAAAGATCTTCTTTATGGGTCTGCTCATAAACTCATAAACTCATTACCTATCTTATTGACATACCTCTCTAACTTTCTTTTCATAGTAAATATAAAGCAAAATGAAGTAAAATAAAAAGGTGCTTTCCTAAGTGAAAACTTGGAGTTGTTTGTAGAATGCATTCTAAAAAGCTCTTTCAATTGAAGCTTATTTAATACACCTGGTTTGACTGGAATTCATACTAGAGATTTGGTAAAAACCTGCACATTTCTGATCTTCTACTTACTTTTTCCTCATCATTACATTATCTCTTTCCTCTGCTTGATTCCTTTTGACTTCTTTTTTTCTCAAACCTGGTTTACCAAGACTGTATGCTGATGGATATATTTGTTAGAAGTAATATTTCCTTAATTACACTGAAAAGTTTATCAGCTGATGCACCTTACATGTATATTTCTCTTTCACAGATAAAAAATTTTGGCAGCTCTAGACATCCCATATTAAAATTAGTCTGCTTCCTTTTCAATTTTCAGTTGACAGTTCTACTGACAAAAAGTTTTGTATGTTAATCATCAAGTGTGTGACTTTATATCTGTACTACCCATATTTAATTTAATGTCTATTACCATGATTCTCAAGATCATCAGGTTCTTTCTACTTTATTTCTAACCACTGCTTGATGATGTTTCCAACACAGTGTCTTTGGCAAACTTCATTATTAGTTTTCTAATATCCATGCCAATATCACTAATGAAATTATTAAATAACAGTGATCTCTGAGCTGATCTTTGATTTGTTGGTAGCCAGTCTGATACTTTTCTGTTTTAGTTTTTCCTATTTGCATCCTCTCTGTTGCAAGCTGTCTATTCACCCTATAATTCCTCTATTAATCTCTGGATTTTCCTCTTTGTAATATTTCCAGTTTTGTGCCACAGTAAACTCTTGACTGAATCACCAACTCACAGAACTGTTAGGGTTGAATGGGGTTTCTGGAGATCATCTGGTCCAGCACCCCTGCCAAGGCAGGGTCATCTAGAGCAGGTGACAAAGGAATGCATCCGGGTGGATTTTGAAAGTCTCCAGAGAGGGAGACTCCACAACCTCCCTGGACTGCCTACTGAGCACTCAATGTTAAGTTATTCCTCCTGTTGAGGTGGAATTTCTTGTGTTTTAGTTTATGGCCTAGACTTATCCTGTTGCTGGACACCATTGAAGAGTCTGGCACCTTCCTCTTGGCATCCACTTTTGAGATATTTGTATGTATTGATGAAATCTGCTTTCAATCTTCTCTTTTCCAGACTAAACTGGTCCAGGACCTAAAATCTTTCCTCGTAAGAAAGATGTTCCAGATTCCTTATCACATTTATGGCCATCCAGTGAACCCTCTCCAGCATCTTCTTGTTTTTCTTAGACTGTGAAGACCGGAATGGATATGGATTCCAGATATGGCCTCACTAGATGAATTAGAGGGAGAGGATCACCTCCCTCAACCTGCTGGCCACACTCTTCCTGATGCACCCCACAAAACCATTGACCCTCCTGGCCACAAGGGCACATGACATACTGAAATTCGCGTGGATTTGGTTTATCACCTTCTTTTTCTTTTTTTTTTCCCCATACAACAATGACTTTATGGAGGAATCTTGTTATATTAATCTGTCATAATTCACATTTTCAAACTTGTGTTGCACATTTTCTCAATTTCTGTACTCCTCTGTGTGTTATCTTCTTCTTCAAAGTCTTCTTAACAGTCCAGGAGTTTAAGTCTTACTAAGATCAAACATACTGATATCTAATGGCTCAGATCATAATTTTCTTGATTGAAAGAGAAGATAGAAAGTTTTCAGGGTCTCCATCTAATAATACCTTCCTGAGATAATGAAATTGCAAAAATCATCTGCTATTAAGACTTAAATTTCCGTTTTCTATCACCTTAATGACTTAAGTGCCTTTTCTCTGCTCCTTTTAACAACTTCCATGTTTGCAAGTGATTTGCTTTTGCTATTGGTGTAATCCTTTTACATGGCAATATCTTGCTAATTTTGGTCGTTTTTTCCCCTGGGACATATTTTTTTTCCAGCAGAAACAACCTCCCCTTGTCTCTGAAGAAACTTCACTTGGCCTGGCAGCTTCCAGTTTTAAAATCATGGAGCATAGAAACTGACAAAAAAGAAATAAGAACAATCCATCCTTCTGCAATACAGACGTTTGATAATATTATAATATTTCAGGAAACTCCAGGCATTCCTGAAAACTCAAAATCTGTTTCTCCATACCCTCAAAGATTTTAGTTATCATTTTACCTTTTAAGTTTGAACACTTTGGATTTGGCTTTGGCTTTATTTTAATTTGTTGTTGTTGTTAATAAAAGTTTAGTTTCAGTTATTAACCTTTCAACTCTGTAGTGCTCCTAAAATAAAGACAGCTGGTTTTGTTCCTTTAGTTTGCTGAAAAAATGTATAAACTTCTTCCCCGTGAATGTCTGGGCAATAATTGAAAATATTTCTCAATTTGAAGCTTAAATGAAAGAAGGATTAGTTTTAAAAACAACTTATTAAGCTTAATGGGGAAATTTCTCCAGCTTTCCCCAGAGTTTTCCAGGCAGATTTTTCTCTCTTCCATACTATTGAGTATTTTGTGTCTGGCCATTTCTCCTATTCTAAGTGACCACACTATTGTGACATTCCTTTCTCTTTTTTTATTTGCTAGTTAGACTTTCTCCTGTATTGCTGATCTTAAGTGAGTATGAATCTTTTTACTTGATAAATTAAAAGCTTGTTTGGCTTTAGAATGTTGTTGGATAGCTGTGCTCACAAAATAAAAGAGCACTAACAATGATATGAATTAAATGTTCATTTTGACATAGTCACATAAAATGTTCCTTATGTAGGACAGGTGTATTTTGAAAGGATATATTAATATGAAATCTGTGTTACAGAAACCTTTGCTTTAAAGTTGAGAAACCTGCTTAAATTTTTTGTCAAGGTTTAAAAAAAGTAAAGAATTAAATATTGTTCTGTATCAGTCTGTGAAACATGAGGTCTATATGCTGCTAGGACATGATTGACAAATATAATGAATCCCTTTAACACCTCATCTATTCAACCAACCAGGTGTTTGCAACCAGAATTTTGAAATAACAAATAATGACAAGCGTAAGAAGTTTTCCACATATTAACTGCAGCAAGATGATGGAAGACAGATAAAAAAAGATGATTTTTTTTTTGGTAAAAATCTCATCTAAGAAGATATGTATGACATTAATTATGCATAAGGAAAACCATTGAAAGTAATTTTTTAGATTCAAGCTGTTGAATGACTGAACTCCATCTTTCCATTTGGTTACCTGCATGCCAATACTTTTATTTGTTGTTTGTTTGAATAAAGAATGAGTCTTTGTTCAAGGTATGCGAACATTTTGAAGAGACAGATGTAGTTTGGGGAAGCCAAGTGTGACTAGGAAATAACAAGCCAAACTTTTGAGCTGCTCAACTAGAGCAAGAGTGGAAAGGCTTGAAATAGACAACAGCTCTATCTCCAGATTCCTCTGTCATTCACACCTGACATGTAAAATATTCTCTGTGGGGTAGTCAGCTTCACATTGAGATGATGAGCTGGCCATGTACATGGTGTTCAGGGTCACTTAAGCAAACATCCAAGGTATGCTGAAGATAAGATTTATGGAAGTTCATAGGAGAGCTGATGATGATAGTAATAGAAACAATAAGAAGAGAACAAAACAAATTTTGTAAAATAATCATACCTTAGTGAAATGACAGCATGAATGTTTTTAGTTTTCTAAAACTCAGTTATTAGAGACTAAGCAAAGTCTGGAACAAATTTCAGTCTACCTATATATGGGCTAAAAATACCTATGACTGTTTGGGTTTTTGGAGAGTTATTTGTTTGGGTTTTGTACTTTATAGCTATGTAGGAAGTGCCTATTTTCTAAGAATATTAGGAATACCAATGTACTTTTAACATAGGACATCACTAGTCTTACTAGACAATTTGAACAAATGAATCAATAGATTACTCTACATAAATTACTTTCTGTATGTTGTTACATTGTCTTCCTTTAGTGTTGTATTTTGAGATGAACTTTTAGAGCTTTAATTTTTTTTTTTTGAGAGTTAAAGTGTTAAGTGTATAAATAAAGGAGGAATTGGTTCACTTCTTCACTGGAAACAGGATTAGTAAAAATATTCAATGGTTCATTGAATATCTTATAGGCTTTCTGGAGTTTTTGTTTTCAATGTCGGTACCATAGGTCTTTAGTGTCTTCCTGAAACAAGGATTAGATAAATTTCTTTTCCTATAATTGCTGGAAAAAAAAAATCCCCAAAAACATAATGCTCAGCTGGCTGCTGATTTACCTTGATATCCTAATTGCCTCATGGGGTGTTCTAACAGTTCATGGAGGTTAATAGGATACAGTAGTTCTTTATGGTGCACAGGGACCTTTTACTTTGTTGTAGAATGACCCTTATACCTGCCATTGAAGAAATCAAGAAGTTAGAACTCCAACTGAAAACACTTGGGGTCACAGTAAGGCTACAAGAAGTCTGTATTTTAAGACTGAAGAGCTGCTGGAAAAGGCACTGTTAAAAGCTTATTATTCAGGAGTCTTTCTAATTCTTCTGGCTGGAGAGTTTTTGGCAATTCTGTGCTAGTATTCATCAATATTCTTCAAAGAAAATAAATGGGAACATTAAAATTCTTCCTGTTTTTATATTAGGAAAAGGCTAAGGGAGAAATAACCTTGAGGTGTAGCTTTCAAATTCCACTTGGAAAAGGAAAGGGAAAAAAACCCACCAACCCTGAATCTAGCTATCTTCTACATCCTTTAAAATCTAAGATTACTATGCATTTAGAATAAGCACAATGCAAAACAAAACAAACAAACAAAAATTGTAACATGTTGAACTGCTGAAAACAATGTTTGAGTGTTTTTATTTATGTCTCAATGTAATTTATAAATTATTAAATATTTGCGATATTTGTTTTATGTTATAATGAGTCCCTTTATTGCTTCTTCTTAAGCATTTCAACATCACAGTATTTTATCTAATTTTTCTTTCAGAGCTGAAAGCAAAACAAAAGGAATACCTGACATAAATTCCTGTAGTATTTACTTTCTTCTGGTTCCCTTTTTTCACTCCACTACTTCCATTTCAATAAAGTTGACATCATTTGGGCATTACTTTAATTTCAATATTCAATATCTTATCAAAATTAAAATTCAATAGAGTTTCCCCAAATGCAACAATTCGGTAGAGTACATGTGCATGAAGTTCAGACACATTTTCTTAAGCATCAAGCAATGAAAGACTACCATTTGGGAATTAATGATTTAGGATATATATATGGCTGAAAAGAAGGTTTTATTTGCTGCGTTCGTTTTGGGCGGTTTTTGGGGTTTTTTTCTGTATTGTGTATGCACAGTTCATGTTTATGAATGAGTTTTAAACAAATATTATTAGTACATTGAAAAAAAACCCTGAAAATAAGGAAGTTGCTGTTATTCTAACTCTTTGGGACTAAATACCTCAAATGCATCCTTTTAATAAAAATGGGTTTTTAATACACCTTAGAAGCTGTGGGTATAAGTGATGAAATACACTGTGGAAACATGGACTTCTTTGCAAATCATTTTCACTTCTTCCACTGTATTTATTTTTGTATTTCAACACTACAAGTTAGGATTTTCTACTAGTAAAGTTCATGGCTGGGGAATTGATTTTCAGGGGAATACTGGGTGCAAAAGACAGGGACATGTCTGTTAATTATCAGGAAGCAGATAGATATAACTGTAGGTCAGAAAGTATTACAAATGATCCCCTGAGAAAACCTGTTAAATGAATGATGGGGAAAAATGTAAAATAGCAAAACTTTCTTTATGGTCTTTCTCATTGAAATTTGGCTGTTGGAACACCAATGGATGATGCATAAATCACTACATGGGTAGTGCCAAGAGACTCCTAAAATATCCATGGTTTAGTGAGAGAAGTTAAAGACAAAGACAGACTGAAATAGATTAACACTTCCATTTTCTATTTTAAACAGAATCTTCTGTTTTGCTGCCACATGAATCCCAGTATTTGATATCTCTCTATTGGAAACAGCAGAAGCTGCTCTTATTTCAAAGCGGTCCCTTGCTGCATGTTACCTTTTAGGTGTTGTTTAAGGTTCACAAAAGTCTTGTGTGTTGCATATGTTCTCTGACTGAAGATGTCTTATCTGATGATTTATTGCTTTTAACACTTCCCAGTGCAATACCTATGGCACCTTTCTTAATTAACTTAGTCTGATGATGTTTGTCAGAGATAGGAAAATAACACCATATCTAATCAGGTAAATCTGAAACCCTTTAAAATTTTAGTAATTTCTATTTCTTTTCTAACTTTCATTTTGCCAACCACAACAGAATTCATCTCACTTAACCTTAGCCTTGATAAATTGATTGTTTAATCTTAGCTCCATCTAGAGACAATGAAAAGAGATAGAAATGTTTCAGAGTAATTTCTTCTGCCTACTCATGTAGTTAGAGTAGCTTCTCTCAGTGAAGGAAGATCCTGCTAAGCTACATAGGTATGTCGTGGGCCAACCTTGGCTGGCTGCCAAACCTACATCTAGATGCTGTCTTAAAGAGTGCTGCAGAGAAAATAAGATGCAAAAACTTGGGATAAGGATAGGGAGATCTCTTACCAATTAATGTCATGCGCAAAGTAGTCTCAGATTTTGGAGATTTAATTAAGTATGTTGTCACTTAAAATAGATTTGGATAACAGCAAGCAAAAAACATTTCCACCCTGTTCATTCCCAACTCTCTACTTCCTGTCTCATCCCAGCTGACATGTAACTAGCCATCAGTAACAACTCCTGTCTGCCACTTCATCCTCAAGTCCTCCCTCCTGTAGCTTGGGCTCTCCATTGTCCTCAACCTTTCTGGAGTACCTAAATTCTCTGATGTAGGGCACTCCATGCGTATGGATATCTACTCCACCATGCACTTCCCTACAGGCTGAAGATGTCCTCTTATTCTCTTCCTTCTCTGACCTTGGTGTCTGCAGGGTTGTTTTCTACACTTTTTGTTCCATCCTCCCTCTGTTTGTGTTTTAAACCCTTTCTTGAATACATTTTCTGTGGGGTGTCCCCAGGTGAGCTGTGGCCTGTTGTTGCTAGTCGAGGCTGGGCGTGTCCCACTTTAGGGACAGAAAGAGCAGGCCAGAAGCATCGTGAGGGGGAACAAACTCTCCTTCTTTATTTACAATTTAACTACTTTATACATTTGTACAGAGGTCTAGAGATTGGCTACAGAGGTCGTCACCTCTCAACTTGGATGGTGGACATCACCACAAATTATTTCTTCTCTCAGAGGAGAAGAATGCAAACATTCTAAGAATAAACATTGTTTACATGAAGCTACGTGAGAAAACTTCTGCACAGAGACAGAAGGCAGAAAACTCAGGGCAACAGCCTGTGGTGGGTGGGTTGGATTCGGCTTGAACCATCTGTGTCTGGCATGGGGCAGCCCTGGCCTCTCTTCAGAGAGCCCCTCTGCAGCCCCTTCTGCCAGCAGCTTCCCAACTATGCCCCATACAACACAGTATCTTTATGGTTAAAGATAGGTGACGGGACAAAAATTTCTGAGGTAGAATACTTAAAAATATATTTAGGCCAATTTTTTGGAGGACACTCTAAAGGACCATATACTGCATGTGTATAGCACATGCAAATCTCCACAAGGAGATGATTCAACCCAGTTTAGAAGTTTTGGTTAATGTATTTATTTTGCATGTAGGTGATTGTTCATATTCAGTTTAGATATGTATTTTATTTTTTTAAAATTATTGATTTAAATATTACTAGTACTATATATTATAAACAGTCAGTTTAAGGAGATTAACAATGAGGTTCAGAAGCTCAGAACTCAGTTTTTAAGGTCTGCAACATAGGCCTTAGATAAAATTTTAGTATAGAGACTTGATTTATTTGGATGTCAAATGAATACTGGAATTATTAGATATACGAGGAAGAAATTCTTTACTTTGAACTTGGTGAGGCACTGAAACACATTGCCCATCATGGCAGAAGCGATCAAGGTCAGGTTGGATGGAGCTTTGAGCAACCAGATCTAATGAAACATGTCCCTGGTGATGGCAGGGGTTGGGATTACAGCATAGAATCATACAATTGTTAAGGTTGGAGAAGACCTCTAAGACCATTGAGTCCAGCTATCAGCCTAGCACCACTATGTTGACCACTAAACCACATCCCCAAGTGTTGCAGTCACACACCTCTTGAACACTTTTTTCCTAATAACCCATCTAAACCTGACCTGGTGCAACTTGAGGACATCATCTGATCTTCAATGCCCCTTTCAACCCAAATAATTATTTGACTCCATGATTCTGTGATTTTTGCAGATGAGCAAATCTGTTTCTTCAAATACTGTTTCTTCAAACAGCATAGAAAAAAATGGAAATTATCATCAGAAAGGGAATTAATATATATCATAGAGTTGCTTAACCTTTTTAGAGTTTCTGATATAAAGACAATGTTAAAAACCACAAAATTGGTGACTAGTACATTCAAAGATATGGTATAACCTGTTGCATGTTTAAGAAGATCTGCACTAACGTACGATTTTCTAAATAGTTTCTTCACATCCTCAAGAGGAACATTTCCAGAATAAAGCCATCTTAAAACACAAATTCAGCTAAAATATTTAAAATAATTTTTTTAAAAAGTGTCTGTGGGTAAGAATACTGCTGAGGATAACCACCACTTGCTCATTAAAACAAAACTTTAAAAAAATTCTTAATTATTTAGAAATATGTGTCATTCTTTTTGGACTGTATTAAACTCATAAAATATCCCCAACTAATTCCCGTGCTAATATCAAAACTGATAAGGAATATTTTATACAGTCCTTCATTAATGTTGTGGAAAATGTTGAATAAATAATATATTCCTTGCTTTGTTGGAAGTATATTTGCTAGGGAAGATTGGTGATGGCAGCTCAAGGTATAAAAGCTTTTGATATATCAGTCTGCAGTTTTTTTCTTCATCTCTTCCATCTTTAAAAGCAGTATAAAAACATAAATAACAAGCGTAGGACTGGATGGCTCAAAGAATTACTAATCAGGATGAGAGCCAGTTCTTGCTTTCCTACAAATAGAAATCTATCTTGACTTGCTACCAGAGGTTGTGACTGCATAACAATTCAATGGAATATGCTTATTTGTTACACTTGTGATCTCAGCCTGTGGCACGGCCCTCACATATAAAATCATTCCATTGCTAGCTATATCAATAAAGTTGTCATGGACTGAATGGTATAGACACAGAATTGATGTTCTTTCCCCTCCATCTCGCAGGACAGTGGGGGAACCTTATGCTGCAGTTTCCCATGGTGCGTATACACAGTAATTCTTTTCTGAGGATGACAGGAAAATGTTTTCATGAACATGAAAATTCACCTGTGTTAAAGTGAAGAAGGCCAGTATGTTGGAGGAAGCTCTGACAGCAGAGGGTATTACAATAGTATTACAAACATGTCAGACTTCAAAGGATCTACATTAACAAGTCAGTCTCAAGCAAGACACCTCCTTTGGAAAGACTCTTTGGAATGAGTGCAGTGTAGCAGTCTAGCTGTGTCACATCTCATTTATATATTTGTTTCTTTAGTAGCTAACTTGATCAAAAATGTCTTCATTAACTTTGTTTTCTACTTTCATTTATTATATATGATTTACTCCATTCAGGTTAATATGTCTGCTCTTAATTAGTTTCTTGACTTTGCAACTGAGACTACCTACAACACAGAATTTTGCTGAATGCTTTCTGAAATGTCATGTGCATATCTCCATTGTCTAGGTTGATGGTCATATCCTCTGAGAATTCCAATGAGTTAGTGAGTCTTTACCTCCCTTTCCTTTCCTTAGATCATTTTAAAATAATGGCATTACGCTGGCTGCTCTCCAGTCATGTCAGATTTCACTTGATCTATTTTGAAGAGCTGAAGTACATAAAAATGTCTGCCAAAGCTTCTTCAATTTCTCTGCTTATTTCCTTAACCCTCTTGGACACACGCTATTTGGTCATGGCCTAATCAATTTTAGAAGCCATTTCACCATATAATAACCATATTTGACACATTCTGTACATATCCTAATTCCTAATCATCCACATCCATAAATATGATTTCAGATATAGTAAAATTATATACATACATACATACATACATACATATATATATATATGTATATACCTACTCTGATCCTTTATGAGGCCTTATAGCACCATTATATTGTATATCCTCGATCCCCTTATACTCTTCCTAGGGGATAGATTGAGAGCTCAGGTCTGGGCTGGCAAATTGGTTTTCAATTCAGAATTTCAATTAATTATGTGTTTCTTTCCTCCTATAGGGAGGAAGCAGCCTGCAATTGAATACCAGCTGATAGTTATTTGCTCCTTTATGACAATTTGACGACCAAGAGACATTCTCCTCAACGACCTGTAGACTGAAGGTTTGCAGTACCATTAGGGAAGGAAGAAGTACTTTGCTTCTCTGTATAGACGTGTCACAATCATCATGATTTTCTCTCGAAAGGGCCTCAAGAAGTTAGGTAATCTGTCCTCCTACCCCAGAGGGGGTTTTCTACTCTTAATATCCTTCAGTTATGGAGATCTCATAACCATCTTGAGCAATCTGTTCAATGCTTATTTAAACTTAAGACTTTCAATCTTTCCTTAATTTTTTAATATAATTCTTAGAAACAAAATGAAAAAATAATGTATGCTACTGCACACATTACCGCAGCTGAAAATCCTCTTAATGTTTCTGTGTGTGAGACACTGATTATGCCTAACAAAAGTTTAGAGACAGAGCCTGGGGCTGATCCTAAACACTTACAAGATCTATTTGATGTGAGTCGTCCCACTGAAATCAAGATGACAGCTGATTATGAATATTTTATATTGTCATCTACCAATACTTTTAGCTGTAAAAGCTTTCAGTATTGAGCAGTATGCCAGTTCTGAGGTACTTTTATGAATGCAACCCTGATCCTAGCTGGATCTTGTGCAGGAAGTGAAACTAGAGCCTTTGAATTTAACAGAAAAAGTTGGTACTGTCTGAATCACATTCTGAGTTATATCCACTAGAAAGCATTATTAGATTAGGAAATTTCTGTTCATGTTTTCTCTTCCTGATCACTGGACAAAGGCTAAAATTATGTCGACATGACTGCTTCAACCTAATGATAGATATTGAAAAAAACCCAAAGCAATAAAATTCGATGTTCCAGACATGAGTTGATATCATTTAATGATTTATAGCAAATAATGATCCAATGTGAAATGTCAGAGTCATGGAATCTTACACCAAGACAAAGGCTCCCTTCAGTTACTTCCCTAAAACCATAGGCCAAGACTGAACACCTGTGCATTTACAACAGGTCATCTGGTAAATGCTGACTCATTACTATCCTCTAACTTTTGTGATTATTTTTTGAAGAACTTCTGCTTGGGTTTAATATGGCAAAATGAAGATTTTGGCATTTAAAATCACAGAATCACAGAACCATTAGGTTGGAAAAGACTTTCAAGATCATCGAGTCCAACCCAGCCCTAACACCTCAACTAGGTCATGGTATCAAGTGCCACATCCAGTCTTTTTCCAAACACATCCTGGGATGGTGACTCCACCACCTCCCCAGGCAGACCATTCCAGTACTTTATCACTCTTTCCATAAAAAACTTTTTCCTAATATCCATCCTATATTTTCCTTGGTGCAGCTCAAGACTGTGTCCTCTTGTTCTGTCAGTTGCTGCCTGGAGAAAGAGACCAACCCCCACCTGACTACAGCCACCTTTCAGGAGGTTGTAGAGAGTGATAAAGTCACCTCTGAGTCTTCTCTTCTCCAGGCTAAACAGCCCCAGCTCCCTCAGTTTTTCCTCACAGGGCTTGTGCTCCAAGCCCCTCACCAGCCTCGTTGCCTCCTCTGGACGTGCTCAAGCATCTCAACATCCTTCCTAGACTGAGAGGTCAAGGCTGGAAACAGCACTCAAGGTGTGGCCTCTCCAGTGCTAGTACAGGGGAAGAATGACCTCCCTGTAAAGAGTACGATTCAGGTACTGGTTGCAGAGATCCACTTCTTCACTTCTTCACACTTGAGTGTGTTGGTCACACTTTAGTATGTGATAATTTTAAAGATTATTTTAAAAATAATTTTTAATAGCAGACATGGTACCCTGGAATTCCAAACTTTCTACAGAGACTGGCCCTTTAGAAAATTTGCCTCTGCCTCTAACATTGAAAATTCTAATGGTTACTGAGCAAGCAAATCATGATATTCCTTTGTTAAGGTAGGGAGAGGAAGCTACAATGATATATACTAAAATCTTTTTCCGTTTTCACTGATGACAGCTGATAAAAATACTTTCTTTCTAATTTTTACCCTGTTTTTACTTGTTCATGTCTTTCGCTATGTTAAGTCCCAGAGAAGAGGGCCACAACAGCATGCTCTTTTGTCTTATGTTGTTCCTATTATAACTTTAATTGTATAGGTCTGCGTAAATGACCTTTGTATTGCACTGCATTGCATTGCAAATTGCAGCCTAAGTCATTGTTATGCTTCCCAATTATATGCTGGAAATCAGTTGTCACACTTTAAGAAAAACGCTTCCAGAGCCCTATCAGAGCTCATATGAGGGCTGGACATATTGTCATTTGTTACATTAAAATTTTAACAGTTGTGTAAAAGACAAGGGTATCAGTCCAAACATACCAAGAAATTTATGTGATCACACACGCTGTGTATCTGCAGTCGAGATCTGTTCCATAACCTTTCCTGGCACTGAGGGCAGGCTGACTGCCAAGAGGCTGTTGTTCCCCAGATCTTCCTTCCAATCCTCTTTGTGGATGGACATCATATTTGCTAACCTCCAGTCAACTTGGACCTTCCTGCTTAGTCAGGAGTGCTGATAAAGATTTGGAAGTAGAGGTGAGCTACCAGCTCCCTCAGTACCCTTGGGTGGATCATATCTGACCTCATAGACACTTGTGTTTAAGTAGCATCTCACTGACCTTTTACCTTCAGAATCTGGGGGATTCATTCTGTTCCTCATCTCTGTTTTCCAGCTTAGGAGGCTGACCAAGGGAACTGGTCTTATTATTATAGACTGAGGCACAAAAAACATTAAGTACTTCTACATCTTCCTCATCCTTGTTACTCTGTCTCCCTATTTGTTACCTATTGCACCTATTTGTTACATATTGTACCCCTCTCCCTTACCCTTGCCCAGAGACTGTTCCTGATTGGTTTTCCCTTCCTGTCTTTGTTACCTGCCAATCTTAGGTTTTGTTACATTCCCTCCTGCCAGTTACTCACAGGTCTGTCCCCCAAGACCAGCACCTTTGAAGGGAGACTGTCCGTGACTGGCTGAAACCTAAGTCCTCCTCTCCCACCTCCCCTGGATTTGCTATTGTTCATGTATGTTATACCTCCAGCCACACCCCTATAGGTTGATGTTTGTACCCACCTCTGAACTAACCCCTGAATAAAAACCCCCTGCATCTCAGGATCGGGGTCTCTCAGAGACACCAGTCCTGGGGTGAGAGGTTCCCTGGCTGTCCCTCAATAAACCCAAGTTCTACCCAACCTCTGAGAGTCCCATCTCTTTCGTCGTCCACCATGGTGGGCGTGGCGGAGTGGTCGGTCACAGAAGACCCCAGGGCATTGTCGTGGAAGTCGGGGCTGGTCAGGCAAAGTGACCCACCGCGACAACCTTCAAGGCTGGTAAGGAAGGCAGTAATTGGCCTGGCACACAGGAGTCTTGAGGCTGGTACTGAGTAGAAGTAGAAATATGTCTTATTTTATTTTTCTGCTTGCTTTACAGGATCTTCAGCCCTAACAGTGACAGGACAGGAAATGAAGAGTGACTCACTTGGTCACAGAGAATGGCTGCTTGCTTCATAAACTAGTGTAAGTTATACTAACCACATTACCAGGGGTGTGGAGCAGGGGAATACTGGCCACATGTGGACTCTCCTAGGGTCCTAGAACTGACGGAAAGAATTTTTTTCAGAAGACAGACATAGCAAATTACCATCCCAAGCTCTTTGACAGAAGGAATCTTATGTTTAAGATAATGATTTCTTCCTACTCATTTTGATTCAATTGAGATAATTTTTACACTTTTTAGATAGTAGAATTTGCTTATTTGTTATTTTCTTGACTTGCAATTCAATATAATATCTGAATTTACTATGTGTGTTCTGCTTTAAATGCATTGGGTATTTGTTCTTTGCTGTCTTTCTTCTCTCTGTAACAGGTTTTGTTTTTTTACCAAAAAAATCAGACTATCAAAAGATAACGCTATGCTGTCTTGGACCACTGGATGTTGTGGGCTGATAATTGCTGCTCACTTCTTAATACGAAATAATTAGTCAGAGCCATACATAATATAAATAAAGATTTTGCCAGTAAATCTGGCAAGACATTTGGATGTCTTTACTTTTTACAGTACACTGAGGCATAAATCAAATTTTGTAGTGCTTGTAAATAATCGATAGCAAGCTAACTGATGGCATGCAATTAAGTGTTGGAGGCTTTTTTTGTTATTGTTGTTTGTTTGTTTTGGTTTTTGTTTTGGTTTCTTTTTCCTGAAAGAATAAATATGTGATCATTGGAATCTGAAATTCATTTGGAAACTAACTTACTTAGAAAATTGTTGTAATGTCTGGATTGGCTGTTATTTCTTTAAAAATACAAAAACCAAACCAACCATGAGAAGGGTTTAAAGATTGTTGGGACAAGATGGTAGAAAGACAAGATTGAGAACAGTAGTGGACATCATTTTTGTCTACTTCACTGATCTCTAAAATGATCCAAATATCTCATGAGTACATTATGTACAATATGTACATTATCATACTGTTTTTACTACCTTCACCGAATGAGGAAATCTGACAAAATTTCTTATATAAATCACATTTTAATCTGAAAACATAAAATTTGCTCCTTCAACATTTATATTGAAAATACTGGCAGGATTATATGTAAAGGGAGATTTCAGACTTCTGCAGTTTCAGCAGTTATTTAACAGTGTTGTGTACTTTATCCTGTCTTTGACTCCTGCTATGAAGATATGCATTTGATTTGTTCCTATTAGGCTCATGAACAGTATAGGAAAAATGTCAAATTTACAACAATAAAATTCATTTAGTTAGGTACACAATCATTCATCTTAATTATGTCTGACACCTTCAGCATTATAAAATCAGTTTCCCAGAAGAAGAGAAACTCACATTCTGTCTCCTTTAGGGATCCTTCATTGAAGGTGACTAGTTATTTCAGTCTTCTGAGGAAGCTAATAGTGTAGTCGAAGCATTGGGGGAAAAAAGAAGTATTCATGTATTCATCAAGGGCAGGGAAATACTACACTGTCATGCATGATAACCATAATTCCTAACCAAACTGCTTTTTTGGATTGCAGTTGTTACAATCAGGTCTAAACCCAGAAGAGTGAAGAAAATTAAGTCTGTGTATAAAATGGAAAGAACTTTGTAGATTCAAAATATACACAAAAAATGTGATTAAAACCAAAAAAGGTTAGATGTTGGTGCAAAAAAGTTGATGTAGTTTATTTAATAGTAAAAGAGGCAGAGAGAAAGAAAGAGAAGAAATAGAAGTGTGGGTGGGGGTGGGGGACAGGAGAGAGTGACAGGGGTTAGATGGAAGCATATCACCCATCCGAGGGCCCCAGCCATGTCTCCTTGTTCCCCTCCATCTGATCTTCTTGCTGGTGACAGTCTCCTGTGGCCATCTTGCAGAGCTACACTGTCACACACATGCTGCCACACACCGAGGAGTGGAGAATTCCACTTTGGGAAGGGTTGATTCACACTTTGGGAAGGTTGGAAGGCTCAGGGACCCTCCCTTGCAGGGGGCCCTTGCAGCACTG
Source organism: Cyanoderma ruficeps (assembly GCA_008694505.1). Taxonomy (NCBI): domain Eukaryota; kingdom Metazoa; phylum Chordata; class Aves; order Passeriformes; family Timaliidae; genus Cyanoderma; species Cyanoderma ruficeps. Next base: position 4,605,391 of record VZDJ01000302.1, read on the forward strand.
AGGGTCTATTCCATCATCTCTGGTGCTCTGGTGCAGGGTCTGGGGACCCCTTTGGGGGCCCTTTGCTGGGCCATGACACCCCTGTGGCTGTGGATGGGCCTTTCCCGGGTGAAGGCCCCTCAGCCGGGCTCCTCTGCACAGGGAGGGTGGGTGGCCACTGCCTCTGACCTGAGGCCACTGCCTCAGCCTGGCAGCTGATAGCCACGGGGCTGTCATCTCCTCCCTGGGGTGCTAAACTTGTGCTTTGTGAATGTCCCCAGCCCTGAGCTGTCACTTTATCTTATCTTCATCAAGGAACAGTGTAAAGCCTCAGTCAGGAGGCCTATTCAGGGCATGGTGGCCTTCTCTGCAGCTTTTGTAATACAATTTTAAAAGACATTCATAAAAATGTTTAAGCCATAAACTATATTTCGGTCTCTGACAGTAGTAGACTATAGTACATAGGATTTTGAAGCAAGGGATGTATAAAATGTAACAAAAGGCAATGCTTTACACCTTTTGCCTTCATTGAAATGAACAATAGCTTGTCAGTAAACTCAGTTACTATATTAGGTAATTAATTATTTTTCTGAGGTGTTTATGTAATTTATACTATCATTTATATTATGCAAGGAAAAAAAGATGATGAAACCATTAAAAAGAAAACCCCTCTAAGCATCTTGATCATCTTATATCACTAGTTATATGATCACTAGTTATAACCAAATTAAGACACATTATCATATGCATAATATGAAATTAAATCAATTTTTACCTTGACAAACAAATAATGAAATAAACCCATTATTATTACAACTATCATTAATGTAGAATTGTCACATTGTAGCACTTACACAATGAATATTTTGCTATTCATAAAATGATAAGTAAAATTCCTAAGTCAGATGCCATATCAGATGAGGCACTAAATATGACCTCTGTCTTTCAGTCTTTCCCCCTCAAAGATAGTAATACAAGAGGATGGAAAAATCTCAATTTTAAAATCTGACAATTTGTGGACGATAGAAGATGTAATGCAAATTTGAATCTTAATAAATGCTGTAATATACATACATAGTATGTATACATAGTATTCATAAACATTAGGCTACAAAATCTCTACAAAATATATATATCTCCCTCAAAACATTTAGAAGAAAACCACATTCAGAAGAGTACTAGGAATAAAAACGTTTCAGGTATTGTGCTGAACTCATGTCAGAGGTGATCTTTATCTTACAGAGACAAAATGCAAAAAAACCCTCCTGCTTTTGTCTTTCTCTGCTTAACATTTCTGCAGAATATAAGTTTTTTTTAACTAATTTATTTAGGGAGACAAGTGAAAATGATCTGCAAATGATTTTGATTAAGAGATCGAGTGGTTCTGAAATGACAGAAAGTTGAAGCTGAATATGGCTCAGTATGCCATCAGTTGATTACCTATTTTTCATTCTGTCCTTTACCTCTATGCTTTTTGAGGCAAAGACCATCTGTTGACATGTAAACAGAGTAGTTTCATAACTTGATTTGAGGAAAAACCTTTGTAGTAGTATTGAGAATGATGGCGATGATGATGATACAGCTAAGACAGGCTCTGAAAAAATTCAGTGCCCTAATGTAGACAACTGTAATGGGAGGATTGGGCTACATTTCAGTAACAATGCTGGCATAGTAGTTGCCAGTGAGCTCGTAACTGCTTCATTACCCATGCTTGACCCCTTGTGATGAATACGCTGAGCCATGACAGATTCAGATGGCAAGGGAACAAGCAAATTAATTACTTTCCCAAATTAAATTTTTCATCAGAATTGTAATGAAAAATAAAAAAAATGCCACTAGGGGTTGAAAATACCCAAACTAAGTGCCAAATTCTGATCTACTGTCAATTGAATTTCTCTGGCTTCATAGTGAACTGAAATGTAAATGTTTCCTCAGGCATAGAGAAATATATTTGTCTTTCTTCACATATGATCATTGTAGTCAATAGCTCTAGTATGATGTGCAAGACATTATTTCTAAGTATAGGCTTACTTAATGAGTACTTACCTGGGTTTTTTTTGCGAAGACAAAATAGAACTTAATTCAGGAAGTACCAAAACATTTAGATACCTTTGAATTAATTTTATATTTTCTTTTTTAAATGGCCTAACAAAACAGATATATTTTAAATATTCCCCAAATTAAATGAGATTTACATTTCATTGAAATAATATTTTAATATTTTTCTTTCCATTAACATGGTAACATGGTGTACTTCAGTTCTTCTATCAAACTGATAATGTCAACCATTGAACCTGTTTCCAGTGGTCACTTGGTACTTTGAATGTCTAACAAGCAAACTAACAGGAAGTAATCCTGTCCTTAAGTCAATCAAGAAAATAAAAGCAAGAACAAAAGCAAAACAAACAAAAAAACCCCAACAAACCAAAAAAAATTTAACAAGAAAAACCGCCAAAACCTAAAACACACAACCCAAACCAGCATATAACAGATAATCAGAAAATTTGTGGTAAGAATTTGTCTTATTGGAAACAGTAAATTTAAGAATGGGTTTTTAAGACAAATCTCTGAACTACAGCAATCTGAAGGTGAAATTTGCAGTGGTTGTATCTAAACTTTTGAGATCTAGAATATTATCAAGCTAAATCTAAAAGGGTACTCCAGTCATGTTCTGATGATCTTTAATCATGTTCTGACCCCACATTTGGAATTCATAAACTCCATTTAATCTTCTTTTTTTTAATGTGAGCAACCCTCAGTTCCTATGGAAGGAAAAGTCTGATGGAAAGGCTGTTGTGGCATATCCAGCTTACCCCCAAAATAAATAACCAGGCAAGTAATAGTCAGAGGCAAACAGCAGTGCAGATAGTAAGTTTAACTTTCTTCACAGGCATCACATGGATTCTGGACAATTAATTTCGACAATTTCAGTGACACTAAAGCTGAGTGGGATGTATTGCATATTGGTGCTTGGTTTGTATCTAGCACAAGATACAGGAAGTAAAAGCTTCTCTTCACTTATTTAAGACTCAGTTTCCCAAGTCTATACTATCTTTCATCTTTATATGACAACCTATGCGAGATAAAGTGCATTTTATTGCATATTAACATAGAACATGGAAGAATCAGGTTTCAATCTTGATAAGGACTTTCGTACACAACAATTCTAAGAGTGGTTAACCAAATGTAAGCAAATACTAACAAGTTTTAGATTTTGAATTACGACATAGCCCACCAAAAATTTCATCTTCAAAATGAAAGTTTCTATTCGCAAGGAATTCAACAACACACCAGACAGCCGAATTCTTGTTCTGTCACTTTGTAAAAAGTTGAACCTGCCAAGATTTAACTACATGTGTAGCTTAAAACCTCCTGGAGATGGTGTATTTCCTTCTAACGAAACAGAGGACGCTTAACATATGCTACCCTATGTGTCAAGACTGGTCCCTTTTTTGTCCTTCTTCTGCTTGTAGAGTACAGATTAACTTTGCTCTCTAAAAGACTACAGCAAAGCTGATCCAGAGTGATGGTCTGCAATTTACCTTGACATCAGAGAGGAAAATGTGCATTTTAAATGCACTAGTGATGATTCCTTTACCTTTAGATTAATAATACCTTGCATATTGCAAGCTGTTAGACATTTGAAACAAATAGGATATCTGTGAAACCATACTCCACTAGAAAATAAAATCTTACAAATTTGGAGTCTCTCTAGTCATTCAAATTATGTTTCTGCACTGAGGGTCTTGATTTTTCCAATAACGTTCTGCTTCACCTATTAATCTCATGCTATGTTTTAAACTGTGTTTAATTGTAGCTGTTTTGCAGTTTGCTTTCTGTAGTTATAGTATTAAGAATATTTCTTCCTTTATACGTAGGAAATATACTATGCAAATACAAGTGCAGTTACTGGGAGAAAATGTTTGAAAAGACATGCAATGACGTACAGTTCTGTAAAACTAATACATACTAGGCAATTTGGTAGATGAAGTACAGAAGTAGTTGTTCTGTGCACAAATACAGAATAGTGGAAGAAATCAGCATGGCTTTTGGAAAATTATTTCTTGCCTTACATACCTTGTCAAACAGTCAACAAGTTTGTGAATAGGGGTCAATCCCACTGACATGTATTGTTAGATTACCAAAAGTCTTTTGACGGGGAAATAGAAAAGCTTTGGATGAAAATAGAAGTTTTTGCATGATTAAGAGACAGAAAATAGAACATAAAGATAAATGATCAATTTTCATAGTGGTTAGAGTTCACAGGGGAGATCCCCAAGAAACTGTGCCAGATATGCTGATGTGATTTTTGACAACAGTGAAATGACAAATTCTCTGATGTTATTGTGTTATTAATTTTAGCAAGTACAAAGATGGTTTGTGAATAATCATGAAAAATTCTTACAATACTGTTGGGCAATAAATCCATTAAACCAAAATATAGAAATAAATAAACATATCACATTACATAAAAAATTGTGTGTTCGGAGCTGATCGTTGTGAGTCAATCTGAAATCTAGAGGTTAAAGTAAATTGTTCCATATGAATATCTGCTCAATATTTAGTAACAGTAGATAACAAGCAGATGATTATACTGTGAAGAATTGTTTGAAAATAATAAACAACTACTATATTAAACTGTAAAGAATTAGGTCACTGTATGAATGTATATACTGGATTTCTAAATTCCAAAAAAAGTTTATTAAAATGGAAATAGATGAAAAAATTATTTATTTCTGTTCAGAAAAACAAAAATAAAGGTAGTACATTAAATCAGTCTGAGATGGAATGACTAAGCCACAGCTAAATGAATTTGGACTCTTCATTATGAGTAAAATATATGCAAAGGAGAACCTGACAGAGGTTTATAGGGTCAAGAGTGGCACGAAAATTATGGGCAAAGGGGCAAGGAGGGTAGGGATTGATTTTCCATTATTTTTTCCAGCACAAGATTGAAGGCACATTAGAACAAGCCAGGAGGAGACTGGCTTAAAACAGAAGGACACGATGCTTCAAGCAATGGGTTGTCAAGCTGTCTTTACTCTAGGAAACTGTACCTGTTAAAAGTTGAACAAGTTTGACAGAGACTGACTATTAATGGAAGAAAATAGGACTTTATAGAAAATAGAATGCAAAACCTCTAATTTTGGGAAGAATCTCTGGGTATTATCTAGTTTAACATCCTTGTTCAATCATGGTCAGCTACCATAGGTTGCTCGGGACTATATCTCTCCACTGATGAAGCCTCCATAACTTGTTTGGGCAATCTAATCTTGTGTTTGATCCTTCTCACATTATTTTCTTTTTCTCATGCTTAAATGGAATTATCTATATCTCTATATGTGAACACTGTGTGTTGTCCTGTCACTGAGCAACTCTGGATACCATCTGGATGCATCTTTTTTATTGCCTCCCACAATGTATTTACATATGTTGATATGAAGATATACAAATGACATCTGTTTTAGGACAATTGAGTACATGAGGGAACAGCCCATCACAGTAATATGACTTATGATGCTGATGCACAAAGGTCACATAATGATAACAGGAAGTCAAAAGTTTACTTAGCACTCTGCCCAAAAATTTCCATACAGGCTACAGAAGAAGCTTGATTCATTTACCCAAATGTCAATGTTAATAGGCATTTTGAATATTATAGGATATTAGAGATATCAGGAAATCTAACATGACTTGGTATTGATGGGAGAATTGTTCCCTTGTTAAGCAAAACCTGAAGGCCAAGCACAGTGTTCTGGGTATCTCAAATGCGATTAGACAACTGTGTGTGGGCTGCCAAGTCATTACAGATGAGTTCATCCCCAATTTATATGTTTTCTGGCATCAATCCTTGTTTTTAATAATACTTATTTTATATAAAATATGTACTAAGTGTTAAAAACCATCCTGTTTATTATCTTGACTGTTGAAGTAACATACTCACTGGTTGCAGTGAACTGCATAATTGAAAGACTTCTAAATTCTTTGGAGTAATATTTGCTTCTTTCTGGATAAAAATGTCCAGAAAAATAATTTGTATTATTGTAAAGGCCTTTCTTCTATCTTAGACTGGCACAGAAGTTTCAACCTCTACCTGTGTAAATTAAGAAGAAACAATTCAATAGTTCAATACTTCTGTCACCAATGCAGATTTTAACAGTTATCAGTCAGACTTATGAAATGACAAACTGTGTCAGACTCACAGAATGACAAATTGTGCCACTGTGATGCCTATAGATCAGATTGCAATTTTGATTTTTTCAAATAAGAGTGACTTCTATTTCATCAATGTAAGGACTGCTAGATTAGGTGTGTTATTACAAGTACTTTCTTTTATCTTCAAGTGCATGTTTTCAATCCAGACAAAAAATGCCAACATTCTGCATATTTTTGTTTCATACTTTTCAAATATAACACATGAATGTAGTACAATTTAAGATCTCCAGGTACTCCTAAGAACAGCAAGAATAATGCAAATAAAATACTAGTAATATATTAACATTGTGTTTATTTAATTTCCTCTTCTGCTTTACTTCAATACATCTCTGCACATAAGCTTTCATTTTTAGGAACTACAAAATAGTTTCATGCGGTGCTATAGGGCCACAGTGTTAAACAGAAACACCTTAGTTTGCCAACAAATGAAAAATTCCATTCTGCTTTGTAAAGAGTAATCTGGACATCCTTTAACTCAATGCCAGCTCCTGACCTTGTCTATATGCATAAATAAGTTTACATTTTCTTGCTTTGAGTGAGTTCATAAAATAGCTCGGACTAACCACAGATTATTTCAAATACACTTGTTATTCTTTTTGTAATACAGTGAGAATATATAAGAACAAAACAAGGAAAGCAAACAAACAACCCCCCTCCATATGCCAAAGTTTAGAAATCTTGGTTTTGTTTGGAAAGGTAGATACACGTTCTGACATTGTTATACCACCGTGGAAGCTCAGGATGATCGATGAAGCAAGACTGGCGTGTGGTTGAAGGCCATAAACATGATAGTGCAAAAGAGAAAATGTTGTTTAGGTATAAACTGATAATCTTAATAAAAGGAGACCATTGACTAATCACAAGGAAACATTCCAGAATACAGGACAGCCTTTCAGATTGCAAAATAGCCCATATGGACAGGTGGCACATATTCTATATTTGAGCTTTTAAAAGCTGACTTGAGCAAAGAATTTTTAACACACACTTTAAAGAAACCAATAACATCAGAAAGATGGTGAAGATAATTAGAGATCAGAAAACTGGTACTTGGTTAGTTCCAATCCTGGTATAATCCAAATGAAAACTATCCATAATGAGATAGTGCAATAAAAAAGGATATATGGGAGAGGAACCTCTGCTGTTACATTACAGTGTCAAAAATTGCTATACCATTGCAAAATCACATCCTGTGGAAAAAAATCAGAAAGTTTTGATCTCAGTTGTTCCACCACTATTCCATATATTAGCACATTCCATAACTGACGCTGAAGTTAATGTGAAAAAAAGAAAAGAACCGCCCCCCCCAAATAAGAACAAAGTCAAATGTTCATTGGTTTTGCATGTCTTCTGTCCTTCCTGAGATGTCTGAACAACAAATCATGCCTGCACTTCTTTTCTGTTGATTTCGGTGGTCCTACTTTTGAGTTTAAAGTTTGCTGCCCATCATTATTTAAATACATTTTTCATTACCATTTCAATCATATTAAAACAGTCCTGCTGACTGTATATTTTGATATTGTTTAGTACAAGTCTTTTGGCATACCATAAGTAGGAGTAGGAGTGCAAATTCTATATTTGGAGTGCATTTTCTACATGAGTTCCTTCACTCTGTGTCACTGTATTTATAAATTACCATTAACAAAAATTTTCTTTCTTTTAGGGAGGTCAGAATGTAGGAATGTCATGGCACACCATGTTACTTAAAATGCATTTGATTTTTTTAGATAATATGATAACTTTCTTCTTTTCTTGCATCTAAATAAAAGAAAACCAAACTATTTTTTTAATAATCAGTAAAAATGTTTTACTTGAATTAAGCTGCTTCTGCCTATTATAAACCAGATCCAAGCAAAAATGACAAGTGATAGGCAAATTATACCATTCAGCAATTTACTAAGAAAATCGTCAGTTATTTCACAAAGAAGAAATGGTGAATATGGTGTTAATTTGGAGATTATCACTCTATCTTATTATCACACAGTCACATCTCTTGTTTCCAGTTACTCATTAGGCAAAAAATGTTCCTTGCTTAACTCAGTCTTTTGTTAGGATTGTGTGATCCAGTGCTCGATTTTGAAATCTGTGATCAAAACCAAGCTAATATCAATCTATTTATAATTTGTACAAACCATCACTATGTTCTTTGTGTATATCATCTAGTTTACAGTATAGAAAAAATGATAATATTTTTCCTAATTGTATAGATCTTAAGGAAGATAAATATAAAACATATTTATATTTAAATGTTTGAATTAAAAACTTTAAGGATAGAAATAGAAATAACACAAGAGAGAAAATTTTTGATAAAATATGAAGATTGTTTTCTGCAGTTTCAACATGAATTTCAATGCTTAATTGTATTCATGATCTGCTTTCAAAGCAAACGTAAGTGCATTTAAAAATAGATGGAAGAAAAAGAATTCTTAATTTCAGTGATGTGTACTTACTGCCCACTATACCAATGTTAGCTTATTATCATTGTTAGAATTCATTTTATAATGGTAAAAATGCAATAGTATAGAATGAGGCTTTACATATAGAGAGTTTTTTGAAACAATTATTTCTTTCTGGTATGTGAATTTCAAGCATTAAAAAAAAATCACTTTGATTATGAAATCACGGAATCACGGAACTGTTAGGATGGGAAGCAACCTCTGGAAATAATCCAGCCCAGCACGCCTGCCAAGGCAGGGTCACCTGGAGCAAGTGATACAGGAACACCTTCATGTGGGTTTTGAATGTCTCCAGAGAGGGAAACTCCACAGCCTCACTGGGCACCCTGTTCAGTGCTGTGCTGCCCTCAATGTAAAGAAGTTCTTCCTCATTTGAGGTGGATCTCTTTATGTTTTAGTTTATGGCCAGTTTTCCTCATCCTGCCACTGGGCACCACTGAAAAGTGTCTGGCACCATCCTCTTGGCCCCTGCCTTTGAGATATTTATACATGAGATCCTCTCTTAGTCTTTTCTTTCTAGACTAAAAATACACAATAGTGATAGCTTAGATTCTAGAAAATAATTTCCTATCTGGATTGAAACCCTGTGAGCCAAGTTTTAGCTTAATGGTGTTTTTGCTGTAAGAATAAACCTTTGAAAAGAGGACTTCTGTGAAGAATGTTAACCTTACTTTTATTTAAATCTCAGAAGAATATAGAAGATACGCAAGGACATATACCAAACTTACATTCAGCCAAGCTAAGATTAGGGATTTTAATTGAATGTCTAAGTGGAGCAATTAAATTCAGGAAAACTGAATTCAGATCCCGCATTTTTTAATTATGAGGATATATAACTTTCACAATAACACTATTCAGCTAGAGAAAGAACAAGCAATTTTTTCTTTATTTCAAGCAACAAACTTTTCTGTCTTAATTCTATGGTAAGAATTGTGAGGCTGTTCCATAGATAGCAGTCTTTTTTTTCTTGTTTTTGTGAGGTTAAATGGATTGGCCAATTTTCTCCTTCCAGTTCCATTTGTACTGAATGAGTCACTTTATTGCAACAAAGCGAGGCCTTTCACTGCTAAAGCTTTACCTATTGTTACCATTTCAAAGTTTGAAAACACATCTTTTGAGATTAAAGCATTTTTCATTCTGTCATTTGTGCAGTTGATAGGCTAGACCTACCCCTCTCTGTAAAGCAGGGTATTGTTGATTCATAGAAGAAATAATGAAATCTAAAAAAAAAAAAAATAATACTTTCACCATTGAAATAACCTGATTATTTCTTCCTACATACCTAAGTGATTTTCAGTTCCTAAGGCCATTATACTTTCTTTGGGTTAGTTTTCAAAGATAGTCTTTGTCTTTTTCTGTACCTTTTTGAAGTTTGGGCTACATTTTGTACTTTACTGTAACTAATAGCTATTCCTGATGTAGTGATATAAAATCCTATCAAATAAATAAATCAATGAATATTTAAAGTTTTCCTCTAGAGATGCCTTTTCCAACTAGAAATATAGCACCAATGCACATATAAGTCCTAATATTCAAGGGTTTTAATTTGGCTTATAAAAGGGCTTTGAGAAACAAATGAGAACCAGGAGACTTTAGCCTTTTGTGGAGTTGTTTTAATATATGTGAAAGGCTGGTCCAGCAAAGCATGCTCCATCATCCAGGGGTTTTAATAGCAGTCCAATCAGTTTTAAGCTTTGCTTAGTCAATAAAAAAGTATTGATTAAAAGATGGATTTTCTAATTTGTGGAGCAATGCAGTAATTGGATAATAACAGGTTCCCGCTGTAAGATTTTTATGAGGATATCACTTTATCTTTAAGCTGGATTTCCTTAACATGGCTGCTTTAAACTCAGGGTAATTTTAAATCTTCTATATAATTGTAACAATAAACTGTTGGGTATAAATATGCATTCAAACACAATCATAGTCGATGTAAAATGTTCTACCGTCAATGACCCATGGACAAATACCAATGAGCTCAATGAGCTGTAAGTCAATATTGGCTTTATATTCATTAAATGATAGCATTCTACAGACATTGTGTTGAGCACTAAACTGTGATACTTGCTGATGAACATTAATGGCTTATACTTAAAGATTATATGACATAGCTTCCATTTAAAATTGAGTTTAGTTGTGCTTTGGTACATCCTAGACACGAGTAAGTTTTGTGTTACAGAAACACAGTAAAATGTATACAGACATAAGACTACATTGCATCTTTTTAATGTTGGTTGTTCAGTATTTTGCTTATCCAGAAGGAACTTTGTTTTGTGTCTTCTTCTTGATCAGGAGGAAACAAAACGTTATGTGTGGATAATGTAATGTCTCTAGGCTTCAGTGCAACAGAAAATTTTATATGAATATCAAGACTGGACAGAGATACTTCTTTTTTAAGAAACATATCTCATTTAGTCTAAGGCTCAGTACTACATATGTTATTTGGAAAAATGTGGGTTGTCCTGTGTCTTTTACAGTCAAGGAAATATAATAGAAGAGCACAAAGCAGTACGCTGCATTATGCTGTACAAGCAAATTATCTGAATTAATTTAAAATAAAGTTTAGCAAGCTTAGAAGAGAAACTCTTAAAAAAAGGAGTGTTCTTAAATTTAGAAATTAAGTAATCCAGTACATCAGTACTAAGTGCTGCTTTGTGCTCTTTTATTTTATTTCCTTGAGCTGGTAGCAAAAGAAAATTGATTTTTTCAAGCAGGACTTTCCTCTTCTGAACACACGCTAGCTGTGACCAGTGGCTAGTCTTTTACAACCCCAAATCATGGTTTAAGGCAGTATAAGTAAAATAAAAAGATACCTTTAATGATACTTCTATATTGGATATCTTAATTTCTTAATTTCATTTCCAAAGAATGGTCCTTTTTTTAAATATAGTTTCTTACCTAAGCTTGTTAAATACTGTCTTAAATTATTGTAGGTAGTTTGCTTGTACTTACCAGTACAGCAGATCATTCCAGCATTCCAGAATTTACTTTTTTTTTCTACCTTCAATCTGCATTTCTTATAGCTATCCTTCTATTGTTATAATAGTATTTTTTTATATATATAATTTAAATAGTCACTTCTCATTCTGGAAATATATCACAAAATCACAAAATGGTTGCGGTTGAAAGGACCTCTGTTGGTCATCTTGCCCAATCCCTCTGCTCAAATAGGGCCACCTAGAACACATTACCCAGGGTCACGTCTAGATGAATTTTGAAACCAAGGAAGAAATCTCCTTCTCTGGGCAACCTATTCCAGTCCTCAGCATCAACACAGTTAAAAAATTATTTGCTTATGTTCAGACTGCACCTCCTGTGTTTTAGTTTGTGCCCATTGCCCCTTGTCCTGTCACTGAAACCACAAAAAGAGCATGGCTCCTTCTTCTTACTCCCTTCCTTTAGGTATTTATATGCCCTGATAAGGTCCCCGCTTACTCTAGTGAGAAATAGATGATCTTGATCAGACTTCATAGAGACGATTTGTCTCATCTCAGCATTTGCTTTTTGTGCTAAACAGCAAGGTAAAGGTATTTTAGGGTCTCTTCTTAAAATAAATAATCTTAATTAAATTATCTTTTACTTTTACTGGAGATAGGCGAACAGCTTTTTTCCTCTTGTGCAGGTCTGTGCACTTTGTACCCAATTGCAAGGTCGTGTAAGCAAGCATTAAGACAAAGTTAACATGTATTATTACCCAATCTAGAAACTTCAAATTTAGAAAAATTTTTATGTCTTTATTAGTTGATCTTATTTTTGAACATAGATATATGATGTCAAAATTTTTATAGACTGAAGAAATACCTACAGTTAATTTCTTTTAATGATGTGGTTATTTCAGAAGGGATGTACACATTATAAAACAACGACAGAACAACTTTATTAATTTATTTTCTTCTTGACCATTCCAGCCCATGGGTTGGAATACTTCTTTGCTTTTTTAAACCAAAAAAATGGAAACCAAAGCTGAAAATAGTTGAAATTTCAAGTGTTATTTTATTAATGGCATAATAATATATTAATTCTAAGGCAAGTAATTGGTACACTCTAATAAAAAATAGTGTAAATTTGATATTGAAGGACTGTTTAAGTATAGGGAGAAAATTATGTCTTCTTTAAGTATTTGTGAAAGAATTAACATAAAAGAGGGCAAAGTCAGAATAAGTAGTTAAATTACAAATTCAAAGTCGTTATCATATTACAGCATTTTTCTGAATTTTTTTTCAGTACTTTCCCAATTGCTGTGCTACCTGCTCCTTTTCCTTGTGCTGTGTATTCCCCACAGAATCAGATTGTCTTTCTAGAATTCCTTACACAGGCTTAATTTCTATTGCTAGGTAAGATCTGAATCTGTTCAGGGACCAAATGTAGCAGGGAATCTCACCCCCCCACAAGGGTTTATCTGTTGTTACTTAGCGGGTTAGATAACTCAAGCAGGACAAGCTGTCTTGTAGTGAGTTATTTTGGCATCATGGGGTTAACCCCGGTCTGGCATCTCCCAGCTGTGAATAAATATCTTACTGTTGAAGTGAGACCTGGGAAGATAAGCCAGATTTCTGACTGACAGACCCCTCAATTTATGACCATAAAAGCCACTCCATACTTTCACAAAACAGAAACCTATACATTTCCCTGGAACTGTGTGGAGTTTCTTCCTTGAGTAGGGATGCCAGGAGTTATCGCCCAGGGATTAAGTGAAGAAATCTGTGCACATTATTGTCATTTCAATGGTAAATTATGTTTGACTCCTAATCAATACTATTTCTTTTGCTAGCTTTAACGTAGCTATATCCCTTGATACAGTGCACTGTTTTATGTTACGCTGTAATCTTGCAGTAGTTCTTTAGTTTTATACTGAGTAGTAACTAATTCTGATTAAGATCTTTCAACTGTCGTCTCTGTTGTCTCTTGTCTGTTTAATAACTAATTATTTTTAATAAATAGACCTGATCTGTCATTATTAGAAGTTGTGGATCAAAGTGATTAATTAAATTTAAGCTGTTGGCAAAACCTGAGGCTAAGGCAGGACTTGTCTAAAGCTTCCACTTATCCCATGACACTGAAGCCACCTCACACGGGCTGGATTCTTTTAAACTATTTGTTTAGGAGCAGATCTTGCTTTTAGAGATGGTATATATATGAGGTTCAGTACTATACAGAAGCATGTCAATGCATTATACACCTCATTGTTTAGAATAATTTTACTGATATATCCTTAGAGATGAGAAAAAAAAAAAGATTTTTTTTTTTGAACTATCACATGAGTTTTTTTTAGGTTAATGTTAACTCTGAGACTTCTTATCTGTGCTGTGGCTCATTTATCTTTTCTCTTCATCTTCTTTCTTATTCATATCTTCCCCCTTATAGTATTTCCCTTGCTTGAAGTGAGATTTTAAAAGCAATCTCAGTGTTGTATTATTATTTCTGATTCAGATATCTGTTTCTGGTGTTACATGTGCACATTTTAAAAAGAGAATGTTACATTGATGAAGGGTAAGTAAACTCTAAGTTTTCATCTTAATTAGTTAAGCAGCACGAAAATTTGAGACAAGGCTGCATTTTAATCATCTAAGAATTCAGTTTCTAGGCTCTTTTCTTACACAGTTTTAGCCTTGGGTGACTTGCACCCTTCCAAAGAAATCTGAGCATGTTTTGGGAGTATTAACAGTATGGGTGTAAGTTATTTCTGGGCTTGTGGGTCAGAGTATAGCCTTGGCACTGTTTATGAGTGTATATTTTATCCCATCTCCCTTTCTTCCCCACACCTTTAAACTACAGGATATATCTCAAAGATTCTTCCTAAAATATATATTCATATTTTTCCAGGGACATCTAAGTTCCTCTCAAAGGTACATTTCCTTCTTCTATTGTACCTCTGAAGCCTTACTGAAACTTACTTAATCACACACAATACATGAGGTACATGAATGTGATTCTTTCTCTACACCAGGTCAAGTCTTTCTTATCATGAGAACACTCAACTGTGGTCACATTCCATTTCCCAAGCAAATAAATTCACATGTCTGAGGAGTTCCACCTCAAATTCTACTATCTGGTTATTAGATCTCCTCAGAAGAAGAATGAATGTCTTATGGTTTTACTGGTATTATCAAGAATGCAATGGAGTAAGTACTGAAATAAAGAATATGTCTTTCAACCGGAGATATTAAAATGTACTGTGGGGTCATTATCTTTCTTTCCCTTGTTTACAGAATAAATTATTAAATTAGTTTGTTGTTTTATTTCTTTTTTCTTGAAAGCACAGATTCAATTTTGATGGGCCATATACTGGATCTGCTTTCTTTTCCAGAAAAAATACCTGCCCAAAGTGAGGGTATCAGAAACCTTTTATTTAAATTAGAATTCTGTGAAACACAATGCATTTTCTATGTAAAGCTGTTGCCAGGCAATAAGGTCTAGCATTACTGAGTTTAAAAACACTGTAATTTTGTTTTCTGTAGAAGTCAAGAAGAAGCAGTCTCCTTATTATTCTATATTTTCTATATATATTTTAGGGTGGAGTAACTTTTTGTAATCTTAGCACACCAAAGATTTGATGCCAATATATAGACAAAAATACCTCAGTGTAAGTGATGCCTTGAGAAGGCTGATCTGGAACAGAGACTGGACAGAGTTAAGAGAAAAAAATAGGTATTTATTGAAAGGCCTTAAAGGATACACCTTGGGCAGTACAACAGCCTGGGCAGGTCTACACCCAAGATGGACCCAAAATGGTCACAAAATGCATGACTGGTCATGAGTTTTCACACTTTTATAAGTTTTGGTCTCTTTGCATATTGGGGTTAATTGTGCAATTATAGCTTCTGGTTATGAAGTTCCATCCTTGTTCTCTCCTCTCAGCTCTCTGTTGTTTATGCATTTTTGGGCCTGAAACTTGTAATGGTTGTCCTTGGTCTCAAGCTGGAAAAGTATTGTTTTGTGTACCTTCCCTGTGAAGAGAGCTGACTAACACTTAATATGAGTCTCAGAGCTACACACTTAGGCAGCAGAAAATCTGAAAAATATGAAAGCTTAAACTTAAGGCATCATAAGAATCTGATACTGAAAAACTGTTCCATTTTTACTGATAAAAAAATTATTCTTTTCTCTTTTCAGAAAACCAACTCTGACATTATTCTCCTGCTTTTTTTTCTTTTTCAGCTCTTCATGTGAGAATATTTTGTTAAAATTTATTTAATTATATTAGATGACATATGAGAAGGTAGGAGACACAACACTATCTTCTATGGCCTGGGAATTTTTTTGAGGATACAAGAAACTACCAGAATATCTTCCAAAAGTCATGTTGCAAAGTGCTACGCAAATTTCACAGAAAGGAACAGATTATTCATTGAAAGAACACATTTATTTGGAGACACGTTAATGTACCTCTCATACAGGTACATTATAGGTTCTGCTCTAATTTCTTCTTTCCAACCATGCTTCAATTCTCTAATTCTGCCTATATGTTGTTTTTACAAATAAAAGAGGTAAGGGGGATTTCCAGGCTACAGTATTCTCTCCATTTTCTTGTATTTCTTCAAATAATCCCAGATTTTCAGTAATGGTAATAATGGTTATGCCTTTGTGACCCAATCTCAACCAACTAAATGTTTCACTTTCTATAAATCAATCATTTCTCTATCACAAAACGTATATTGTGTAGCAAATGTAAAGGTAGAATAGAAACAGAGAGAACAGAAATTATAAAAAAATATTGTCCTGCTTTTAGGCTAAGTCTGCTCATCATCTGCTGGAGAGAGCTAGGGTTGACAGTGATACTAAATATACATTTAGCAGCTACCCTGTTAGAGGACGACTCTAACAGATTTGGAACGCTCCGCAACAGTGCACCTGCCGGTGTCTGTGGTGTTGGTGCTCACAGTAAGGCCTAATGGCCATTTGTTATCTTTGGAAGGATGGACTGTTCTTTTGTATAGGACAATGAAGTTGAAACCAGTCTTCTTTTAGCAAGGACAATGAACCATAAAATTGGGCAGAGACAGCAGTGAATCAATGTAGCTCATACAGAAACAAAGAGCCCAGTACTGGACAGCAAAAGTGTTTGTGATTTTTTTCTTCATCCTTTCTGTTGCCTGCTCTGTCTGTGGGCATTGTTGTCTTTCTGATGTTTTGCATCTATTATATAAAAATCTTAATGACTTTGACGTCTGAAATCTCGAATGATATCTGCATTAAAATTGTTCCGAAGAAACCAATATGTAAAGAAACATCATGTTGCTGTTCCCATGAGATCTTGGACCCCAATCCTGTTTGAATAGTCATTTCACCTTTCAAATTATGCCCCCTCTTTTCTTGTCTATCTCATTTTGTGCTTATGTTTTCTCCACATAATCTTCTTGAGAAATACAGCTCCGAGTTCAAATAATTACACTGTTTCTGTTTTCTGCAGGAAAATATAAGGTTAAGTGTTTTTCAGAATCTGGAAACAGAGAAGCCAGATGGCCATTTGAGCAGAGAGAGCAGCTGATGGCTACCTGCCTATCTGCTAGCTGTGGATAGTGACTCTGGTGTGCTGTACTGGATACTCAGTGGAGCAGAGGCAGGAACAGGGCTTTGAGACAAGAATGAGGTACCATATGAGAATCTGACAAAACCAAAAATGGCAGGCATTTGTCCAATATGTCCTATTTCCTCAAGTGAAAATAAAAATTTAGAAAATGTTGACCATTTGTTGACACCCTCAACCAGTATGCATTCTGTTTTTGTCTTACTACTAGTTTTACTACCCAGGTTCATCAGCAGACTTCTCACGTGTCTGCTTTTGCTTGGTTTTGGTGTTCTTTGGGTTGATTTAATTTTCAAATGAACTAAAACAAAAAGAAACTACATTCCTAGTATTATTCACATTTTTTAGAATTTATAGGTTGACAGAAAACCATCAGAGATGAAGACAGGGAATCTATCTTCAAAAACCAAAATAGGCTTTCCCATTAATAATAATAATTTATTCTTAGAAGTAGTATCTAGTAAAATTCACTAGGCAACTTTACACCCATGAGTAAATGTCTGTCCTTCACTGTGCAATTGATATCTAAGTTAATTGTAACAGCTCTTTTCCATCTTGACTGGGTTTTTTGTGATATGCTTAATTTTGCACAAGTTTAAAAGCATTGACTTTCTGGCTTCTTCAAATTTTTGTTGTTTGTGTTGTGGTCTCTTTCTTTTTGCATTATCTTTGTTTGAGTTAAATTGTCATTATCATTGATAATACATATTGAAAACAACTCCTTTTTCGCTTTACTCTCTTAATGACTTAGGGCATTACTGAGATTCCTAAAACCCAACGAGATAAAACTGGCATGATTCAGTGTTCTCCAATTAAATATATCATGAAAAGTATCACTTTCATCCAGTTATGAAATGTTTGCATAATTCTTGGAGCATGAAAAAAACAGTTGCACATAACTGAGGAAACAATCTTTCTGGACATCTAATCACTCCTGAGAGTGGGAGAAAGGGATGACTTTCTTCTTGAACCAGAAGAGTAAAATTCTTCAAGTAATTTATCTGGAGTTTCTTCATAAACTATTCCTTCTGATAGGTCTTGAGGAAAACAAAATACATTTTTCAAGAAATTAAACCAAAGAAAACCATGCCATAGGTTCAGAGTGAGCAGTGAGAACACAGTACTGAATTAAGCTAAATTAGATTTAATTTGCTGTCTGACATAAATATAGTTTTATGTTTATCATTAATGGGGACACCATCTGTTTTAACAGAAGATGGTGTGTTTAACACTGCTACATATATATTTGGGAGGCAGAAAATACCAGTGTGGAGGAACGTTCCATCTTACTGTTATCTGTCAGAATTTCTGTATACGATATTTAAAGAAACCTTTAATATGGTTAGTGAATGGTTAACATGGTTGCATTCAAATTCAGAACAGCTGTATAAATGAAGTGAATTACAACAGACTGGTCTTTGCTGTTCATCCTTCTAGTTGTACCTGGTAAGGACTTTCACGTAGCACACATTAACAACATTGTTTTCTTTTTATCTCTTTATCTTGGTAAATGTCTGTGTGCTCATCAATTATAAGAGCTGGATAGATCCTCAGTGTGTGTGGTGGGTTGACCTTAACTGGCTGCCAGGTGCCCACCAAACTGCTTTCTAACTCTCACACCCTTCAACAAGACACAGAGAGAAAACATGATGGAGGAGTCTCATGAGTTGAGGTAAAGACAGGGAGATCATTTTCTGGTTACTG
This sequence comes from Cyanoderma ruficeps, assembly GCA_008694505.1. Lineage (NCBI taxonomy): Eukaryota > Metazoa > Chordata > Aves > Passeriformes > Timaliidae > Cyanoderma > Cyanoderma ruficeps. The sequence goes on from VZDJ01000302.1 coordinate 4,624,270, forward strand.
TCATGGGCAAAACAAACTAGACCCAGAGAAAAAAGTTTCACTTACTGACAGCCATTTGTAATGGAGTAAGATGGTGAGAAATAAAAATATCCTCCTTCTCTCCTCCCACCTCTACTCCTGCTTTTTTTCCAGGTTCAGCTTCACTCCTGACTACTCTACTTTCCCCATATCATGCAGCCAAGGGGGATAGAAAGTGGAGCTGCAGTTGGTTCATAGTGCTTTCTCTCTGCCACTCCTTCCTTCTCACACCCTTCCCCTGCTTCAGCATTGAGTTCCTCCCACAGGACTCTGTCCTTCATGAACTGCTTCAATATGGGTCTTTTCCATGCAACACAGTTTCTGCCAGAAAATCTGCCCCTGCATGAGCTTCTGTGCACATGCTGCAGATGGAGAAATAATGACTTCAGTAACGTGTCTTTGAAGAGGACTGTGTCAATATTTTTGAAGGTTTTTCAGTTCTTGAAGCATGAAGATTTTTGCCTCATAATATTTGTTGCAGTACATTGCCTTATAATTATTAATAAGGATTAGAATTATCAGATTAACCCAGCACATAGAATGTCAGGAAGCATTTCTGCATTTAGAAATGGAAGGATTTAGGTTATGTGTGCTCCCATGTCACTATTACTACAGATTCAAACCACTCGGATCTCCTGTGATTGTTAAATAGTGAATATAGAATGCAAATAATGAGCTACGAAACAATTGTAGTTTAGAATGCTGTACTGGTTTTACTGGAATAGAGTTAATTTTCTTCATAGTAGTTATTACTATTTTGTGACCAAAATAGTGTTGATAACTCAGGGATGTTTTAGCAGCTATTGCACAGCATCAGTCTTCTGTGTTCCTCACATGAGCCCAAAAGCAAGCAACAAAAGAATTTGGGAGGCAACACATCTCGAAAGGTGACCTAAACTGACCAAAGGGGCATTTCATATCTTATAGTGTCCTATTTGGAAATAAAGGCTGGTCAAAAGAGGGAGAAAGGGTGGGCATTTGGAATGATGGTATTTTTCTTCCCAAATCACTGTTACACGTGATGCAGCCCTGCTTTTCTGGAGATGGCTGAACACCTGTCTGCCCACAGGAAGAGGTGAATTAATTCCTTATTTGCCTTTGCTTACCTGCATGACTTTTGCTTTCCTGATTAAACCGTATTAATCTCAACCCAAAGGTTTTCACACTTTTATCCTTCCAATTCTCTTCCCCTTCCCCCCTGGACTGGACATGAGTGGCTGTGTGGTACTTAGGTGCCTACTGGGGCTATTCCACAACAGATACCAACCCAAATATACACATGCACAGCCTATTCATATATACATACATATCTGCAAAAAAACGACTGGTTTATGATTGCCATTCTATAAGACTAAATGTTTAAGTCATCAGAAGTCAAGCAGATTATGTCTAAAGTTCTCTTTTCTTAATGCTTGCTTTTCACTATAATTCCGATCGTAGCTTTCAACCAAAACTTAATTATTTAGCAAGATATCGTGTTTCAATGCATACCTGCTCAAAAATTGTGGAAGTTATTGTTTTATAAAAACTGCTGAAAGTATAATCCCATGCAAACAAGGATTGCTAAAGGAGAAGTAATATTGAATCCCAAAATCTGTGCACTTCATGAATGATACATAGTTATTAAAAATTCAGGTGGACCAAACATTTATTTTAAATTAAATTATTTAATTCAAAACATTCTGGAATCACAACAATAACAAATGAAACCATAACAAGTCCCCAAAAGAAAGACCCAAAACATTCATACTGGATGAATAGCTTCACTGACAGATGGTGTCTAAGAAAAGAACGTGTCCGAAAGATTTCAATTTTTTAGACTTCTGGCACAATGAAATGAAGTATACCTTTCAGAATTTAAAGATCTATAACAAAATCTGATTTGGTAATTGTATGAAATATCAGGTGCAAATATTTCCCCAGATATGTACATTATATATTTTCTAAATCTAATTTTCTGAGTTTTAAAAAGAACACATCATAGAACATTTTTGTTTTGACTGAGATATTAGAAGACACTATCTTACAGGTTGTAAAATAAGCTCAGATGAGTGATTATCACTGCCTAGTGAGTACCAGCACTGATCAGTCACTTCTAATTCATGGAAATGTGGTATAACTTAGCTTTGTCAACTTTTTTTAGGATTGCTTTTAAGGAGTTTGTGAAAGAAGCTATTTAAAGCTGGTTTAAGCATATATTTCTTTTTTTCCTTTTCAGTATGACTTTGGATGACATGATAGGCTAACATATTTATATTTATAATCACAGGTTTTCACATATCTAAGAACTGCAGTATAATCTAATTTTGTTTAATGTGGCGGTGTGTTCTGTACAATAAGTTTGCTGTAAGTCTAGGGTTGCACAAAATGGTTTTTATTTGTACCCTTGTTCAGCTTTTTGTACCCCAGTTCTTTTTAACCCTAAGGTCCTCCCTGATTGGTTTGCTTTTCCTGCCTTGGCTGCCTGTCCATCAGGTGTCAAGAGACTTCCCCCCCTTGCCGGTCACCCCAGGACCTGCCCCCAAGGCCAGAAGCTTCTGAGAGGGACTTTTGGTGACTGGCTGGGTTGGAACCTTTCCCCTCCTATCTCCATGTATGTCAGTGTATGTTGTGTTAACAACCACTCCATGTTGTACCCCACTGGCTCTGTTCCTACCCTCCCTGAGACCCCACCCTCTGTAACAAAACCCTCTTTCTCCTCGTGCTCGGCGTCACTCTTGAGGCACCGGACACAAGGCGAGGGGTCTGTGCTGATCCCAATAAACCCGGTTTTGCTCCAAGCCTCTGGAGTGTCCCTCCTTCCTCCTCTTGCCATCGTCTTGCTGACGCTTCCCGGTTGCCGAACCCCAAGAACTGCTGCGGTGTCAGGGCTGGCCGTGCCGAGGATAATACCACACACCGCAGCAGTTTAATAAATTTTAGTAAGGCTTTTGACATTAGGGACTGGACTGAAAACTAGCTTGGTCCAGAGGGTTGTGACTAGTCACACAAACTCCATCTGGAGGCCAGTCACCAGTGAGGTACTCCGTGCATTGATACTGAGTGAAACACTGTTTAACATCTTGCTGAATGACCTAGAAGTTTGGACCAAGTGCACCTTCAGCAGGTTTGCACATGATACAAAATTCAGAAATACAATTGTTGTACCAGACAGACCAGGCTGGACAAGCTGGGCAATTGGGCTGCCAGTAATCTCACAAAATTCAACAAAGGAAAATGCAGTTTCAATCCTGCAGAGGAGTAACCCAAGGCACTAATACAAATTAGAGGCTACCTGGCTGGAAAGCAGCTCTGCAGAAAAGAACTTGGGAGTCCTGGTGAATAACTAGCTGATCATGAGCCAGCAATGTGCCTTTCATGGCAGAGGAGGTCAAAAGCATGCTGGGCTGCATTAAGGGTAAGATGTGCCTGAAGGCTGAGAGATGTGATCCTCCTCATCACTGTTGAGATACATCTGGTGGTCTTAGTCCATGTCTGGACCCACTCCACAGTGTAAGAGACTCATGGATCGACTGGAATAAGTCCACTAAAAGGATACTAAAATTATTAAAGGACTGAAGTATTTTTAAGTTAAATGTAGTCTGAGAAAGCTGGACCTGCTCATCCTGAAAAAGGTTTGAGGGTATCTGAGGGTATCTTATCAAAAGACACAAATTAAAAATATTGAATTCAGTCTAAACACAAGAAAATATTTTTTTTTTAATTGTAGGAGTGGCCAAACTCTGGGACAAACCACCCAGAGAATTTGTGGAGTGTCTACTCTTAAGAGGTATTAAACCCATGACTGGACACAGCCCTGGGTAACCTGATGGAACCAACTGTTTAAGCATTGTTTTTGGACTACACTGTCTTGAGAGGTTCCTTACAATCTCAGAGATTCTATGATTCTGCAAGTGTGTGAAATAGATTTTATGCAATAGTTCTTTTAAGGTAATAAAGTTATATTAAAACTTGAATTTATGCAGCATCAGACAACAACAAATATAAATACATATATTAAAATGTTAGGGTTTTTTTTTAATATATCAGGCAAGCTAATACCTTTTTTGCTATTTTAATTGTTTCCTTTTTTGTTGTTTTTAAAGTTAGGAATTACTGAACAGAAGAAGAGCATTCAGCTTTGGTAATATCAAATATTTGTGTATAGTATAATGCACACTTTAATTTTCAGGTAGTTGTTCTGTCAAGCACATAGTAATAGTGGAATTGCAGTGATGCTCAGATAATGACATATTTTGACCAGTGGGAAAGGAGCGAATAGGATCTTGTGTGACTCTAGACTTGTAATTTTTTTTTGGTTTTGGTACTGGCTTCTGAAGAGCATGTTAAAGGGCATATTCAATTCCTCAAATAGATGCCCTGTGAGACATGACAAAATTAGTCCTTTATGATTTACTATCCACAGCCTATCCTCTATATTTAGCTATGAAGTGCTTAAAATGCTACTTTTTAAATGTAGTGCATTATTTTTTGAATACATTATGATACTTTGGCTCACAATGAATAATCCCATATAATCAGAGTTGTCTGACTAAGTCAGCTCATTTGCAAAATGCTTTTCATCACAGTCTATTCCACTCATTATAGTCCTCAGTCTTTCGTTATCTTCTCCATATCTTTAATTTTAGAGCTTGTCAGAATGCCTGAGGAGGTTCACTAGGTTTAACAATTGCATTAATATTTGCTGTTTGCAAAGAGTTTAGCACATATTGGAAATCTCAGGCACTAACTGTCTCAGACTTCATAAGTCTTTTTGTTTTCTTATGATAATAAGAAATATGCTGTTAAAAGGGGCTGGTGGCCAAAAAAAAAAAAGTTAAGAAGCAGGAAGAAGATCTTGAAGAACAAATTGATGGACATGATTTATGTTACCAAGACTGCACTAGTAGCATTCAAGAAAATGGGAAAGTGAGACTTTGAATTTTTGTGTCCATGTTAGTCTAGAAGATAGCGTTGGTGTAATTCAGAAAGGTTTTATAAAGTTGTTGAACATTTAAAAATATACCATAAAGCCCTGGTTCATAAAAATTCTCAATACAAATAAACCATCAAGAATTATACTGATCAAAAATGAAGTTTTACTGAGAATGATGATGTAACCTGCTTCCTTATTGACCAATGAAGTAACTGATAATTTGAAATAATTCAACTTTCTTATTGTAACCTAATTTAGGTTAATTGCAAAGTGGATGTAATGCAGAAAATTTAAAGGGTTCTATCCATCATGACTCACACCCACTGCATTTTTCAGACATTCTGTTACTTGCCACAGATCAGTGCAGAGGTTTTCACCTCTTCAGTTAATCCTGTATTCAGAGGCCGGTTCTGGTCTTAAATCTACAGTGTGTGTCTCTGAGGGCTTTAGCAAATAAATGTCCAATTTTTACTTAAAAGCAGGACAAACAACAGCAAGCAATTTTTTTAGTTAATTTTCTTCCCAATAGCTGGTATGGGGCTAGGTTTTGTATTACCACTGAATGTAGGGTTGGTAATACAGAGTTGTTCTGTGATTGCTGAGCAGGGCTCAAAACCAGTCAAGGCCTTTTCTGCTTTTCCAACTGCCATGCTGATGAGGAGGCTGGGGGTACACTGGAGTTTGGGAGGATGCACAGCCAGGACAGGTGACCCAAAATGATCAAAAGGATATTCCAGTCCACATGAAATCATGCTCAGTATATAAAGAGGAGGGAAGAAGGAGGAAGGGGGAGGAGACATTTGGCATGATGGTGTTTGTCTTGCCAAGTCACTGTTATGTGTGAGGGGGCCCTGTTCTCCTGGAGAAGTCTGAACACCTGCCTGCCTCTGGGAAGCAGTGACTAAATTCCCTGTTTCACTTTATTGTGTGGCTTTTGCTTTCCCAATTAAGTAGCCTTTATCTCAATCTATGTTTTCCAACTTTTACCCATCCAGTCCACTCCCAGAGCCCATTGGTGGATTGAGTGAATGGCTGTGTGCAGCTTGGTTGGTAGCTGGGGTTAAAGCATTACATGATTAGGGAAATTAGAAAAAGAAAGGGAAAGGGAAAGGAAAAGGAGAAAAGGAAAAGGAAAANGGAAAAGGAGACACCAGTGAAAATCCAGTTACAGGACTAATTTTGGTGTAGAGTTCAGATGAAGACAGGAAATACTAAGGCAATTTTGAAGGGTGTATATTCTTCCTGAGGGGTGGAACATTAAAAAAGAACATCATGCCCTTGTGTTGGACTTTTGGGGTGCAAGCAGTGCTACTGTAATGAATGTAATGAAATTGGGGACTTTATCAATAAGCTGACTTATGGAATATATATTATGCACAGTGAGTTTTTAATTTTCTTTAATTATAAATGATACTGTGATTCCAAACTGTTGCTAAAAATTTTGCAAATTGTATCAGTCAGTATCATCTAAACCTGAAACTGACTCAGAAGGATCATTGGATCATTGAGTCCAAATCACCGATCCTTATGACTACATAAAAATAAACCACATGACTAAGATCATGATCCAGATGCTCCTTGAACTGTGACCCTGGGGACCCTGTTCCAGTGACTGACCATCCTTTCAGTAAGAAATCTCTTCCTAATGTCCAATCAGCACTTCCCCTGAGGCAGCTCCATTTAATTTTCCCATGTACTATCACTCACCACCAAGGAGAGAAGACCAGCACCTCTCCCTCTTTTTTTCTTCCCCTTTGAGGAAGCTCTAGACTGCAATGAAGTCCTCCCTCAGCTTTTTCTTCTCCAAGCTGGAAAAAAATCAAGTGAATTCAGCTAATTCAGCTGCTCCTTATAAGTCTTGCTTTGAAGCCTTTCATCATCCTGGTCTCCCTCCTCTGGACACACTCTAATAGTTTGATTTCCTTCCTATTTTGAGGTACTATAAATGTGCACTCAGTACTTGAGGAGAGGCTGCACCAGCACAGAGCAGAGCGGAACAGTCACCTCCCTCAAATGGCTGGAGATGCTGTGCTTTATGCATTCCTGTGCTTTATGCATTCCTGGATATGGTTGGCCTTTTTGGGTGACAGGGCATACAGCTGACTACTACTGAACTTGCCATCCATTGAAAACCCCAGATTTTTTTTTTTTTCTGCAGGGCTGTTCTTCAGCATCTAATCCTGAAATTTGTACATATAATTAGAATTACCTCATCCCAGGTGGAAAATTCAGTACTTGCTCTTGTTAAATTTCATATGTTTGGAGGTGGTTTAGCTCTCTAGTCTACTCAGATCTCTCTTTAATACCTCACTATCCATGAAGGATTCCACAGCTCCCTCAAACACAGTATCAGCAGGTTTATGTACTGTATATTCAATTCCTGTGTCCAGGTCATTTACAAAAACTTTGAAGGGCGCTGGCCCTAAATCTTAGCCCTGGGGAATCATTTTGGTAACGGGCTGCCTGCCTGATACATCATCATTTACTATAACCCTTTATAACCCATTACAACATATCAGCCAATTGCTCACCCAACATGCTACAGATGTGTCTAGTTGCAAGCTGGACAGTTTCCCCAGAAGCATATTGTGAAAGACAGCATCTAAAACTTTGTTAAAACAAATAAAATCCCCAGAACACATCTACTGGCTTCCTTTGGTCAACTAAATGGGTGACTTTGTCCTAAAAGAAAACTAAGTAGATTGAGCAGGACTTTCCCCTCATGCAGGCTGTGACCAATTGCTGTGTTGTTTCTCAAGTGGTTTTTAATTCTCAGAATAACCTTCTACATAATTTTACCAGGCACTGAAGTGAGACTGATAGGCCTGTAATTACCATAGTCTTCCTTCTTAAAACTGGGACACCATTTCCCAGCTTCCAGTCAATGGGGACCTCTCCAGAGTCCCAAGACTATTGAAAACTAATGACAAGAGATCCCACAATGACATCAGCCAGCCCTTTTGGTACCCTGGGATGAATCCCATTGGGCCCCATAGATTTATATGCATCCAGCTGGAGCAGCAAATCTCAAACATTTTCAAAACTGGCTGAGAGTTCATTGTCCCCTCAGTCATGGTCTTTCAATACCAGGCTTCCAGGGTCCCAGAGCCAATCACTGGTGTTAAAACAGAGGTGAAAATGAAATTCAACTTCTCTACTTTTTCTACGTCCTTTTTTGTGTGGTAACAGACCTCATAAAATAACAGATTGATTTAATTTGTGATCTTTTGCTGCTAACATTTTTTAGAAAGTCCTTTTTGTTGTTTGTCATAGTGCTGACTAGCTTGAACTCTAATGAAGCTCTGGCCACATAAATTTTCTTCCTACACTGGTGAAATTTGTTGAAAAATCTTTGACAATTTGATGAAAGTCATTTTTCTTATCAAACATTAAGATTTATTGCTTTACACAGCATGACTTTTTGGCGTGAATCTGAATGTAATATTTAAATTACCTCCTTTCTTATAAAGTGTATTAAATAAATCCCCATTTGTGTGAAATACTATCTACTGTTTGTTTAAAGACTATCTTACTGTTGCTTAGTCACTTATTGCACAAAAATAGACTTATTAAACCATAAGGTAAAGAATTCCGATATCAATCTTATCCTTTTCTTCCCTGCCCCATCCCAAATGAAAGAGTCAAGCAAATTGATTCAGCAACTTCAGTCTGAAGAAGTTACATTATTGAAGTGAAAAGCAGTCAAATCCCATATATAATTCCTAAGGAAATGTACCTATTCTTAGTCTTGGAAACAGTGCATCAACAACTTTATATAACATTAAAAACATCTATATTACATTATAATATCTTTAAAACTATTTTTTACACTGATTCTCTAAAAATCACACATAAATAAATGTAAACTCATCTGTTTTAAAAATATGAGCTAAAAAACCACTTTAACATTTTCTGATGTAATATGCCCTTGAAAAACCTTGGCATTTTCCAAGAGACTTTAATTTTGCTAGAGCACATTTTGAAAAGAACGATTGAATATTTTGCCTACATGAAATATATGTCCTATTGAATATTTGAGTGGGTTTTTTTTATTTCTCTGGTTTATACAAAGATCAATGAACAAAATATAATGACATATAATGACATGATATGTAAACTAAGTGAAGTTGCTACATTTATAATTCTGCCAGTATAAATTAGAATTATAGAATTATAGCAACATGCTTTTAATAGTCAAATATGTTGTGTAGACAGGCTACTTTATAAGATGATGCTTAATGGTTACCTATAGAAATGTAGAAGATTAGCAAGATTGCAGAAACTAGAAAAGATATTTGTAATGCATATCATCAAAAGGAAATATTTTTTAAACAAAAAGTGGGAGAGCTGTCATGTTGGAAGTATATTATTGAAAAATATACTTTAAAACTGTACATTTAGTTAGAGGGTATTATAAGTTAAAATGTCAAGATATAATAACATATTTAGTATGAGAATATTTTGGTTCATTGTATTGCACCTATGACTGCAAATCCTAAAATAATGACAACTTTTAATCATTCCAATAATGATCAGGTAAATGAGCAGCCACCAACTTTTCTTCATCAAGAACTATTCACACTCTGGCTATTTTATAGGATAAAAAATGTAGCAATTGCAGGAGAGAAGTAGGAGACACCATACAGCTTGATTTTTGCAATTCTTTTGATACAGCCTACAATATTTTCCCCATAGGATTCCTATCAGGTGAGCAAAAACTTGATTGTAAAGCTGTACAAAAAGAACAGTTATTAAAGGTTTACTGCGAAACTTGAGGAATGGACTGAGCAGAATTCTAAGGAAGCCTGTGATGGCTCAAGTAATGTTCAGCAGTTTTATTAACAACCTGGCTGATAGAATGGCAAGTACACTGATTAAATTTACAGATGACATCAACCTTTTGGAATCTGCAAGCACATTGAAGTTGGATTCAGAATAATTCTGAGAAAATGGAGAAACTTTCAGAAAAAGAGGTGCAATTCTACAAGGACATTTGCAAGGTGGAAATAATCAGCTGCATGAAATGAGGACAGAGAATAATTGGCTAACTTATTGAAGAAATTGGGTAATTTTATCTAGAAAAAAAGGAGAAAGAAAGATCAAACAATAGCCTTTATATATAGAAAATACCTGCCAAGTGTAAGGTAATAAGGTGTTTTCTCCAAGTCACCTGTAAATATGTCAAGAAGTGAGCACTACTTATGTCAGGATATTCTATTTTTTTTTTAGCTATAAAAATAGTTAAGCATTAGAACACATTTTCTAGAGAAACTGCATGACATCTATCACTGTAAGCATTGTAGCATTGTGCAGCCACTTGCCCCTCTCCTCACTTCAGCCATACTACCAGTGGGAGCTGGGATGTTGCATCCAGGTTATCCCGGAAGATGAATTAGCAACGTAGTTTGGGAGATGAATGGCAACGTGGTAGCCAAGAGCTGTGTGAAATGGGGAACTCAGACATCTTGCTGGTAGTCAACTATGCCTATGGTTCAATCACAGAATCAGAGAATCAAAGAGTGGTTTGAGTTGGAAGGGACCTTAAAGTTCATCAAGTTCCAATCCCCTGTCATGAGGAGCAGCACCTCCCACTAGACCAGGTTGCACAATGCCCCATCCAGCCTGGCCTTGAACACATCCAGTAATGGGACACCCACGACTTCTCTGGGCAATCTAGTCTAATACCTGAAAAAAAAGGCTTTATCATCTTTATAAACAGTGTAAAGCACAGGGCTCGTTGAGCTTTCCTGCACACCAGGATCTCGTCTTGAGCAGAGACACCTCTCAAGACTACTCCCCAAGACAGAGAGATTTCTTGCTGCAACAATAAGTGACTAATAGCACACTAAACTTAGAAGTTTAGGTGAATAATGTGGGAGATTGATTGTGAATGTGTTCTTTTAGACATAAATGTTGACCATGTCTGAGACTAAGCCTCATGTAAACTCTTCTCTGAGATGGAATTTAGAATGCAAAGGGACATTTCTGAATCTCATGACTGAGTGTGTGGGGGATGATTCTCTGGCAGTTTTGTCTTACCCTCCCCTCTATAAGGTAAATAATCAAGTCTATCTTGCCGTTGAATCTTGATAAACCACTGTTTCATTTCCTATCAAACTGTTAAATCACTTTTTATATCAATGAACATATTTTTACTTGTTTCCTACAAGGGAAGTGAGTTGCTCCACTGACTGCAATGTATTTTTAAAGAAAATAGGAATAGGCTAGCTAATCTTTCCACAGTAATGGGGTAAACTAGCTGACCTATTACTGATGCTTTTGGACAAACCTGTTTTGTTAGATTATACATATGTGCACGTATATGTGTACACCTGAAGCCCCATGCTTCATTGCAGCTAAGTATCACTTAACATATTAATTTCTTATATTAGAAGCTAAGCATCATGACTCATTTTTAACCATGAATCCTTTTGCCAGTTAAAGTTCAGATGTCTACCTACCTGCACTATTGTACCATAAGAGTTGTCAGCTGCACTACATTGTGTGCATGATCTTAGGGAAAAGAATATTGTCAGTTGTTCTGATTTTTATTTCAATTTATGTCACTCTCTGTCTTAATTTATGTCACTGTAGAATAACTTATTGGGGGGGGGGGGAAACATAGATCAAAATCATGTCCAGGACAAATTAACTGCTTAGCATGCTCTCAAAACTGCTTAATTAGAAGCACATCCTTACTTTTTGTAGAAATTCTATAGTTTGAAGTCTACTGTAGAGTACATAAAGAAGGAAAGAGACAGAGACAGGCTGATGTATCATACAGAGTCGTATGGCATACATAAAATATTTTGGTTGGAATATTTTGTTAATTACCCCTAACACCTATAGAGAAAATGGTGCTGCTCAGAAAGAGCTGCCAGTGGAAAGAGATAGTCTTTGTCAGTGCCTGCAAATGTGATCCCTTCCATTGTTCAGAAAATTTTGGCAGCTAAAAATAGTTCAGATAAATAGACTGTCCAGTCAGTGTGACCAGATTCTATTTTTCATCCTTATATTCTAGTAAGTTTGTGACAGATACTTTCTTTGCTATGAATTACAGATGACACGTATGCAGAAATTTCAGTTGTTAGTGTAATGGCTTTCTGGAGTATATGAGGTTATATATGTATGTGATATGAAACTATACTGATCTGATACATCAGTAGATTGGTTATAATGCTTTGATATCCATGTCTATCACTGTTTGGCTCTCTAAAAAGAACTCAGAAGACAGGAGAAATCATATATTTTAGCTTACCTTAGTGCCTGTATGGAAAGCAAGGTTTGGCAGCTTCATGCAAACACAGGAGTTGAATGCAGCTGCAAAGTATTCTCAGAAGATATTTGGAGCTGTGTGGAAGTAGTCACTGGGAGTGGATCAGCTAGAAAATGATGCATTCTCAATACTAACAGAAGGGTTTGACACAGACAAATGTGAATCTATGCTGGACACAGTGCCTGGATCGCTGTAAGTGTGTAGTCCGTGGGTTGACATTTTACCAGGTATTGAAGAGGTAACAATTCTCAGAAGAGTGAAATATCATTATCAATATTACACATAGGCAAAAACCCGATGTGATTTCTGTAATCAAATCAGAAGTTATCAATAAAGAATCTAGATATTCTCTATCAGTATCTGAATAAATTGTGAAAGTGTATAAGTAGAATGGTTAGTAAATAAATAAGTAAATAAATAGGGTTTTTTTTCCTCTCAGTAGAAGAATTTTCTGCTCATTTAATAAGTATTGTTTGGGGATTGCGTATAGTTTTCTGTATATAGCTAGCCTGAACTAATAAATTATCATCTACCTTTTTTTTTCAGCAGCCAAAATACATCCCCAATGCTTTATTGCAACAATGTCAAATATAATATTGTAAGATGTATAGAAACCATATTTTCCCCAATAATTTTTAATTTTGGTTCAGTACCCAGAGTACATCAAAACCTAGGATTCACATCTGTATCTTTATCAATTCTTTCCGTATGAGCGTGTCACCAAATTATTTTTTCTTAATCTGAGACCAATTACCATCTATTCTACAACTTTCCCCCTTTACTGCATAATCTTCTTGTGAAATGTCTACTGACTGTAATTAGTGGCTCTTGCAGTATCTCATGCATGTCTCATCTTTTCCAGCCTCTCAGACAGAAGTTGTAGAATTTAGCAGAACACAAATAGGCCTCTCTACCCTTCCAGAATTCCAGGAAATCAATTTTTTGACACATTTGACACTATTTGATGGGTTACATTTTTCTACAAATCGAAATCTGGTCATGAAATACAATAATAACATCTCTGAGCTCAGAAAGTGCCACTCATGAAATGATTTGGAGAACAGTATAGTATAAATTGCTTGTGATAAGAATACTTCAGTGGATAGCAAGCATATAATCCTTTAGTCCACTTTCATATGCTAATGCAGGCTAGGATTTGTAGATAATAGCAGGAAATCTGTCCCCTTCCTGACGGCATGGTTATCAAAAGCCCTAGTTCTTACTGTTTCAAACACTTGAGGATTGTATTTAGGATATATTAAATACCCAGCTTATTCTGATCATAGCCATCTTGATAATTTTATGACACTGTGCTAATTATGCCACACTAATCATGAATAAAAAGTGTCAGGAAAAATATTACTATGACCTTTGCCATATCTTTCCACGGTGTTGTTAAGAATTTTACAAAACAAAGAGCTTATGGAATCCAGAGGAAAAGGAAACCCAGGACACAATATTTTATGTGCTAAGAAACAGAAGGAAATCATTGTTGTATGAATCTGGATATGGAACAAAGAATAATCTCACAGCAAAGAGGTAATAGAAGAGGTATGAATTAGGTCACAGGTATATAAAAAGGAAAGTAAAGCAGACTTGGGGTGAGGCTATAGAGTTCACTTATTTTGTGCTGGTTATTTGATTGCATGGGCTAGCCCTACTCTGAGTCAAATGAGCTCAGATGTGGTAAAAAGAGGTCTTGGTTCAACAGTACAAAAAGCTTTCATCTGGCCGTCCTACAGAACACTACCAATGAGAAAAGGCAGGATAAAAACTGTTGACAAGGAAGTAGACCAAAGGGAATTAAACAACCAGAAGTGAAAAATGTAAGGAACCTGAGCAATGAATCCAAATTAATTAACATAAATATGTTTCAAGTATGTATGACCAAATTTAAAAGAAAAAAATCTGAGTGTTATATTTACGCATTTCAGAAAGCACAATGCAGAAAATAATGAAATTTACTGTTAATAATATTAATGGATAACAGAAAAGTGGAAGCTAGAAATGGAAAACAAATTTGACCTCCAAATCAGTTAAGGTGCCAAAATGAACATTTTTACAGCTGGAAATGATTCAAAAGATGATGATGCAGAAATGGGTGATTCACCTTTGGAAATAAAACCTTAAAATTACAGATTTGAAAGGTTATATTTTTTAACCTTTGATAAGAGTTTCCCTTAGAACTATTAAATAATAAATCAGTCACAGGTTTCAACAGGAAAGTAGTCAATTACAAATTATGGTAATAGTGTCAGTATACCAAACATGGACATTATAATTTTTTAAGATAAGCTATCTGGCACCATCTGAGACCATTAATGTTTTTAAAGTTGTATGTATGTATTTACTATGTTTCAGAATAAAAAAAATTAGTGCCATTTTTAAATTTTATCAAAACAGATGTGACTAATGAAGTTCTGATATAATGAACATTTATTTGAAATGCACTTAAACCAAGACAAATGACTTTGCGTTGTGTTTGCTTCATAAATTTGGAAAATGTACAGCTATAATGGGACAGGCAACACTTTGCCATCCTAGACTTGGCTTCAGTTTAATCTCAAACACTTGTTCAGGCTCCCCTTAAACTTACATAGTTTTTTTTATCCACAGCATTCTTTCTCAAGGTACTGCTGATCTGCTTGCTATGATGTGGAGAATCAGTTGCACTTGATTAGTCTGAATCTGTATTCTAGTAGCTTCAAATGAAGGCCACAAATCTGAGCAATGGAACAGAGAATAAACAGCTGAAAAATTCCTCCATGCCCACTGTGGCCCTCACAGGTTTGTAGACTTTTGCTATGTTCCTTTCATATCGTCATCTCCTTTTAGTTCTTTATACAGACAGTTATGTCTGCTTGACAAGCTCCTAGTGACAGATATTTTCTGTTTACCACCAAAGTTCAATCTTACAGAAGACAAAAAGGAAAAATCCCCAACTAATAGAGTCTTTATGCTGATGTTAGAAAGTCTAAGAATATACCATATTTTGTGTCTGTCATTTCCATGTTTGAAAAGGGAGTTATTTCTTATGTTTTAAAATGCAAGTTGAAACTTACATACAATGATAAGAAAAATGCAGTCAAGATTGGCTCTTGAATTTTATATTTTAATCCAATTTGAGCAAAAATCAACAAGGATGATAGATAATGTATCAGGAAAATGACTGGTGACAAGTTTCAACTTGAACTGATTTTGTCTATCTGACTCATAAGTGCTGCAAAGAATTTTGGCTTAGGACAGCATCATGATACATGGGAAAAGGCAGCACTAATGGACACCAAAGTGATAAAGATAACATTCTGTGGAGATGAATTCCTTAGAAGAAAACTTTAAAACCCTGTAATTAGCAAAGAGTGTGATGTATTGCAATATGCTCAATTTTACACTGGGAAGTACTATATAAAGCACATCTATTGATTAACATAAATCTCGACTAAGGGTTTGACTTATGGATAATAATGATTTGTATTACACATGTACATTTTGCATTGTTTCTATCACTGCATCTCCTAATTAATAGTAATTCTGTCATTGGGATATTAAAAAGAATAATAAGTGGGAGGACAATTTCATTTCTGTACTGAGAAAAAAGAATAACCTTAAAGACCTTATCTTCAACAAACCTTATTTTTAAAGATCACTTTAGCTGTTGGCAATAGGC
This sequence comes from Cyanoderma ruficeps, assembly GCA_008694505.1. NCBI lineage: Eukaryota > Metazoa > Chordata > Aves > Passeriformes > Timaliidae > Cyanoderma > Cyanoderma ruficeps. Next base: position 4,640,146 of record VZDJ01000302.1, read on the forward strand.
CTGTTGTTGTAAATGGATGTAATGTAAAAATGCAATCAGACTAATTCTTAGTTTAGACAAATGGTAGATGGTAAATATTTTAAAATGGAATAATTATTGGAGGGAAAGTACTGTGCGAAAATAATGCAGGCAGAGGAACATAAGGTCTTAGTTCCATTAAAAAAAGGTATCTATCCATGCATAGGACTTTGCATGATTTTAGCACTAGGTTAATACAGAACTCCTGGCAGGATTAGGGTCCAGGCATATGTTCCATACTTACCTAGCATTTATAACTTGCTGCTTGGCATCTTGGAAAAGCAACAGTGGAGATAGTTTCTCCAAGATCACGTGTTCTCTGTCTTTGTCCTCAGAATATCAATCTGTGAAGGCTATATTTCAGTCAAAGGGGGTTATATACACTCTTTTAGCTTGGAGAACTAGTTTTCATATTGAGTCTGTATTGTGATAATGTGAACATGAGCTGTTATATAGGGAGTAGAACAGTGAATATATAGCAAGTAGAAATAATACATTGAGAGAAAGTGAGGATCTTGTGAGCTATTTATACAGTCATAGAATGGTTTGGGTTAGAAAGGGTGCTTAAATTTCATCTAGTTTTAATTCCCCTGCAATGAACAGGAACATCCACTCAGCCAGGTTGCTCAGAGCCCTGACCAGTCTGACCTTGAATATTTCCAGGGATGTGGCATCTATCACCTCATCACCACTCAGTAAAGATACAATGAGAATAGAAAACTGCACAAAACTAGTGTACTAATAAAAATTAAGACACTCAGCTCTGAATAGTGAAGGAAAACGACAAATCGCAGCATCCTAAGGGAAGTGCCATCCTCATGGATCTTATGAGCTATTCTTTTGGTCTTTCTGATGACAATCTTTCCTCTTATAACTTGAGTCAGCCAGGTCCTCAGAGGTGATACAACATGGAAGACTTACCTACGATAAGAATTGGTCATAGAAGAGATTTGGACAATGGTAATATTCTTCATACTGAACCCCAGATTTCTTTTACTTGAAGCAGTGAAGACAGACAGGAGGCTTAAACTGGGCAGCAAAATGCTGTACTTTGTCCATGTCACCGGTATACCTTTATGTATATGCAATATTTATGTTGCTGTTACTTATGGTGACACCCATCTTCCAGCTGCTCATAATTAAATTAGCAACTGGTGATAGACTAGCAGTGCTTCCTGTTCTCATTATTTTCTGTATCTTGTCACTATGTTCTTGAACCTGAGGCTCTTTCACAGTCTATGTAAAAAATACTGGGGCTTTATAAATGTTTTTTGTGCAATCTAGTAGCTGTTTTCTTAGGAGAGGCTGGGTCTCAGTGAATTTTATTTATGTTTTGTATCACTTCTCCTCTGTCATGTAAAGACTTATTAGATTGGTTCATTTGCTCCTATTCTTTATCATTAATAAGAACACTTTGATCAGTATAACTAGCCAAGGAAAGATACTTTCTTTCCAGTCAGAGTCCCATTTGCTTTGTGTTTTATAGCTGAGTTTGTTTCAGCAAGGGTGAAAATAGAAAGTTTTTCACATCTGCTTTTTAAATGATAGCTGCTCTAAAATAAAATTTTACTCTGTGGTGTGTTGGCACTGGCTGGCAGCCAAAGGCCCATCCAATCCAGCTGCTTGCTTGCTTCCCCCTAAGCAGACAGGGGGAGAAAAAAGGAAGAATGGGAGCAAGATACAGAAGAGGAGAGCCAGGACATTACAGTTACTGTTGCAGACAAAATAGTTTTGACTTGGAACAATTTACTTAACTTATTGCCAATTAAAATAAATATTTAACTACTGATTCAGGTAGTGGGAAACAAAACAAAACAAACAAAAAAGCAACCCAGAATGACATATTTACACAATAAGGGTAAACAGTTTTTCCTCCTCCTTTCCCAGGCTGAGCTTCAGCCCAGACACCACCGTTTCCCTGCTTGTTCTTGCTGCAAGTTGCACTCAGTGCTTTCAGTGAGACTGCAGGTGGTGGGGCTGCAGACAGGGCACAAAAATTTCCTTCTGGTGCTCTGTCCTTCATGTTCTGTTCTTCCTCTCTTGTGTGGGTTTTTCATGGGCTGTAGTGCCTTCAAGAGGAAGGAGCTGTGCCTAATCCACCATAAAACATGTCCCTTCCTTTTCCCCAACCCTCCTTTTTACAGGCTCAACTTCACTGCTCCATTCACTCTCCTCCCTCTTTCCACCCCTGGAGCAATACAGCGGGATGGGGAATGGGGGTAAGGGTTAGTCCATGAAAGCTGTAGTTCCATAGTTCTGTAGTTCTGCAATTCTTGTAGAAGTAGATAGAGACTTCTAGACACTTTAATAAAATGTAGGATGTAGGAGGGCACATGACAGATCTGTGAGCTAAGGGCTTTGTGTCTGTCACAAAAAAACCCAGAGGTTGCAATGGAACAGATAAACAAATATATAATTGAGGAGGTAGCTGCTTTCATTTGAAGACTTTTGAACAAAATAAATGGTTCTTCCTAAATGTTTGGTATTTTTCAGGAACTATAGAAACTGATATTTTCTGGCAGAATTTTTTACAATAAGTAATGTTGTCAAGGTATATAATCTTTTAATCAAATGCTTGCCATGACTGGGAAGAAATCTGAATTTTCCTCAGCTGTCTTGAGTCACTACAAGCTGAACATATTTTCCTATTGTTCTTCTGAAAGCAAGCAGTGGAAACCTGAGGTGTTTATTTGCTCTTGTTATCAGCACACATTAGGTGGCCAGGAGAAACTTATGTCATTAAAGTGTCTGTAACCAGTATCCTTGCTTAGTATGCCCTCACTGCTGTAGAGACTTTATGCTTCTTAATGTTTCTGGAATGCTGTGAGAAGTTATAATGGTTTTACACAATTTCATACCTCTTAGGTCTAAAAGCTGGTACTCTGCAGATATTGAGTAGAGATGCAAGAAAGCCTGTGTTGGAAGACAAACATATAATTTAAGCAACTATGACAGCATGTTTTTCTCTTTCTGTTAGACCATACTGGAACTACATAAACTCTTTACATCAACAAGCTTGCAGTAGAATTACAAATGTATTAGCCCATTGACTATTACCTGAATACATTAGATTTCAAGAATGTGGTTTTTACCTTTCTTTATCTTTTCTGGACAGTTGTATGGAGTGATTCAAAGGAAGAGTATTCTCTCCTTGCAACATCAATATGTGTTTGTTTGAGAGGATTTACTTCGGGCTGCTTCTTTTATTTTTTTTTTTTCCTGCAGCCATCCATACAGAATTCACTATACTGAAGAATTTATGTAGGGAATGACCATACCCTTTATCACTGAAAATACCTATGATTTGACTTAATGTATCTTCAGAAAAAAACCTGCTTTCATTGCAACAGTGCTATAAACACTAGTTGAAACAATATTATTTCAGAAGCAAATATCCATGGCAGGCTTGAGCTATACTGATGGGCATCAAACCCAAGAGCATACTTCATGAATAAATACTTACTGCTAGAGGTCTCTTTGGTAACAACTACTAGGCTACAACAGCTAAATAAACTATTATTAATATAAATGGTAAACTGGATTCATAAATATTAAACAAATCATGAAGAGATAATATTTTTTGCTTTTCTGCATCTGCTGTGCAAAATAAGTGAAGACTGCTGCTGGCCTGATCTAGCACTATTAATAGTCCACATCACATTCTGATTTTATTGATGTAAATAACTACAGGATGTTTAGAATTTTGAGATCAACTTAAAATTGTTACTTATAGGAAAAAATAATTCAACGAAAAGCAGTTTTCTTCATGTACTTTCTGAAGAAGAAATAACCTATATTAACAAAAAGTGCTTGGTATTAAGATGAAGAAGTTGCAGCATCTCTTCAAAATGTAATGCCTAAAAATTCTTTAGAATTGGAATATGGGAGTGACTGGCCTCGGGATGCCAGGGCTCCCTATTTTCTGAGTCTTGTGTAATATTATGTCAAAAGGCTCACACATCCACTCCAGTTTCAGACTCCTCTCAACAACACACATAAACAGCTATACACAGGAACATTATGGATCCTCCAAAGGAATTCTCCTAGGCTACCTGCAATATTTAGGTTGTGGATTTTTATATAATATTAAAGTGGAATTTCTGTTTTAGGGAGAGGAGAAGGAATATCGTAAAGATCATGAGAACAACTCAGTTAAAAAAAGAAAAATATCTTTGAGAAGTGAGGAAAAGGCATTAAACAAAGTTGCTCAGGGTTGCTCAGGGTATGTGGAAGTGAAGTACACCACTGAGGACTTTGTCATAATCTTGATATAAAGTCATTAAATAGAAACATTTTCTCTGATTTTTATGCTCCTTATTCATACACCTGGGAAAATAAGTACACAGCACCTGCTGAATCACATATTTTAAGACAAAATGAATTATAATTGCAATTCCAAATTTTTCTCTCATATGCATATGTATATTCATGAAATAACCATTTGGGTCAAATTGTCACACAGATACAACAGTGATTCACTGGATGAGTATTCTGCTCCAAGACACATGCTGAAGCTTCTGTTTGGCCCTTTTTTCCTGATTTAATTCCATTGATTTCTGTTCAGTTACATAAGCAGAAATATGACTCACTGACTTCAAGAGAACTAATATTCATGAACGTAAAATCAAAGTATTGAGCTTACAAACAGTTTGGGGAGAATTGAAAACAACATGAGACACTACCATACTTTAGATTCCCTTTCCTCTCCTTTGTATTCTTATGAAGAATATATTATGTTGAAAAAGATTTACCTAGGCTAAGGATCTGTCCCAGTTTCATGAAATTTACAATATAGATAAAAGCTGTGATGGAGTTGATGATAATCAATATGGCTGATGATTTCTGTAGATAGTCTAGTACGTTACCTGGTATTTTTCCCGCGATAGCTGAATAATGAATCTTAACATCAAACTACCTTAAATTCACAGCTGCCTTGTAAATAAAGTTAGAATCAAGCACTTTGAGATAGGATTGTTATTGACGTGTTATGGAAATATTTAGTGGTCTTAAATTACGTTCTCTATCAATGACTTCATAAAAGACTGTTAACATTTTTAGGAGATATATGTATGCATCAAGGAGAGACTATATTTTTTAAAAAGGCATTGAGCTTTGAAGAAAGCAATTTTTAGACTTATTGCTGAAGGATCAGGTGGTGTCAGCTATCAAAGTAACATATAACAACCATGGGATTAGAACTATGAAATTGCAAACTACAATAAGACAATGATTCTTAGGTAAGACAATGTTGGCAAAATATATTGCCCATGAAAAAGTGAGATAACATAAAGAGTTTATAAGCAAAGCTAACAACTGGTTTTAATGCATTATTCTTAATAGAAACATTTACTGTATTGACATTGCTACAGTTTTACTGTATTGGCATTTTCCTTATATAGATACATATTTTCCTTCTGAAATTTTCTAGTGCAGTGTAAATATGCAGACAGTATTTAAAGAGAATATGAGACTATGAAGGACTAAATTTTTGCTTGCTGCTCAGCCCAACAGACATAGGAAGTGCAATGAAAATAACAATTATGTGAAATTAGTATAGTCTGTATTTGAGGCTCTCACAATTCCATAGGATATCAGAGAGCTGCAGAAGCCTGGTGACTACATTTTGGAAACACATCCAAAACATTAGTTTCCAAAATGAAGTTTTCAAACTTCTTTTCTCTATTCTTTGTGGAAAGATGTGATGCTATGCTACACTACACCTTTCCCAGCTATTTCTCATTCAACATGTTTTTAAAATATGGCTCCAGGTCTTCTGGCTATTTCTTGAATGAGCAAAAGGGTTCTTTTTCCTTCATTGTTTTCCTCATAACCAAACATCGGTGCGCACATTTGCCTAGTTCAAAGATGCTCATTAGCAAAAGCAACAGTAAATTTCCAAACTTCTGGAAACTGTGAGGTTGTCTAGTGAGACTTTACAGAGCAATTATCAGTCCAGTTTGGCTTCCAAAGAAACTAGTAATTGCGGGTTAAGAGTAAGAATCTCAATCCTCAGTAATCTTGCCATTTCAAATAAAATAAAAAGTGTAGGCAAATGTTTTTTGCTTCCATTTGTATGATGGACACGGGAGAGAGATTGAAAAGTTGTGCATGAACCCATTTATGTTAATTTCATTAAAACGAGGCAAAGATGATGATGATGATGATGATGATGATGATGATGATGATGATGATGATGATGATGATGATGATGATGATGATGTAGTATACTCCATGGCAATGAGTTGTGTTTAGTGTAAAAAACTGTGTGACAAAGGGAAAGAGCCAATGATTCTCCACAAACCGTCTGGAGCCGCTTCACATAATTTTTCTAGTCATACTCCACAGGTTGCTAAGAAAAACATAATCCAAAGGAATATTTCCTATTTTTCTTATGCCTTGTGAAGAAAGTGTAGTTTTGAAAGAAAACAGAAGAACTAGCACCAGTACTTTATGGATATTGGCTTTATGAACAAATTCAGAAACAGATCTTTAAAAAATGAAATAACCTGTGCAATGCAAAACATAGTTATCTGAAAACTCAAAATATTGCTCCAGACAATTGAAACCACAAGTTATACTACAATTGATTCAGTGGAAAGGGAACCAACATTCAAAAATAAGGACTGTAAATTTTATTGTTGCTTCTTTAACTATACCATCACATACACACCGAGAATAAATCTTACTTCCCTGGCTAAAAGCAGCTCACACTTCAACAGGAAAGTTTATTTAAAATGTTTGTATTCTCAAGACAGATTTTTTTTCCTCCACATCTGGCAGAAAAAAAATTAATGTCATCACTTTCAATAACGTTTTTAAAAGAGGTTGTGTTTTTGTCAATATATGAAAAATGTAACTTTTGTATTCTCATTTTCAATGAAGTTCTAATATTCAAATATTTCAATTCAGTTCCTAAATACAGTATTTAAATTTGAATGAAAAACTCTTTCAAGTTCTAGAAATTCATTAGTTTTTTCAAATTTTCACAGTTTACAGTACATGGGCATAATCACAGCCAAAGTCTGCAAATAACCTTGTTGATTCTTGTCAGCTCTGGGGAACAAAGTTGACAAGTACCTAAAAGGCATGCTAAGAACCTAGGTTCTTAGCTTCAAAAATTTAAGTTACATTTGATGGAGATACTGATACCGGCAGCTGATAACCTAAGTGCCATTTGTAACCAGTGAAGCAAAAGCAGAATTCCTGAGGTACAATTCAACACATCCAAATCCAGCTATTAGATGTGTTGTGTCATAAAGTGGCCCTCTTACTGTAGGTGGAAGCCAGCCTCAACACTCAAACGTGACTGGTTACACCTGCAGAACTAGAAAGAGAATGGGGTGTGACATATAAAACCTGGTAGACAGGAATTATGGAAAGTCCACATCTTTCCATCTTTTTTTGAGATCAGAATCAATATAAATAAACTAAGGATAATGATAGCAAATGTATTCTCTACATCAGTATTGTAATTAAAAATGATTAATGCAAGTAGAAAATATTGAAAGTACCTTAACTTTAAACTAATATGAAACTCATAAAAAGTTTCTGTTGTGTTCTGTTTACAGAACTGAAAAACAGCAAGACATGATAAAATCTTTGGTTTGTCAATATCTTGAAACAAACAGTTAAAATTGCTTCTTTTTAAGAAGTACTTGACATTGTCTTAAGTTTTAATGCAAAATTAGATGACTGTTGAAATTAAATTATGCAATATCAATAGTGTCTCTCCTACACTTTTGTAAGTATTTCAATTTCTCATTATGCAGGGCAGATGATCTGAGCTAAGAAGAGGAGAGAAATATTAAGAAAATAGAATAGAATTTATTTTAAGAGTCTCATTGAACTCCCACTGGAGTTGATGGGAAAATGCCTAGCTCCTTCAGTGGGAGTAGTACTAGACCTATGATAAGCAGGTTGTATTTTGTAATTTACAGTATATAGTGTTCCTACAAAATAAGATTCAGAAACTAATTGACCTTCAGGTGGCTTCATCTTGTAGAAAGCAAGCACTTTTGCAGCAAATACCTATAGGTTTTCATAACCTTAGAAATACTGGAACGTATTTTTAAAAAGAATTAATGGATCATGAAGTTTATGATCACTTATGTCACAAAAAAATATAGACATGAAAAAAAGGAACAAAAGTTTTGAGTTTAGTTACATGATTAAACTGCATATGTATCTTAAAATATATCTTTAACTGGTCAGATAACCCAATGCCTGCTCTGGGTGTTTTGGAGTAATCATGTAGCTAAAATGAAGTCAATATAATATCAATCTATTATTTTGTTTCCTTCCCTCTCCCTCCTCCCCCTTCAGACTTCTTTTTATAGCATTAAAAGGTGAAGTTTTAAATGTCATTGGCTTGTCATGTACTTCTTGTTTCTTTGGCTCTAAATGAGCATAAGTATTTGAGAATGGAGAAACAGCATCTTTAGACATTAATTGTATAACATTAAAAATGCTAGCTGTTTCATTATTAATTGTATAATGCTCATGCCTCTAGGATTATTATAATTTCATTCACTGGTAGTGTGAATTCAGTATTTTAATAAAGGCTGTTGAGAAAATCAAATGAATTTAAGTGAACAGCTTTGATGATTGTCATCGATATTGCTGTAATTACATATCAATAATAAGTAGTTACATACCAATAATAAGCAGTTGAGAAAGGGCTACAGTTGCATATACAAGTTATCTTAGAAATCCCCAGAGTGTAGAATGGAACTAGAATCGGAGTCCAGAATAAGAATGTATGTGAAAGTAACCATCTCAAGTCTGCAGTGGAGGAGCCAGCATGTAAAATAGCAGAGGCATTGGAAGTACACAGGCACAGGTTGGTGTCAGCACTGAGGACTATGCATAGAGAGGTTGGTTCTTGGTATAGAATGGTGCAACAACCCAGGGAAACTGCCTATAGCTGACAGCATAATTAAAAATATTTAAGGAAACAAAATCAACAATTAAGTGTACAGGGATAACTACTCCAGAACTGGTTATGTGAAATTAATGACCCTGATATCCTGCGATGTTATGTATTTCATTACCATTAAAGAAAAATAGCGTCTGGTTTAGTATTCCACCCTTGAGGTTTGACTGCATTTAAAATGCAGCATGGAGTGTCATAAATATATTAAATAAATAAAATATAATATTTGGTAATTTTTTTTCATTATTGATGCAAGTTAAGGTAAACAGGTTATAGGAGTGAAGTGAATGTTGTCCTCTGACAAGTAAAATTACAAGTCTGGGGTGGTTTTTTGTTTTCAAGATAAGAAGCAAAATATTTGCCAAATAATTTGCTATGAAGACCTTTTACAGAAAATGTCGAACTTTATTACTCAGAGCTATTTCCATGCATACTGTTAATATATTGTGATACTAAAACTGCATAAATCAGAGCACACTGTGTTTTTTAGGAATCTAGCTCAAAGGAAAAAAAAAAAAGAAGGTATGCTTTTCAGAGGTATTTTTATTTGATGCATTTTTTAGCAGCTAACAGATGAATTAGCATCATCCAGCAAGGAACAACTTCATATGATCAGGAAAAGAAGATTCAACACTCCTTTAAAATTCATGATGATGCCTAAATAAAGTGTTACTTTTTGACTTGTATAGCATATTACTGCCTAAATTCTTTATTCACAAATTTTCTGTAGCTCTGATTATAAATTTATTACAGTAAGGGATTTTAAAACATTCTGCTATCACCCCTTTCTGGTTTTTTCAGCATCAGATTTTGTATGTTGTTTTGTCTTGGTATTTGATGGCCTTCCAGGCAAAATGCTGATAAATAAGAGAGGGATTGATTTTGACCTTTTGCAGCTTGGAATCTACAGATACTTATGCAGATGTTTGGCTTTCTAAAAAAATGGTCTTACTGACGTCAGTGTGGCCACTTCTGTTAAACTTAGAAATTTTTACAGGGTCAGGATTCAGTTTTGCAGAAATCCAAATGCAAACAGAAGAGGAGATGACTCAGCAAGTTTCTCTCATTGGTATTAATAAAGATTCAAATGCAAATAACGTAGATCTACAAGTACTTGGCAGATCCTAGGAACATTCAGTCTTTATTTGCAAAGGAGTACTTAAAAGTGAAATCATTCTCTTATTTTAATTAAATTTTCTCTTACAGTCAGTGCTTTTCTTTGCATGCATCAGTGGAATTTCTATATTTCTGAGGTACTGGTAATTTAATATTAAATTGTTAATCATTTAACCAGACAATACATCTGATTATTTAAAAGTTAGAATCATATTGTACTTTTATTAATTGCAAAGAATAATAGTGGTTAGAATTGTCACTAACAATTGAAGGTATAAATAAAATCAATAAAATTCAATTGCATATAGAATTGTTTATTCTACTTCATTTAGTTTTGAATCATTTACAAACTTCTGAAATTGCAACAAAGTTGTGCATCTTAACGACTTATATCTTACAGAGCAGATCACTGGATTTAACCACAATCTCTATAGTCTGTGATTTAAAATTCTTACTATTAAAATTCCTTGTTTACCTTTTGCTTGTGGTTTAGTAAATCAATTTTCCTATCAAGTTCTAAGCTACAGCAAAATAAATTGAAACAGAAAATTAATTAGTTAGAATTTAAAGTATTTACACAAACTGTAGGGATAAAAAGAAATTAAAAAATTCTAAGGTCATTCATGTAAATTTCATCTCAAATAAAGGTCAAGCTATTAGGTCATGTTGATGAAAAAGTGAGTTTACTACTCCCACTTGCGAAGTCTCATGTGGAATTGTAATATGTAATATTACCGAATTTGCTCTCTATGAGGCAATAAACTCCTATCCAAATGACTATGGATAAAGCTGTTGTTTAGGGAATAAGATGGCACCTATTTTCTTATCCTGTTCATCAGCATATTGACTGGACTTGAGCAAAAAGATGGTTTTACAATCTGCTTGGCACTGGTTTTGGACATTGATCAATGTGACAATGGAAACACTTCAGCTGGATTCTTTGCAAACGTACTTCTAGCCAGTTTGCTCATATTAGTTCCATTTGTACAGAACACGATCTTCTTTTGTGTAGTTGCTTTGCATAAAAATAAGAAATAACAAAGAGTCTTTTTTTCATTAACATCTCATATAAAAAGGATGCGCTATAACATTTTATTTTTCTTGTAGATAACATGATTTTCTCTGGTCATTTTAAGACACAGATTTTCAATGTGCTGATACTTTCTGGTATCAAATTAATATTGCAGTACTGTGATGTATGGTATACAGTCAGTTCAAGGAAGAACGTGGCCATTCTGATTAAAAGAAAAAGTTTGTTTTGTGGGAAAAAAAACCCCAACTTATTCCTAGTGGTGAATGATGTGCTTATTTCTTCAGTGTCTTGTAGCTACAGTTCATTAGATATTATTTCCATCACAACACACTGTGGTGTATACGAGCTCCTTTTTCTTGAGTTTACAAGGGTGAGAAAGAAACCAGCTGACTGGGCACCATGACTCTGGCTGACAACATTGCCTCACCTGTGCCAGCAGTTGTCTGAATCAAACCTGCAGGACAAATAGGACAAATATTTTCACATTTATGCCTTGTTGCTACAACTCAACATCTAAAAGTAAAGATATTCTATCAGAGTCATGGCACAAAAATCTGTCTTTTCCTAAAGTTTTTTGTAACCAAAGTGGGGGTTGTTGACTTGTTTTATTTTGTTTGGTTGAGTTTCCCTTCCATTAGTTCTGTAGGTTGGCAGAATTTTGTAAAGATTATTAGTTTATTTTCATGAAGTTAATGGCAAATAGCAGAGGAATTTTTTTTATACAATGTTTATATACTTAGATTGAAACTGCTGTGAAAAGTAGATATTCTGGTACATTTCTTATATTCATCAATCTCATTCAGAACTGTGAGGTTCTCATGACATGTCCTTTTAAGGACAGAATATTTCTTAATTTGAGGTGAAATTAACTTATTTGGAAAGCCCTAAGATATACATGGTAATATGAAGTTCAGTGGGAGAATGAAAAATTCCTATCAGTTTTCTGATCCATGCTGAAATATAAGATTCTGTAATCAAGCCAACAATGGTGTTTAAACTAGATAAAGCTTAATATGTTTTTTGGGCAATGAATTTGTACTGCTAACTGTAATGCAGGGGTACACAGACTACAGAAGAAAGTGCTGTGTTTGTTATGGTTTGTTTCCTTGTGATTGGTTCTGCTTTGTTTCATTTCAAAGTGAAGAGATGTCATTACAGGGTAAGACAAAAGAGTCAGGAAAAATTCTGATGGCTCTGCACTTTGATGTTAGAAATGTGTTGTTGATCAAATTCATACACATGAGAATGGAATTTTCCATTGCTAATTAATCTAAGTAACAAAAAGTGGATTATTCTATGTATAAATTATTATATACATAATAATACGTTTGTACTTATTATTATGTTTTTGTTTTGGAAAATGTAGTCTAATAAATTATATTTAAAAGCATATGCATGTCTTTTTTCATTGAATTTGTATGAAACACCTCTCTGAAAACAGAAAATGCTGCTCATTTACTACATGTGTAATTACCATACGTGAGTTTCTTCAGTCATCCCTTTTCTGGGGAAGAGAATTTCAGAAAAAATGTTTTGTTCAAAAGCTGTGAATTGCCTCTTCGAAATTACTTTTTTTTTTTTACATCTGAGTAAGGATGAACCTTAGGGAAAATGCTACATTTTTAATACATGTAATATTTTGATAATATAACTAGGTTTAAAACAACAGAATAACTGCTATGATCCTACTGTAGTATTATTTATTCTGGACCTACAATTTTACTTGTCATTTTTGCAAATTTTTTCTTATGTTCTAAAGATGATATGCCACTTGGAGCTTTTGACTGATTCAAATCTTCATGCCTTTTAAGTAGTAGTAAAGACTACTGCCTTCATGTTGTGGCTCTGATTCAAAATTGTACATTTTCAGTATACTATTAGCATACTTAGAGTGGGTGTGTAGGACTGCAAATATATGACATTGAATGTATATTACTATAATTTCTGAGTAACCTGTAACACAATATATATTTATTTTAATAAAGAAATGCGTATTTGTTTATTTAGCAGTCATTCATAAAATGTTACAAAGAAAGTGATATGGAGTAGAAGCATTTTACTGTCTCCTGAACTAATGGTCCAAGTCTTATCACCTGGCAACACCAGCTCAGCTGTGATTCATGATATATAGATAAAATATAAGGCTACAGGCAGTAATCATAAAGACTAACTGGCCCCATGAGACTAATTTCCCGTGACTTCCTCAGTAATCCATGCACAAGGATAGGTCCTTGGAAGAGTGATTCAGAGGAGGTGTCTAAATCAACCACTATGAATTGTACTCTGGAAAATATATCTTTTTCCCTTGCTAACTGAAGAAATCCAGGGAGATTCACCTTAAGAGGTCAGTATTTACTTCTGTGAATACTCTTCAGAGATGACGGTCTGCAGGATTCTACTATACAAAAATATAATTTGGAACAGAGGCCTTCTAAGAATGAAATTATCATCAGTTTAAAACTCTGCATTCTGAAAGGGAACTTTATAAAAAGGTCAAGAAGCTACATGTCCCCTGCTTGCTCTGCCTGGGAAGCATAACCACGCAATGAGTAACTGAACACTTAGACAAACAGAAAAAAACCTCATCTTCATGATAATTTAAAAAAAAAAAAAAAAGATTGGCCTTACAGCACAAAGGTCTGTCACTGGAACTCACAGTTGAATGTGAAACTGCTGAAATTTCTCTACTGCCACAGAACTTGAGGTTTTGGCCCAATAAAGCACCTAGAGACATGCTTAGCTGGCATGCTAACATTGGTGGCTTTATTTGTACTTACATCCAGAACATGCTAAGTACTTGAAATGTTAGTCCTTTACTTTAAACCTACACAAGGTAAAAAGTAATTTCTCAACCTATTCACACTGAATAACACTGACAAACTGATGCTGTTTGGACTCAGTACTATGTATGCTATTTTTTTTATACATATAGTAATATGGAGCATCTGGTTGTTTATTTGTTATGGAATATTTTCACGTTTTAATTGGTTTTGCTTCTCACTTTTATTTTTTTCTTCTTGCAGCAGTCACTCTCTATTGATGATTTTTTCAACAGGGTAAAGTGTGGCTCTTGTTTTGTTTTGTTTTCTCTTAGAAATATCTCAGCTGACATAAAACTCTCAAATGTTTTTGTTGTGCCTGTGGTTCCTATGCCATGGCAGTGCAATACTGTCAAATGAGGTGATTTTGAACTCTTGCCTGGTGTTGACTATGGTCTGGAAACCACAGGACTGCAGTCAGAGCCAACGCCCTTTCAGAGAGAGAGGGAGACAAAAAGGGTATGTAAAGAGCAGACGTCCCCAGATCTACAGAGATGTAGAACTTGTTTCACATTAATCTCCAAGCACCAGAGGTTAAGAGGTTAGGCTTTCTGGTGTTTTCTCCATGTCACTAGATATCAGTATGAAGCCAATTTCAATGGTATTATCATTTCTTCCTCCTACACATTCATACACCTTGACTATTTTTCTTCTCCTTTTTTTTTCTGCTATATTTGCATATGGTAATACAGCTGGCATGTTAATTTGTTACAAGAACAAGAAAGCTTCTGCATTGCTAAGGGACAAAGAGGATGAGCGAAGGACAGTAGTAATTCTGGCTTTCATAGAACTATTTTATGGGTTTATATTGGACACAGTGACATTGTTAAGCATATTTTCCAAAGCATATTTGTGATAAAAATATTCCAAAAATATTACTTCATAAGTAATATCCTATTACAAGTCAATGCACTTCGCAGCATTGAAACATTAATTATATATGGAGCAGTGCAAGCTAGGATCTGCATTGTTGAAGTCTTCATTAAAATAAAATGAAAATAAAGATCAACTATGACAAGCTGATAAAATTATTAATCAAGAAATAGGATTTTATACAAAGTATAAGTCCAGTTTTCATCCGTGAAAAATACATTCTCAATAAGGTATCTTATCTCAATAGGGTATGATTATCTCATTTTCTCTATTAGCAAAGGTATAACAGTAATAAGAGTGAACACTGACACAATCAGGATGTAAAAACCAATTTTAGAGGTGTCCTCTGTGTTTGCTAATAGAGATACGGAAACTTTTTCATTTCTAACTTTGTTATTTCTTTAAAGCAGCCTCTCAGTACACTGGTATGCTGAATGGTATTAAAAGTGCTGCCTGGTTATAATTGAAGTGGTAGATTTCAGCATTTAAAATTTTATTCGGGCAAAATCATTCATATTATCACTCTGGAGGTCAGACACTGCCTAAAACAACCTCAAAAGCTTGGGAATAATAGGTAGGGCATTTATTAAAAATTCCTAAGTATTAGCCTTAGAAACACACGTGCATGTTTTTTCCATCTAATTCTGTATTGTTTCTTTGATTTGTACCCGAGGATATCTTTTACTGAAAAGTATCACTTGTGCCAGTAACAAGATTGCTTACTGGAATTTACTTTACTTTTCACCTTTCTCCCTAGCTTAGGTTACTGATGTAATTAAGAAGAAAAACACTGAAGCTAGATTATAACAAATTTTCACTCATGAATGAAGATATATAAACATGATCAATCATACCAAATTCAACAGTATGAACACTGGAATAAAGTTTCTTATGTGTATAGGTATTTTGCATGCTTAACTGTAAGTCCAGGTTCATATGAGAAAAAAAGGTTGCTTATACAGATATGGTTTTACAATTAAATTAAGAATCCTTGGCCTTTATGAATACCAATTTTATAATGACAGAGGTGCTTGTGCAGAACTTACACAAAATAACTTACACCAGTTGCTTGAAATATTTATTTTTGCCATTTTTTATTTTGTGTTCTGAATGACCACACATGATAAATATTTGTTTATGTAATTTTTTCATTATAAAATTATAAGTTTAAAAGTTTTTGAACTAGCTTAGATGTTTTAGGTTCTTATGTCAATGACTTCCACTTAAATTACAAACAAGAGAAAAAAAGTCTCTACTGTATTGTATAGCTTGAAGAGCCATATTAATCCTTCAGTCTTTCAGAAAACTTCTATTCATCTGAACTTAACTGAACAAAAGATATCTCTCCCAACTTATACCAGAGAGATAATAATAATAGTGCATATGAAAAGAGCTATTAAATTTGGTATAGACAAATATAGCTGAATAATTTCCATATATTCATTTAGACAGGAGACAAATTTTCAAGTGTTAGATCATCTATTGGCAATCTTGATTGCGCTTCATTTAATGATTTGTGAAATATGAGAACAAATGTATGGAGCAACAGAGATGAATACTCTCAGAAGTGAGATGTTCAATATTTACCACAATGCCAGAAGAGTTGGCTGTAGGATCACTGACAGCAGTTAATATTGAATGTGTGTACAAGCTCATTGGAAGAAAACATCCAGTTTGTACAGCATCATGCTTTGTCTGATGGCTTAATACCAATTTCACAGTGTGCCATACTGATAAGCAGATGCAGCAAAAGTGTAAAAGAGGAGGTTAAGGGATGTAAACACCACCCTGATCGTGTCTCACAATGGAGAAGCATTTCTATCCTCTTCCAGAAGTGCACATGGTTGTGGATGCAGATGGTTGGAAAGGAGATCAACTACCTCTGCCACGTCCACTTGAAGTGCCAAAGAGTAGCCATGGAGATCCACAGAACATAAATAAATTGTTGTGTCTACAGTTGAAAAATGGGAAACAGTAATTATTTTGGTAAATCTGAATTTTCAACACCAGGATTCTTATTTATATATTTGTATTTGCTTGTTTGTTGTGCTTGTTTGGTTGGTTTTGTTTCTGAGTCAATGGAAAAGAGAGAGCTTGTTTGCTCACTAATGAAGTTTAAAAATATCCTAAAATACGCATTTACTCCCAAAATGAATCAAAATTACCATGAGTACATCAGGAGGTACTTGGCTTTGATTTGATTGCCCTTTAGATTTTTGTGCTATTCTGGATCTTTTTTTTATTCAATAAAATTGCTTCAGTAGTTGCGTTTCTGTTTCCATATTTTCCTGGAAGCTATTCTAGATTGGAGTGTGGAGAGGCAGCCTAACACTTTATTTGAAAGGATATATTTCAAGTGACCATTTAAGATATGAGTTTGATATAGTCCAAAAATTCTGCTCTTTAAATAAAGCTGCCAACATTCATTCTTACCTTCCAAACGTTATGTTCATCCCCTAAAAAAGCACAGGTCGGACTGTAAGATTTTGTATCTAAGCAAGCTGATAAACCTATAAACATAAACAAATGAGTTTATAAGATTTTTAAAGTACTATTTGTTTGAAGTGTTTGGCTTAAAATTGACTGTGGGGCAAGAGTTAGAATAGGGTAAATTTGTGGCTTGTAAGTCATTATCAAAATATGAGTAAAGATGCATATGTAACATCACATTAAAAAGTAACCTTTTTTTTCTGGGAAAATGTCAATTAATTTCATATCATCATGCAGGTATGTATCTCCTCTTTTCATTCTTTTTCTCTCTCTCCACTTACTACTTTATTAGAAGAATTGCATGTTTGACTGGTACTTTTCTGGATGTTTTATTTTTACTGAATAACTGAATTTACTCCAAACAGGACTACAGCACAGTCTCAAACATCTCAGTGAATGCTGGTTTAAGCTGAACACTCCCTGCCCCTCCCCTTTTATGTATCTCAAGTTTGAGTTTTAAAAGCTGTATGTGTATTACAGCACTATTCAGATTATTTGGTTTGGGGTGGGAGTGTATCTACCATTAAGCCATTGTTTTCTCTAACATGAGGGCTCAGACATATCAATCTTCCAGTTCAGGCTTTAAAATGGAACCTTTTTTTTTTTTCCTTTACCAAAACAAATAGTAGCAATATCACATTGGAGCCCAGTGGCACTTTCACTTAAGTGTGAATTATAAAGCGTAAGAAAAACATTGAAGCAATACTTCCCTTTCAGTTTTTTCTATGTTCTGCCTTTTCTGGTCTTGCTGCAAAAGATGATAAATAAGATTCAAAAAGAAAATTTCTATAAATTAAGATGAGACATTTTGGTTCTTAGTTAATTTTTAACACAGTTGAAGGCAAAGTTGGTGAGGTCATTGAAAAAAAAAATTAAAAATAGTCAATTAATTCTTTGTTGCATGGTTGTTTATAAATATAAGCAAATTCTTTAAAATGTTCTGCATTTGTCACATAAAAAGTCAACTACTTCACAAATGAACAGTGTTCATGCAGGGAAGGGATTTAATGGACCTTATAGCCTATATATCTTACATGTCTTTTAGAAAGTTATATTTTTACATATGAATAGTTTATTTAATAAGTGACTGCTGAGTGACTGTTATATACTGTATGCTCCTCCCTGTATGGAGACCTTCTCTTGTGCAGTCATAAAAAAGCCTTAAAAAAATCTTTTAACATGTTAAACTTCCTTGAATTTAACTGCTCAACTTTAAATATTAGTATTCCGAAATGAACTTGATATGTTTTTGAAATAATTTTTTGCTTAACTGCTACAATTCTGAATGACCAAGCTAATACATAGTGGCTCTATGTTATCTGAATTTTCTTTTTCTGGCCTGGGGCATTGCTTGGCTGCATACAACAAACCTGCCCAAGGCTACAGCATAAGAGCCAGAGTAGCACATGTAAATACTGTGCTGGCTTTACACTCCCAGCAAAACAGAGACCTCTTCTAGATGTGCTTAGCTACAAAGCTGTGATAGAGGAGTCATTTGTGAATAGCATACTTTTCCACCATGAAATTAGTTTTCAGGTCTTTTAATATCACTGATTCATGAACTGAGGCAAAAGAATTTTATTTTTCTGTAGCAAAATATTTCAAAACAGCCAAGGAATATATCTGCTGAAGTAACCAGAGTGACATGCAACAAAATATCTGAGGACTCACACGTGGAATAGCAATTAAAAAAAAAAAAGCTGTTAATATAAATATGATAATATAATATAAAAATAAAATAATTCAAAATAAACCTTCACATTCTCATTGTTCTCTAGACACCAGATAACTAAGGAGCAAGCTCTCATTATACTTACTTAAGGTCTTTTTAATGTGATTAAAAAGACATTAAGTAAGTTCCTTCAGTCATTATCAAGGATGTTTGAAGAGTTTAAAACCTCACTGAGACCTCTTTGACAAACATGTGCTGGCAAATGACAAAGGATCAAAACTAGCTACAGACACAGTATTAAAATATTCATGGAGACACAAAGACTGTTCAACCAGCTGATGATATTAACACTCATAGTGTTTGCTTCAGAAGATGTGTTTTCAGCAAAAGGCTGAACACTTTTTGGGATGAGCTGCTGTATACATAGCCATTTTACTCTCTCTGTGCGCTTTCTTTTTAGAAAATTACAAAAGGACTCCACTTTGTTCTGATGCGGAATGAAAGCAAGCTACAAAATCAGTCAGGAAATGAGACTTCTGTTTTCCAGGTAGCCTTAGGTCTCAGGAATCAATACACTGGAAGCTATATTATGTGTCTTAAAGTCAAGAGGAAAGTATATGTGTTAGAAAAGGAACCGAAAAATTCCTGCCAGAGTTTCCTCTCATTTTATTACTGCTAAATTAAATTATTTTAAATTAAACTCTTTGTTAAATACTATCAGCACAAGAGAAAAGAGAATCAGGACCTACTGTTACAGAGGCTGAAGAATCTATAATTAATTATTCCATAAAACATTTTATATTTGCCAGTGTCTGGAATGTGTTGGATGTCATTTGGCAGATTTTTAATTTAATGAGTCTTTCACCTACTCATAGTACAAAATTTTTTAAACCAAAAATGGTACTTGCCTAGGCATCAGGACATTGACATCCCCTTTAAATAATTTTAGTTGATGTGTTGGAATGAATAATAAGAAATAATAAAAATCAACAATAAAGAATAAATAACTTTAGTTGTGATGCAATAGTGCTGATACACAACAACATTAGAACAATTTATGCTATCTTCCTTAGGCGATATTTGTCAATCAAGTGGAAAGCAAAACATGTCAGTGGGTCACCAAATTTGATAGGAAGTATTAATTTAAGTACCAAAAAGCATTGTAGTGGTATATCTTAAAGAGGTCTAAGTCTAGGGGCAGATAAAAATAGATCACAAGGCTTTGGCAATAAAAAGTGTATCCATGGTAGTTGTTCACGGATAGAATCTCTTTCTTTTTCCTGATAATGGGTGGATAGTCACTTGTGCAAAATTAAATGTGTGATTGGCATTTGATAATGGGGACAATTGACAAATGCCGAAATCAGTCCAACAGTAATTGCTCTGGACTTTGTACCAATACAGCCCCATTGCCATCCCTACACCAATATGGTCTTCTCTAAATACAGTGTTGAGAGAATGTAGTTGGAACATCTCAAATCTGAGGGATGTGAAAATTATTACGTTTGTGAGGTGCTCATATAAAATGGTGATGGATCACAGAAGTACCATTCATGTTGTCACCCTGTAATATCCTTGAGCATCCATTCTGTGCATATCTATATAGTCATAGTGTCAACATGTATTTTTCCATGGTTAGATTTAGATACTCTTAATTTTCTTGCAGAACATTGATCTCTCATACCTAAAACATTGAGAATGTGGCGTTATTTCCTCAAAGAAAAAAGAAATGGGAAGGCATAATTTCATTAATATAAAACATTCAGATATTGTAGTGTCAAAAAATGCATGTTGTGTATTCAATAATAATTTTTTTTACTTTGTCCAAGCAACTGAAGCTTTTTTACTTTTGTTGGTTTTGTTTCTAATATATAACTAAAAAGTATAGGTGAATGCATATTACAACATATTATTTGTATCTTTAACTAATTTACTTGCAAATGTGTTTATATATGGGTCAAACTATGCATTTAACACAATATTCCCTTGCATTTGAAGTTGTTATGCAAAATTAGTCATTATTTCTTCACGTGTAGAGTAATATTTTCTGTTCTCAAAATCATATATTAGCATCTGTTAACTGAGCCTTGAATTACCCCTGTGGATTGGATGAAGAATACCTAAGTGTCACTTTACTTGTGGTTGAAGTCTAGCCAAGGGTAGGTTAAGTGTGGCAGACTTCTGCTCAAATGAATCAGAGGACATATAATCAAGAAGATATGTGGAGTTACTGCGATTGAGAACATTCTCAGAACAGGTGAGAAATACATTTTCTCCTAGGCAAAACACCAAGGAATACTGAGCTTCTCTGAGGTTATTCTGAAAATTATCTGCAAGGTGATAGTTGCTAATAACACAAAGCTGGGATGTTGTACAGATCAGTACTGATTCAGACCATGGCATAACTATGTATAACTTTTTCTTAAAGTACTAGCTCTGCTTTCCAAAGTAATACCCAAAATGCCACTTCTCTCTTTAGTTACTGCACCGGTCTGGGAGTTTGTTTTGAAAGCTATAACAAAATAACAGAAGAGATAACCTCTGAGATTTTGCCCTTGTAAGCTGACATAGGCAAAAGTCTGTGTTTCAGTTCTGCACTTTAATACATTCTTACTAAACTCTGCATTGGCTCAGCCTCACCTTGAGTCCTGCATGCAGTTTTGGAGTGTCACAATATAAAATAGACATTAAGCTATTAGAAAATACTGAAGGAAGGGCCACAAGGATGGTGAAGGGTCTGGAGGGGATGCTGTATGATGAGCAACTAAGGTCACTTGGTCTGTTCAGCCTGGAGGAGACTGAGGGGAGACCTCACTGCAGTTACAACTTCTTCATGAGGGGAAGAGAAGGGGCAGGCACTGATGTCTTCAATCTTATGACCAATGACGGACCTCAAGGAAATCACCTGAAGCTAAATCAGGGGAGGTTTAGGTTGGATATCAGGAAAAGGCTTATTATCCTTAGGGTGTTTGGGCACTGGAACAGGCTCTCCAGGGAAGTGGTCACAGCACCAAGCCTGTCTGACTTCAATAAGCATTTGGATGATGCTTTTAGGCACAGGGTGTGACTCTTGGGGTGTCCTCACAGGACAGGAGTTGGACTCAACGATCCTGATGGGTTCCTTCTAACTCAGTACATTCTATGATTAGCTTCAAACCAACAGTGATTAACCCTGAATTAAAAGGTTGGCTTTGTATATGCTGGGCTTCAAAACACAGTTTTGTAAGTATGGAGGTACACAGTGTGCAATGGAAATTAAGTGTAATTTTTGATTTCATACTGCATACTCCATATTCTGCATAAGTCATCATTTACAAGCTTTTCTGGAATATTTCCTAGTGTATGATAGGCATGCAAATAAACAGCTTTTAGCTCTGAATTGGTTTGTTTTATATTGAGATTATGTACATTTATAGTATGTATTTTATGATTATGGTTTTATTTATATATATATTTATATTTATACTCATATTATTTATAAAAATACATCACTAAATTTGTGGCTTAAATGGTCTAAAAATGAAAGGGAAAGATAGCAGAAATTAATTCTTATTTTTACCACTAAGATCTGATTTAGGCTATACAAAATCCATTAAATGGTTAGAACTATTTCAGGAGGTTAGTTTATCTCAAATGTAATTGATTACCCTGCAGTTAAGGTGTGCTCATTGGCATTGTGAATAATACCATTTTCAGTATCTCAGCTTTGTGAGAGTCAGAGCTTAATCATATGTCTTGTAATGAAAGATGTGGTTGATGAAAATCTCCTCTTCTGAAATTAGGGGGACAGAAAGTTTTTGAACTGAAAAACCCAGTCTCTTGTGTTTAGCTAAACAAACTCTAATTTTCTGTCCACCATTTTCCCTGCATGAAGCATGGAGATATTCACCTAGTTCAAAGGATTGACAGGAGGATTAATTACTTAGTATAAGAATGCCCGAAGGTGAAGGGACCTGCAATAATGTTGTAAATAATGCCTATTGCAATACTTTGACTAGAATTGTTAATTATCATCTTTGGCTTGGCCAAGACATTTTTCATCTCAGTCTGAGAAGTCATATTTGCAGACTTCACAGAACTTTTAACGTTATCTCAATTGCTGTGCTAATAGAATCAACTTAGAACCACTTTTTCTCAGCATAAACAAAATTCATTATCTTTGTGTATTATCTCAGCCTTTTGCTTCCACTCTAATAGTCTTAGAATTTAGGATCCAACTCTGCAGGTCAGTGCACAACAGGGGCAGACAGACTTTCCTTCCATGACTTAAATACAGGATAGGACCTGACTCATGAGCTGGCTGGTAGCTGTTGATAAAATTAGCAGAGGATTGAAAATCACTTGCTTGTAGCTGTTTGTAGGAATGATGGATTTATTCATAGTATCAACTTCTGCTCCCTTGCTGTTTTGCTTGTGCCTTGCTTAAATAAGCATAGGGCTACTTAAGTGAGATCACACAGACCAACTTTGCAAGACGTAGCAAGATTTCCTTCAGTTAGCATTTCCTTGTTATGCCTTAGCTAGCTGTTCCTTTGCAAAAAGCCGAGGTTTAAAATCTCACCAACATGCACTTTTGGGGAATTATTTAGTACTGCTAGGAGAACAGTCCCCCCAGTTCATTTACAGATTCTACTAAACACAGTTGATGAGATCCGTTTTGTCTTTTTCATGGTTCTTGAACATTCAGGTTCTCAGAGAAAGTTAATATAAGATACTGAACATCAGTATTTAGAGATGAAACACTGCCCAGCATGAAGTACTTGTGAAGGAGACAAAGAAATCAGCACAGATTTTTACAGGATGAAGATTAGGATGCTGCAAGATTGTTTCTTTCAAAATATCTTAGAAAATTAAAAAAATATTCCCTTTCAGGAAGTGATTGCATAGGCAATATTTTAAAGGTCTCTTTGAGTTATTTTTGACTATGTCATCAGAGTAAGCAATATTTTAATATTTATTATTACTTATTATTACTTTCCTCTATACAGCCACTATATACCACTTTTAATTAGCATGTGTGTTGCTAAGAAGCCAATTAAATAGTGGAAATAATTAATGTATTGACTTCTTTTTTCTGAAATATCTCAGATATTTTTGCATTAATACAAATTTTTTGACTCTGCATACTAACAAATAAAAATTGTCAAACCTGACAAAACTTTTTTTCAGTTATAGTTGTTATTTGACAGTATTTAGGGTGATTGAGGACTTGGACGCATTCAGTAGGGGCTCATATTTGGAGGGGATTTTTGACATTGGACAAATTCAACAACATACTGGAATCATGTTTATAAAATATGAGTCAGTTAATAAAAAATGAACACAAAAATATTTTTTTCTTAAAAGTGATGTGATAAAATGGATTACAGACATTCTACTTATGCAACAAGCAATTTCCAGAGCAACAATCAACAATTTAGTTCTATGTAAATAGTATGAAAGGAGTTTTATACTAATTATGGGAATGTGAAATTCTTTGTCTTGGAAGCTAATAAGAAAGGGTTTTACACTATAAGACACATTTTCAAAGCACTGTCTTAAAAATGTTATGTAGCTTCCTCCATATATTTTCCATCTCATTTTTCTTCTGTTTTCATCTTCCTTTTCTGTTCCTTGGTAATTTTCTTCTCTTTGTTCTAATATGACCTTGTTTTTCTCAATTATAATTTTTATCATTCCTTTTTTCCCCACCTCATTTTTATTTATCCTTTAAGTTCCAGTATTTCCTAGAACAGGGGTTCTCAAACTCCAGGAGTCATGATCCCTCTTAGGCTAATTAGTGTAAACAGAAATGTGGTTGCAAGTCTGGAAATGACCCCAGAAATGAGAATGGAAATGGGGATTATAAACCCTGAAGTGGAGCCAGAAGCAGAAGAGTTTTCAGAACATTAGCCAAAGGGCAAAGTAATACGTATCCAACCCTATTCTGCAGAGTGCTGAGTATTCTAAGGGAGAATAATTATCAAGACAAAACAAGAGAGATGATACAAATAGTAAAGAAGGAGGCAATTTGGAGAACAAAAATAATAAAAAGTGAGAGATTCTTGGCCAGTTAAGTAAAGCTTTTTTTTTTTCCCTCCACTTTCTTCTTGAACTCTTGCTCCCTCTTAAAATTGTCACTAAGTAGTTCAAGCTTTCAAATGTTCTTCTCTCTGCCCTCTCAGGTTGCAGCTTTTCTCCATGCCTTTGTGAAGAAAAACAAGGTTGGATGGTGTGGGAGGGAGCTTGCCTTTCAAACAGTCCAGTGTCTTCTGCTGATACACTGGCAGCTATTAAACTGCCTACCCACTTCTCTACTAAGCCTATGTTTTCATAGGGCAACACAGGCCAGCTCAGGTCAGGCACCACACTGCCCTGCAGTAACAAAACTCGCTTCAAAGAAAGAGCAAAAGGATGCTGACAGCTGACACCGTGGCTCCTTTATGGGAAAAGGCAAGATAAGGGATCTTGGAGTTCTATAAGAAATGGCAGAATCTTTGCATCCACCACTGAGTTAAATAGAAGAGGTTAGACTACTTTTGCCAGAGTGACTTTTTTTTTTTTCTGTCTAGTAGGCATGACAGAGAACATTCCTGACTTTAATCTTCATTTCTTTTCTAGCCAGAATCTGCAGCATCACCTGGACAAAATACTGAGTAAATTGTTTACAGTTCAGTGACTATTTCAAGAGAAAATTTGCTAATCAGTTCTTTAAGGGTAAATCAGAAGAGATAGGAGGCAAGGTTTAGAGTTTTGATCATAAATTCTTTATCTGTTTTGCATTTGAAATTATCATCTTAAGGAATATGAAAGAATAATATAAAAACAAGAGATTTCCAGCAGAGAGTAGTGCTTGTATTTTTGTCTTATGCATTATGTATATGGTTTTTCTATTTGTCTTTGTTAAATTTTGATCAGGTCAATATTATTGGAATCAGTAAAACTGACACATCTAACAGCAGAATGGGATGAGAGAAGTGTTTTTCCTTGAAGAAAGCTCAGAGTGGTTTGCTCAGGATCTCATAGCTGTGCTGTTGATTTCTCTCTCTTCAATTTCACTTTCTTTCCTTCACATTATTTATTTATACAACTCAAGAAAATAAAAGGTTAATTTGGGAGAAATCAGTACAAGCTTTCAAATCAATACATTGAGATGAAAGACACAGCAGCAAGCATGTCGTGTAGTTTACTTTTATTTGGTTGTGGCTGTCTGGAATGAAATGATTTCCCAATAAATGCAACAGCTTTGAGGATAGAAACACACTGGGTTCTAAGTGACTTACTGAAGTGTACGTGCTGTGGAAAACTTAATGGAATACCATACAAATTAGGTGGGTAAAAGTAAGTTTTGTAGACTGCAGCCATACCTTCCTTGCAGGAGGAGATGGGGAGCACACCCATCCTCAGTCTATCCACTGTCACGTTTGAAGTGAACTGAGAACACTGGAAGAGAAAAAGTCTTGTGTAAAGAGGAGAGAATGACTGTGAGGACTATTGGACCTTTTAGGACTTCACACACTGTTAGCAAATACAGTTTGAGAGCATTTAATCTGGGAGCTGTTCCAGTCTGTTAACAAATGCCTTGCAAGGCTGTGAGAGATTCATTGTTGTGTCCTGACATATGATGTACGGCTTCAATAACTGTGCTGGACACACAGGGTGATGATCTCTCCCCTTTCTGAGCAATGACACTGCTACACCAGTATTTCCCTTCAAGAAAAGCTCATAAGTAAAATTCCCTGTGGAGCAAGAAGTTACATTAATCACACATTTGCACACAGAGTTATAGTGGTAGATCATCACAAACATGGTATTTCCTCTCTCTGTGTTTCTTTTGACCTCGACATCTAGCACTGAAATTAGTCTGAATACCCAGTTTTTATTGCTGTTCATTCCATGCCTTATCAAGGAGCCACTTCCGAGCTCTGGACATACTAACTCTTCTATATGATCAGCAGTGCTGTGTTTATACCTGTTAAATGATATTTTGTTTGAGATTCATGTGCAGTTAACAAGTAAAACTTGTGGATTTTGCCTTCTAGTCCCTAGCCCTGGTGGTTTTTTTACCATTGACTGGCAGAGTCTGGAATGGCGCACTGGGTCAGGAGGTCAGGAATTACTGGGTTGAGATGAAAACACTGAAGTTGTCAACAGGAGAAACATGACAGTTCCATATCCCTAGGAGCTGTGGCCACTTCTCTACTCACTTATGCCTGCCCAGCAGGTGAAAGCTCCCTGAGCATCATGCCAAAGTGAGGCATCGCAGCTTATTAGATTCTATTTCTGTGTATGAACCAACAGCTCCTGTTATAACTGTATAACTGTTATAACTGCTTTTCAATTACAGACTATATATATCCTACTTGAAGAGTATGTTTATGCCTGTCTAAAGATGCCCAAGCAAACTGGCCCCGGAGAAGGGTGGAAGCTAGGCGAAGAGAGCAGCAAAAAATATTCAGACATGCAGTGAAACAACAGACAACCGCATACAGTTGCTCACGTGTTTCAGCTTACTGATTTTAAGATGCCAAATCATTTCAAACTATGTTAAGGCTATTTCTGTAGATAGCTAGAAATATGGTAGGTACATAAGTTGTTATAGTTTCACACTGAAGTTTCTTAGGTTCCAGAAATAGTTTCTACATATATAAATACCTTTGTCTTGACATTAGAGAGCAACTTGACAGTATCAAAAGTAAGTTCTGCCAGACTCTTTTAAATGAAACCTTTCTCTTTCTTTCTTGAAGGATAAGCAAATATTTTTCCTTGCAATCGAAGTTTAAGCCTGTCTTTTCAAAGGAAATATATAGAGATTTCTTTTTTTATTCTGGCCCTGTGATCAGATAAGGAACACAAGATAAATTTGTATCTGTGGATGGGTGTTCAAACCTTCATGTTCCACATCTCTAGGAAGTCAACACTAAAAAAAAAAAAAAAAAGTTCTCATTGTTCTCATTGTATATGATAAGAAAGACTATATTGAAAGCAAAGGTGATGTATAAAAGCCTGGCCATCAAGTCTTATGAATGTTCACTATGTTCATCTGAGGACTGATGGGTTCCAATTCATTGCATATGTTCGGTATTTTATCAGTGCCTTTGTAAGTTAAAATGGATAAGCAACCCTTAAAATCAGAACCAAAAATTAAGCCCCTCCTTGCAATTGGTTTAGACATGTCCCAAAGGAAGTTCGAAGAGGTAGACCCATCAAAGAGTTATTGGGATTGAATCCAGTAGGAAAAGACAGTTATTAAGTTCATGTATTTTCATGGTCTGATTTTTCAGCTGCTATATGGGGAAAATGTCAGCTCCACCTACCACTCTACTCCTGTAGTAAATGTTTGGATTTCATTTGAAAGAAATATTAAAAGCACCTTATAGGCGGTGACTCTACTCTATGAAATACAAGTGATGGGAACTGCTCAGACTCTGGAAACTATCTAGGTGAACTCCCTGGTGTGTCTTCAACTCGCTGCTGTCTTACAGTTTTTTCAGATTGCGAATGTAAATCCATGATTATGTAATCAAATTCCTGTTTGGGGATTTTTTTTCCCAGTTTTGTGAAAACATTTTTGTGAGAGACAAAAAAATTACAGATGTCCATATTCCTCAGGCACCAAAACTTTCTTGGAACTTTTCTAAAAAAGTTGTCAAGTCTTACTCTACAGTGGGATCTTGCCCAGTCAGCAACACATAGGCACTTACAAGGATGAATTTTGGCCAAGGAAGCAATTTATCAACATCAGCACTGCTGACTGATTCATTAATTGTATCAACATCATGATTAGAAATTAATGAAAATGTCCTAAAGTAAATATTTTTTGCTGATTCGGTATTTAGTAATGCTCTCATTTTTTTTACCTGTGAAAAGTAATTCCAAGTATTACATTTTTCCAATACCATCTTCTTCTTGGTGCTCCTGTGTTTTCCTTACTAATTTTTCTGCCTCATAGACTAAGTAAAGAGCAAATTTTTTGAGAGCCTTTGAGGTGAACATAGTATCATTTATATTAGAAATAATAAAATATATTTTTTCAATTAATTTTGTGCATGATTCACATGAGCTAAGTTTAAATGTCTGCAGTCATGACCACCTGATTGCCTTTGACTCAGTAAACAGCTAAAGCACCTCAGGTACTTTATATGTGTGGGGTAATTATAAAATGAAAATTATTTGAAAGTACCAATTTCTTCTCATTTTATGTGATAAGAAATATCTACAAGTAAAGTATAAGGTGACTCCCTCAAATATAAGAATCTACTTTTGCCCAGAAATATTTCACATTTTGTTCCCCAGAAAAGAGGGTCTAGTGTTTAGGAACAGTATAGCCCTAAATTGATCGTATGTCTTACAACTCGAAACCATTTCCATATTCTCTTGTTTAGTTAAGAGGATTAAGTAATTTAGCAAGTGAGTTCAGAACAAACATAGGATAGTAACATGAGCAATTACCATGTTCCACACACACCCATAGATGCTGATTAACCTCCTGCTTATTATACAGAAAAACAAACAAGTAAGCAAAACAAGTAAACAAACTAGTTTCCTTGCTAGTTTCCACCATTTTCTTTGCTCATAAATGAATTTGTTAGGAACATCATCTCATTGGAATTCATATTAATGATAAAGACAAATATTTACTACCTGTCTGACCCATTCTACTCCTGCATATCTTCCTGTTTACTGTCCAAGGTGCAAAATTAATGTTTAATTTTATTCTTGAGTACTTAATTATCACAGCAGGGAGCTTGACACAAGGTTGTAGATTTCAGTGTTGTAGGAACAGAGATGAATATGCATTCCCCAACCGTAAACTGGGCTAATTGTATTTCCTTTCCCCAGAAACTGGATAGATAAACATTTTTTGAGGTTGAGGGAGACCCATGTACTGTGGTAGTGGAGACTACATAAGTACTTTAGGTAGAACAAAATTTTTATTATCCTGTCAATAAAGGCCTTTCTTATCATATTACAAATGCCTCGGTGGACTAAGATAGTGACTCCAGACAGTCATAAATCACCTTTTGAATAAAAGGGTTACCTTTGCATCAACTTTATGAGAAGTAAGCACTATGTATTGCTGTTGATCATTCCTGTCCAAGACATGAACGGCACTAATGAGGTCTGGAAGAAGTTACCTCTGGCTCAATGAATAAAATTTGGGAAAGGAATTTTCTTTTATTAAGAAAAGATCAGTTTTGTTTCTGTTTACCCTGTAGTAAATCACTGGTCCCGGTGGGACCATGTCAACAACAACAACAACAACAACAACATTTTTAGAAGTGTTACACTCTCTTTTTTTTTGTTTGTTTGTTAGTTTAATTTAGTTTAATTTTCATGTCGTTTGTTTGTTTGTTTGTTTGTTTGGGGGTGGGTAGGAGTTTAGGTTTGTTTTCTTTTTTTTCTGGAGTGAACTGGCACAGTATGAGTTCCTGCAGAGAGAATACCAGCATACAGTTCACACAGTTCACATGCTGCAGAAAAGGAAAGACGGGAATTCAAAGACTGAATGCTCCTAAAAATCACTGGATTAAAAGTCACAGAGTCTGCTATGGGCAAAGACAAGGACTCCCAAGTGCCCCCTAAAAGCTTTTTAATTTTTAGGCTATCTGCTTTCCTCTCTGGTTGAATGAAGCATTTCTGGTAACACATTTGTCCCACTCTGAATAAAATCCACTCTGAATCTTCAGCAGCCTCTTGGTTAAGGCCACAGGTAAACATGCAGCTGAAGCGTTTTAGTATTTTAGTGTCAGCACAGACTGAAACACTTAGTTTCAAGTTGCTAATCAAATAATTTTATAGCTAGGCTAATATGCAAAGAGACACAACATATAATCAATGTATATTTTTATGAAGAAAACAGTGAGAAAGTTCTTCACAGTCAAAGGGAAGACTTAGTTTTCTATGTGTGGAAAGGTCCCCAGACCCCTATTTAACACCTTGGACTGGCTGAGCTAAGCGCTGACTCAAGCCATTACGTGCTACGTTTTGATGAGATAATAAATGGGGTTTTAGAGTGCCTACTACTGGACCAAAATACTTTGACCACATGACCATTTTGTCAAGTCAGTTTACAAGCTTTGAAAGAACTTTTTTCTTTGCTGGCCTTATGATGGATAAAATATCACCTTTCTGTACCACTCTATTTTTGTGCTGCTTCAGGTGTCATCTACCATCTTACAGAAAGCATAAACCTTGGTTAAAAGTATGAAGTCAGCATAAAATTCCCATCATCTGCTCTGATTACTTGAACAGAAATACATTCCTTGCTCCAAGATGATCTGCAGTGCTTTGTGATCCAGCAATAGATGTAGTATGAAATTATTATGAAATGCCATAACACAGATGACTACCAGACTACGCCTTCATAGATCTGCCCCTTTTAAATCACACTCTCAGGTGTGGGTTAAGGAACATATATTGTCTAGCAGGTCAGAAAGTAAAAATACCATGCATTCTGACAACATAGTTCACTGTCATGTCAGATGAGGTAGGGTTTGTGGGGCTGTAATATAAATGGGATCACTGAAGTCACCTGGATGAGGTTTAAAAAAAAAAAATCCTCGTTGCTGTTGTTGTAAAGCTTTTTTTTTTTTTTTTCAAATCCAGTGAACCCATTTAGAATGTTCTCTGCACACGGCTGCATCAGAACAGACTGAGAAAACTGCATACTGCTGTGTAAGCTAAAAATAAATAAATGGGAGAGAGGAGGGAGCAGAAAGTTCTTACAGGTTTTACCGCCAGAGGAAAGCATCAATGAACACATCCCTTAGGCTCTTAATTCAGGTTTATGGATTTCACTTTCTAGGCTGGATGTCTAACTTTCAGAGTTTCCAGCACTTAACATGATATATGTTCAAGTCCCTTAACTTTTTTTTATTGTCTCTAACCCTCATTCCCCACACCTGCAGCACAATTTTTAATTGTTGACCTATTTATGGTTAGCTGTCTGTGATACCTATGGAGAGAAGAAGATTAGAAGGAAATAGCTTAGATAACCACTTATGATAACAAAGGTGTCAAAAGTGTAAGAACATGCTACATATTTTCACAGGAAAGTTTACAAAAGAAAATAGAATTCTTCCTTTATTTGCTCTGTGTATCAATCCCTTTTAAGGATGATTTTAGTATAGGTTGGACCTGCTAATTCATTCCTCTACTACCATTATTCATGTACTGAAAAAGTAAAAAATATACTGATACATGTTACCTCAGGCCCAAATATAATATTTTTGAAGGGGTTTCTTTGGGAAATTGATTAGGTACTCAGTGTACTACAACCCTGCAAGAGTGATTGAGCAACTGCTTACACTTCAGATACTGACATACTTCTGTATACTGCATATTTTTTTATTAAAAAATAAATTCAGAACCTGAGGCAAGATAGCTAATATTCTATTATTGATGTTTAGTATAATAAATCATGTGCTCATAATTTGTTTTAGGGTATGAGACAGATAAAGGCAATTTTTCAAAATCTACATCATCCATTTCTTCATAGTGTATTGAAATGGCACCTGACATGTCGACACCTGAAAAGGTGCTAGTTTCAGTCCCACTAAACAATGTCATTTTGCTTGTATTTTCTGCATGGAAAAAAATGTTTGGCAGTTAGTATTGAGATTACCTCTTCGTCACACCAATATAACCAATTTTATGACGATTTACAGTATTTTCATTAGAGAAAAAAGGGTCCTGGGTTTGAATCTCTTCAGACTCAAGAGAGACTTAAGCTCTTGTGCACTGCATCCTAAAGAGGCACCCTGACCACTGGGAAAACAGGGTACTGTGGCCAATATCACGTTAAAAGGATGGGCGTAAAAACCTTTTGAAAAATAATGAACTCCACGTAAGTGATTATAGACCTTTGCCAAGGACAAGATCATTCTTGTCACTCGAATAGACTCAGGCATCTAAATGCTGAAAGGGAGTGGCCTTTAAGCTTTTTGTTCAGGCAACCTCTAACAAGCTTTCTCTTCTTAATGCCAGGTGGGTTACAGTGCATCATGCCCTCCTTTTTCTGATGCACTTCTTTTACAAATTTCAATCTACATCTGAAATTTAACAAAAGGAGACACTTTAGGGAATGATAATAGGCCCCAGATGGTAACACAGAAGAGATGGCAATCTCTCCTGATATCCACAGGTTTCTAAATTAACTCTAGAGGATTTCCCCCTTGCTCAATGTTTTTAAGTTCCTAGTTTCTGCATTTTCAAGCATATTAAACAATATATCTGTTCTAATTGTTATTTTTTGTTTCAGTTATAGATTGGGTTGGAGTAGATGAATATTTGAAGAGAAGGATTCTGTCATTCAGTTGTATGGCAAATTCATATCTACAGTATGAGGGTTTGGTTAGACAAAGTTTTTTTTAGCTATGGTTTCACTAAGTTACATGTTTAATGAAGTATTTGCATAAAGGCTTAGAGGCTCAGGATAACCTGTGCCCATATTTTCTCCACAATTTTAAAGAAAAAACATCTCATCTAAAAAGCAAATTATTTTTTAATTTTTTGAACCCCCTCTAATATCATGCCTACCTGCTTCTGCAGGTAGAACAGAAAGAGAGACAGCAAGCTGTGATCTCCTTCCATTTAATGTTTGTTCTCTTTTTTTTTTTATTTTAATTAACTTCCATAGTGCAACCATTTCCTGCATTTGACCTCTGCTCCTATAAGAAGACAAAAATGAATAAGAAAGCACTCAGTTACCAAAGCTCTGTTAATCATCATTGTTTTCATTTGCTCAGAAGCTATATCTTCGCTGCCACCCCTCAAACTATGTGCCTTTCAGATCATATACTGTGCTGGGTGAGCTATTTATCTGTGTTTGTACAGCACGCAGCACTATCCCCACTGAGGCCTTTGGGTGCCACCATCCTACAGTAACCTCATGTTCATTAGGAAGAACAAAGACAAGTTTATCTTGAAAAAATTAAAAGAATTCACAATTCAGGTCAGGTGTGGGCCTCTGAGCCATCCTTTCTGTTAAAGATTGTTAGTTTTTACTTTATAGATTTTGAATAGTTTTTGAGCTTTTGGGTGCTAAAGGGGCTTACATCAGTAATCTAAACACCTCTGCTTTTCAACACATATTTGTTGTGGTTTTTAAACAGCAATTATCTATCTTAAAGAGAAAAGCAATATTTCACCATCTCATTTTTACTGGGGCTTCCTATACTAGCTTGCTATAGTTAGCTGACAATGACCTGGAGTGCAATGCTCAGGCTCAGGTAGTTTAAGGGATGAAGAAGGCTGTCTTGGTCTCAGCTACAATGAGGTGTGATATGGTCAGGGAATAAATTCTAAAGCAACACAGAAGCCTCAAGAGAAAATCATATTAAAACAGAGTCAAACTTAAAAGTTATTCAGTAGGTGGCCTACTAATTACTCCAGGCAGGGGAGAAATGTGTTTAGGCAGGAGGCCAGGAGGAAGCACTACTGTTTTCACACTGAAAACACTCAGAGAACTATCTCTAGTTCTGATCTCAGTTTACCAGAGATATTTATGCATATCATATGAGATATTTGTATTTTAAAAAAAAATTAAAAAAAGGCAATAACCAAACAAGCGAGCAGAACACTTGCTGAGCACAAGTCTCCCACATTCTGGGGTACTGCTCTTCTTGTTAGAATAGTGAGCTCATATACACAGCAGAGGTCTCCACAACTGAATAATGATTATTTAAGTGGCCATGTTCAGTACAGGTTTTGATCTTCTGAACCTGAACTGAATGAAACATCTTGCAGCTTGGCAAGCTGCTGACAAGCACTTCTGTATTTTCTGTTGATTTCTGCCAAGTGGTTCCTCCCAGTATCAGGAAATGAACCTTTCATATCAGTACTGCTTTGACTAAGTCCTACAACATGCTACATATTCATGTTAAATATCACATTGGATCATAAGGATGACACATGAAGGATTGTGTCAACTCCATGAAATCAAATCTGTAGTATCTCTGCCCTTACGTTCTTCACAGGGAGACCAATCAGTTGTTCAGAGTGTTCTGAAATGGTGCATGAGGCAGACACCTTCACCAAATTGAAAACTAAAGGAGGCAGCCTGAATTGGGCCCTCAATTATTTTTTTTAAATGGTGAATGATGGAAAATCTTCTGCTTCTGCTCTGAATTATTCTCACTGTTAAGCCCTGTTTTCAATTTATTTGAATTTTTCTGACTTCAGTTTCCAGCCTTTGGTTTGTGTTACCTTTTTTCTCTGTTTCATTAATAAAAGCTCTAGTGCTTTCTACTCATGAAAATAGTTTGCCCTGAGAGAAACTGTTTTCTTATCTCACAAAAGCTTTTGTCATTTTGAAAAATTCAGGAGAATAATTTAATTGAAGTGTCTGAAATGTAGACCAAACCCAAACACAATTATACTTCACAATATAAGAAACAATATTAAAATATTGTGTGTAGATTTTTGACTGAAGGAATTTTTAGATTTTTATTAATGTAATCACAGTACTTCTAAATCTTCTGTTCATAAACAAAAATGTTAAGCTCTTTTCATTCTCTCAACCTTAATTTTTTTTTCCTCCACTCCCTGAAAAGTATCTGTAATGGTTTTCACTCATTGACTTGCTTAGTGAAAGCACAAGTGTTTCAAATTCTTGCTATTATCTTTTAAACATTCTTTAAAAGTGCTGTATAAAAACTCACTTTCTAAACATATTTCTCTCATTAACACATAAAATAGTTAATCCTGCCCCTACTCAGCCCAAGTGAGGCAGCATAGGGAGCACTGTGTCCAGTTCTGAACACCTTTCTTATGAGGAAAGATTGAGGGGGCTGGGCCTCTTCAGCCCTGGAAAGAGATGAATGAGAGTTGACCTCATCAATGTCTATCACTATCTAAAACCAGGGTGTTAACAGGATGTTTCCAGGCTCTTCCCAGTGGTGCCAAGTGATAGGATGAGAGGTATTGGGCAGAAAATGAATCATAGGAAATTTCATCTGAACAGGAGGAAGAAATTTAGTGTGTGGGTGACTCAGAAATGGCATAGATTGCCCAGAGAGGTTTTTGAGTCTCCCTCACTGGAGATATTCAAGAACCGTCTGAACACAATTCTGTGCCATGTGCTCTAGGATTCCACTGCTTGAGCAGGGACATTGGACCCACCGCGGTCCCCTCCCTCCAACCTTACCATCCTCTGATTCTGTGATTTTCCTCACAGCAGTAGTTTTGGAGGTCATGCTGAATGTTGTCTTTTAGTTTGTCCTCTGTTCCTTCTCTTTTCCTTATTAGATTCCAAACCCTTTTTACAAACTCTCCTTTGCACCAAACAATCCTTCCATTTTGTAACAGGAATATAGATTTTTAAGCTTACACTAGGACACCACAGTAAAAAAAAATACTCTTTTGATAGATTTTTCCCAAGTAAGCCATATGTGACCTGTAATCTGCATCTCCTTATCTCTTGTTAATTCCTCCATAGCCTTTTAGATCTGCTATCCTTATTATAGTTTAGTACAGTTCAGTTATAGTTATAGTTATATTTATAGTTAGTTATAGTTATAGNATAGTTATAGTTATAGTTACAGTTATAGTTATAGTTTAGTTCGCTTAGTTTTTAAGAGGTCATATACTTTTCTTCCTGTCCTTTTTTTTCTTTTTTCTTTTATTTCTTTTTTTTCTGCAATATTGTGGACCAGCTGCCTAAAAGCCTCTCTAATATTCTTCAGTTATTCTCCTAGGAAGACCTTACCATTATTTGTAATTCTCATGAGATAAAGTCTCAGACATTTCCCTTCAGCCAAATACTGATTCATATCAGAATATCAGAATTTATTACAGAATTTTCACTGGCTTTAGCTAGTTTGCCATTCTCAGTAAAATTTTATTTATGCATATTGGAGAAAACAGGAAGAAGAGACTTTAGCAGAACAAAAATTTGTTCTATCTCTTGTTTTTATTAAAATACTTTGTGTAGTATGTTCAATAATCTTCATCCTTTCAACATGGTTTTCCATCTTCTGAAATATCCTGACATCAAAACTTCAACCATTATCAAGAGATTTCCTGAAAGAAGAAGGAAGACAAAAAGGATAGTGAAGCCACCTATTTAGATTTTTTTTTTGTCATTCTCGTCCTGTATTCATTTTACATTCTGCTACCAAGTTTAACTGTAAATAACAGTCTTGTGGATCCATAATCTCACGTAAGAGGCAATTAGATATATTTATTAAAGCAAAAAGCAATAAAATTTGCAACTTTAAGAATAAAGAAGATCATGAGGATGACTGAAGCACCCGAGTGAAGGCAAGAAAAGAGTTACAATTTTTGCTATTTCCCTTAGGTTTGTCCTTTCTGTCATATCTCTACTACATAAATATCTTCAGTTTCCCTTAACAGCCATACTAGAAAATTTACATTATTTACATCTTGTAGTATTATTTAAGAGTTTCCATGTAAATGTTCATCCCGAATAATTCTTTTTAAGTTCAGAGGACTCCAGAATCACATCAAATTATTTATCAAAATGTGTATGTTAATGCAATACATATTTTTAAAAAATTAAATCTCTGCTCACAACCAAATGCAATTTTCTTGCACAGTACATTCTGTACAGGCAATTAACTGTACAATGGAAGACTACCAAGAAAACTGGGTGAGAAAATGGTCTTTTCACCCATATTTTGCTGCTAAGAGGCTATTAAAACATCTCACAAAGAGATTTTATGAGGGGTTAGTTGCAAGCAAGCCCCACCATAAAATGGAAGAGCACAAGTCATAGCAAAACAAAAATGATATCAACAAGAAAAGATGACAATAAATTGAATACAGGAGCAAGAGGAACTAATCAGAAGCATATCTACATGACAATACAAGTGACAACACCAAAGCTGCCAGCCCAAATGCTTAAGAATTCTTCCAGAGAGGCAAAAGCATTTGCTGAGGTAAAAATATCTGCACAGTCTGACATCTGTGCTGCAAAAATGAGGAGGATGAGCATTATAATGAGCTGAGAATAGTGTATGGCCTATCTCAAAGAAAGGCATATATTTTTTCTTTAATTTCCAATTGACAGAAAAGACTTGTGGGAAAATACCGAAAAAAATGACACTCCCACCCTTCCACTTCCCATCTTGAATAATACATTGAACTACCTCAGAATTGTCTTTTATTCTAGTAGTCACTCACCAAGAACACAGGTATGTTTTGGGCAAGAAAGCATCATATACAAAATAAGAGAAGAGTTTTATGCTGAGTGGTTTTCTTTGTTTCACTCTAAATCATGCTCAACCTTACATTCCACAGTAACATTTATTATTCAATTTTTTATGTCTTAATGATACCAAAGCATGAAACACACAGACTCGTAAAAACACTGTCTCAGAATAAAGCTTTTGAAGTGATAGTGCCCCCATGTCAATTGAAAAAATATTTTCCCTTGCTCTTAGCATAATGGCCCTCCTTCAACAAAAAGTCAATATGGTGTTCCCTTCTTGTCTGAAAAATTGACAACTCAGTGTAATTGTTTCATGTACATCTAGTTGTATAATGGCAATTCAAAGTGAAAACCTACTTTTTCCATTGAGATTTAGAATGAGTCAGTGATATTCGAATAATCAAATGTCAATGGAATTATTTCAGTCCAATTCTGATTTATTATAGCCATTAAAACAGAAGTTAAAGCATAATAAAGGTATCTGCTTGGTATGCCCAGGAGCTTTTTTTTTTTCAGTAAATAACAGCTGTCTTAATTCTTTTCTCCTGTAAAAATTGGAGGTTCAGAAGAAATTATTGAAATCCAAAAATAATCTTTTCTTTATAGATGTTTGAAACCATTAGAAAAGGTTTTTTAGTGTTTTTTGCCTATGGAATTATTTCACTGATTAGCACCTATATTTGAAGGCAGTCGACACTGTGAGAAATCGGAGGAAATAAGCTGGGTCATAAACTAAAGAAAAACTGGAATTATGATAGGAATAGATAAGTGACCCTTTATAACAGCAGTAATGAGAATCACTCTAATATATACTATAACCAGACTTTGGAAAACAAATTCTCTCTGGAAATACATGTTTTAGAATATTTAGATGCATTAATGTCCAACATAATTCAAGAACCTTAGTGTTTTAGTGGGTTGATTAGGATTTTCAATATCCTCAAAGTGATTCTCTGTGAAATGGCTAGATCAGTTAGCTGAGGGTTTGCAATCTGAAAAAAAAATAAGACAATAAATAAACCAAACCTTGAGCGTTTTTCATACAGCAAAATTGTGTAAAGTATTTTAGCTTTGGGACCCAATAATACATACACCCAAGTATTTTCTAAGTTGTGCAGAAATTATTTTATCATATCAAATGGACACCTCAAGAAACATAAGGAGTATTAAACCATCACTGTTTTAATTCTTCATTCTACACTACATTCTTCATGCTGTACCATTTATAGTAAGACTGCTATCATGGAAACCACAGAAATCCAAAGAAGTTTCCACAGCTGCAAACATTTTGCAAATAAGGCAGCGAGCTCTGAGGAGTCCATTCATTATATATTGTGGCAGGAAAATTACATTGAAGAAGTGATGGCAAAACAGACACGGCAGTAACACAGAATTAGTTGTTGTATGGTGTTTCCAGAACCATATAGAAAATAAGTAGGACCATGAGTAGCAGCAACAGGAAAGTTCAGTTTCCTCTAGATTTCTGTCTGACTTGGAGGATTCTCTGATGCCAAATAAGATTTGAAAGGACACAAGTATTTTCTTCAGAATTGAAATAACAGGAACTTTCAATCAACTATTTTTTTCTAATTTTTCAAGAATTTAATATTTATCTAGACTATTAAAATACCTAAGAAGGTTAAAATCTTAGCAGGATGAAGTCTGAAAGACAGATACACGCATAAAACAGGTTTTAATTCTGTGTAAGAGTTTACAGATGTATAGGTTTCTAAGATACTGGAGTAGTCAGAAGACATCTGGTAAATAAAGTCATGGGAGGCCAGACAGCATTTCAGCTGCCCTAAACTACACAGGGATCCTTTTGCCATGTATGGGTGACAGGAACATTTTTAATTTTTTAGGCATGTTGCCTGGCCTTTGGTAGAGCCTTAGAAGGGCATGAGTCTCTCACAGATCTCATGCACATATCTGACTGTCCTATGTGATACTCCAGGCAGTCTAGGACAGCTCAAATGGCATTAGACACCGCTGTGCGAGCAATTGACTCAAGCATCTACAGGGTACACAGGAGAATAAATCTCCAGGCTTGTTGACTTGCAGACTGTGCTGACTAGGGCTCCTGTGCTGTCTGCAGCTGCTCACCCTTGGGGACCTAGTGACATTTAAGATGGAATTGAATATGCCATCTATACGGTGCTTAGCCTCCAGCTGTGGCCTTGGCATGGCACAGATCTTCCGTTGCATCACATGAGCCCATGTGTATGTCTTTGACTAAAAAAGGTCATTTGTAATGACACTAAATGCTTATATGTAGGCATCTCCCCTGAGACTCATGGACAGTAAGGGAAGGCAAGATAACTATGACACATACAGGCACTTCTACCTATACACTTTAATTTGTCTGCATAAATCTAAAATTTGAGTTCTCACCAGAAATGCGTTTACATGTTGACTACGTAGTAAGGTGAGACTCGTTTACTTCACGTTAACCATGTTCCATCAATATGGAATTTGCTAGCTCTATACTTATAACAATAATATTACAAGAAAATTTGCTGCAGAAAAATAAGCAAACAAATAAACATATACCAGAAAGAAAACAACAAGTTATTTGAAGTTAATATTTCACTTATATCCTCTTATTGTTTATTACATACAAAATACTTTATGGACATTGTACACTAGATGTACTTGTTCAGGCAAATAGATTCTGTAAAATGTATGCATTAGGGGGGCAAAAAGCTAAATAATGATAAAAATAATCAAAATTACAAGTTATTTTATCTTTTCCTTTACATACTTCTGGAGCAGAAGTCTAACCACCTCACAGAGAAATTTTTAGTACAAAGATTTACATGAGTTTTATCAATGACTAAGATTAATCTTAGTAATAATAATAATAATATCATCCTAGATCTGAATGCATAAAATACCTGTATTTAAAATACCACAGTTTCTTGATTATGCTGGTCAGATTATTACTACTGTCTGCTGTGAAACAAGGATATGGTATTTGTTGCCAAATATCACACTTTCTGACGGTAAGCCTTACAAAGAAATACAAGCAGGGTCTAAGTAATAAGACATGTGACAAGAACCAACAAAGGACCAAGAACCCTAATTACCTCAGGAATCTGAATGCTACTGCATTATATAAAGATGACAGTTCACAAAAATTTCTTTTCTTGGCAGAATAGGAACATGTGAAGAAATAAAAATGTGAAGACTGACACAGACCAAAGTACAGAAATTAGTAAGTAGAGCGACACAAGCCAGTAAATGTAAGAAAATCAATACAAACTCAGAGTATCACATTTATTGGATCCCTGCCACATCATAATGATTCATCATCCTTTCCACCAAAGCTCAAACTTCTTCTAGTTGTCACAAGTTTGATGGGAGAAAGTTAATCGACAAACATGAATAAATCACCATGTCATTTTCAGTACAGTTCTGATTCTCCTGCTTAAAGATATAGAAATCCAAAGGTATCTGTTGCTGATGACATACACACCATTCAAGCATATTCCAGAAGTCCTATATTGATTTAAAAGGTAACACTGAGAATTATTCTTCTTGAGAAAGTCATCTGGTTATTGATGGTGACACTAATGAAACAAAACACCAGAACACTGCCACTCAGTCCAATGAAACAGAAAACTGGGAAAAAAGCTAACCAAAAGCTATCCCTTTATATGATTTCAGAGTATTTTGGATTCTGT
This sequence comes from Cyanoderma ruficeps, assembly GCA_008694505.1. Taxonomy (NCBI): domain Eukaryota; kingdom Metazoa; phylum Chordata; class Aves; order Passeriformes; family Timaliidae; genus Cyanoderma; species Cyanoderma ruficeps. The sequence goes on from VZDJ01000302.1 coordinate 4,681,935, forward strand.
ATCACACTTTCATGCATCCACATATTAATCCAAGTTCTGACAGCTCAAGATGTTACTTTTTGTTTTCTGCCTGTCACCAGCATACAGGTGCTGCTCAGTAACTTTGTCACTGTACTCTTAATATAAGAATAAAACCAGAAATAGAACAGACAATTTCTGCGTTGTCTAACTCTTATTCAAGGATGTAATTAGTTGTGCAAGCCTATGGCATAAAAGAGAAATATTATGGAGATTGAAAATCACTGTATTTTTTCTTATAATATCTTGTGTTATACTGAAACTTTAATAAATGCCTTAGCATGCTTAGTACTGCTTCTCCTTTTCTGTAAACACAGTCTCAAAAAATCTATATGTGAATGAATGTGAGAAAATATGTTGGTCTAACTATGATAGAGCAGATGATATTGGTGACATATTTAGGAAACACAGTATATAATGGGGGATAAATCAGATGGAGGGAACAGAGAACTTTAAAATAGAAACACTAAGACGTAAAGAGGAGGAATTTCAGGTACTACAGGACATCTGGTGACAATTAACTCTATCGGCACTTCAAGCAGTTTAAAAAGGTGCTTGACATGGAAAAAACGATTTTTCTGTGCCTTCATTATGTATTTCAAAATTACTCAGTTCAATGTAAACAATGCGGCAGGATTCATCCAGACCTTTGAATGCAATCAAACTAATTTAATATTGAAATATTAAAACTTAAATTTTAGAGTTTTGACTGAAAGAAACTTCTGCTGATAGTTTTCCTGAAAAAGGTAACACTGGATTTGAAAATACACATTGGAATCTACTTAAATTCAATATGTGTCTGAAATAAATGCTATGTGAACTGTAGTTAGTGAAGACATCTGCATATAAATATATATATATATATATATTACTTTTCTTTATTGCAGTATTCTTTACATCCTCATGGAAAATGAAAATGCCATTCCCAAGAACTCCAAGATTGTTTCCTACTCTAGTGAAAGGTAATAACAGAATGTGACAAATTCTTCTCTGAAGGAACTTCCTGGGAAAATATGCAAATTATTTCTGATAACATGATCTGGATGTTTTTTATTGCTTACTCTCCTATTCTAAATATTTTCTATAATACATGAAATGTGGCTGTTGGGTTGTTTTTTTTTTTTTTTTGTGTGTATTTATTTTCATTTTTAAGAAAAAAACACATTTTTCTTGACCATTGTCAAAATGGATGTTTTGGCATTTTCACTATCTGTATGGAAACCTATGCAGCTATTTGTTTTTGACCTGTTGTAGAGAAAAAAGACTGCTGAATGTTTAGCATCCTTTAAATAGATGCATGGCATAGGCTATGCAGAGTCTGGAACTTCAGAAACACTTTATTTCTGTACAGAGTAATTTTTACTGTGGGCCTATAATGTCCAAGTTTCTGTCAGTTTAAATGCAGTTTTGGGCACTCTAATATAAGAAGGATATAGAACTACTAGAAAGCATCCAAGAAAGGCCACAAAGTTGGTGAAGGGCCTTGAGAGGAGGCCATACAAGGAGCAGGTGAAGGCACTGGGTCTGTTCAGCCTGGAGGAGACTGGGGGGACACCTCACTGCAGTTAGAACTTCCCAGTGAGGGGAAGAGGAGGGGCAGGCACCGATCTCTTCTCTGTGGTGACCAGGGATAGAACCTGAGGGAACAGCATGGATCACCCTAGTGGATTTCTTCCAACTCAGGGTATTCTATTTTATTATTTTTTTAAATTAATTTAAAATTTTGTTCTGAAGGCATGGACAAAGCACAAGGCAATAAAATACCTAGCAGCAGCTCCAATTTGTTAATCTGCATTTCATTGTCCAGGCAAAGCACACATTAAGGGGCAAAGAAAACAAAAATATATAAATAATTCCATTTCAGCAAAACCAGCATTAAGTCTATAGTAATGTCATGAATGGACCACCTGCCTCTGACATTCCAATGTTAAATCATTCTAAAAGATTTATGAACCAAAGATTTATGAACTTTCTGACCCTTCTATTCTTATTTTCAAAAGAGTCATGACACAGAAATAGAAATTTTATCAATAACTTTGTAACTTTGTCTAGTTTTTTGATATTTTGTTTAAAGCAATAACCTCTTATATGAGGTTTTCTTAAATTTTTAAAACTGTGGTTAGAATTCTGTATTTTTGAATTGGAAAGCAGTCAATGCTCGTTTTGGATGGACAGAACCACAAACTGTTGCTTTAAATATCATCCTTTTCTAAGTTCATTTTACTGTAAAAGGAATTAAATTGGCCTTTGGTAATTCTGATCAGATGGTTTCCATGACCTTTCAACATATCCTGTTTGGAATTAGGATGAAAAAAGAAAAATTCAAGACTGTAATGAGAACTGGCACATTACAACATTTAATAACTGAGTAGAGACCAATGTAAAAAGTTTGAGGATAATTAAAGCCAAAGTTTTGTTCATTTGTCTGAGTTCAATGGATTTTTAAGTCAATGTTAAAAATTCTTTGCAAAGCATATTTCCCATTAGACCAAAAGAATTAATATTAAACATAATCATATTTATATCTTTGAATAGCATCACAGAATTAGACTTTGTAGTCAGAAATTTGTGCTTGTCATCTTCAGTTCTGGGAAATACCTGCTCCTTTCTTAATTACAAACATCAAAGAAACAAGTACTTGCATTTCCCAGGCCAATAAACAAACAATTATTATTTATTTAAATTGTTTAATTTACTGTCATGTATCTGAAATGAGGCAAAATAAATATTTTATAATCAATGCACATGAAGACATAAAGAAATACATGGCATAATACTAAAATGTAAATACTCATCTTTCTAGTTTTAAACAGATTATCAGTTGCTTTTCTCAAACAAAAATCAATCAATGACTTGACACTTTTATGTTTAGAGAAAGTGAACTCGTGTGAAAGGGACTCAAGTGCAGCTGAAATTACTGTTTTGCTTTACTGTATGAGCATTCAGAAACACTGATTGACAGTGTTCAGTGAATTCTTGCAGTGGTCCAGTGTGTCTCGGGCCCCCTGTCCCGCGTTGCCTGGCCAGCCCTCACACCAGCCACGGTACAGTTCGGGATCCTGAGATACTTCCCCAATCCTGTGGGGCCTTGCCGCTGCAGCAGCCTGAGCAATGGTGAGGAATAAAGGAAGGACTCTAATGGGGAACTTCTGCTGGAGCTTATTAAGGTCCATGTAGGACCATGTGTCCACGAGGAAGTCTGCCCATGAGAGCGCAGATCTCCCACCTGTAACACCTTAAGGATGGGGGTGGAGAAAGGGGGAAGGGTACAGTGGGGAACCACTCAGGGGTATGGAGGGGGTGACCCTGTACATAAATGAGAATCAATATAACTAATCAATAATGCAAGGGAGGAATTCTTTGGATCCTGGCCAATCACTCGACGCCCTCACTGGAATTTTCTAGACACAGGGAGAGGCCCCAAAGTGACTGACAGGACTCGGGGGTTCCTTAACTGATGATTGACACATAACTATAACTCGGGGGAAACCATGAAGGGTTAAACATGGGGTACGTGGAACAAACCATTACAACTTATACAAAACAGTATAAAACAAGGAATAAATACGTACAGCAAACTGATAAAACCAAAAACACACCACTAAAAATTCTATTAATCAAAAAAATGCATCTAGAGGATTCTTGGGGACCTCCCCAGATGAGGGACCATCAGATGTGTTACTTCAAGATGAGCCACAGGAACATGAAGCTTGAAAATCATAGAAACACTGAATGATGAAATGGCCTGCACTGGAAAGGACACTAAAGATCATTTACATCCAACACCTCTGCAGGGAGACCTTTCACTGGACCAATTGTGACACTGAAATGTTATGGTTAATGGTTTAAAAATTGTTATGAAGGATATTTTCCTGTTACGGCAAAACTGCATAAAGAAGATGCAGCCACCAAAGCCTACCTGTCCCTGAATATGCCTCCTTTGGATTGTGAGTTAAGTCACCTAAGGGAACTTCAGGTAAGATAAAGGTGACACTGTTGCCCAACTTTCTCAGGTCTAGGAAGAAGTGGACAAGGCTGAGGGTGAGGACTGTATCCACAAAGAAAGTCAAACCTAGCAGCTATCCTAGGATTAAGGTGAGGAGGAGGAGGAGGAGGAGGCGGCGAGAGGCCGCGGTGGCAGAGCGCAGCCGTCCGGCCCAATTACTGTCACGCGGGGGGACACATGGATTGGTGACATTTGACATTTTCTACACAATATTTTGATGCGGAATGGCACCTCCGTCACAAATTATTTTCCAAAACTNACACACAGGACATTCACTTGCGAGGCAGCTGAGAAGTCTCATAAACCATCAAAGACCCCCAAAGTGCTCCCTCCCCCTGACTGATTCCTGAGGCTGCACCAGTCCTGCATGTGACACAAAGTGATGCAATGGATCCAGAGTCTGCTGCGAGAGCGTGTCAAAGTTATCCCCCACAGGGTAGGTACCTGACCCAAATGTATATTAATCCATTGAATCCTTTGAATGTTTTGCAGGACCCTCACCACCCAGAAGATCAGAAGAAGAGGATCAAAAGGATGCACCATGGAGTGGTGATATTTTCCTTTTAATCTGCTTCTCCGTTACTTTCTCTCTTCCCAATCCCTTTTCCTATTTCTTTCCTTTTCTCTCTCTTTCTCTCTCTACCTCACATTTGCTGTTACATAAAATCCACACTATGGACTTTGGCAGATGGTCTAGTTTGCACCTTAATTCAGGCAGAGGCATCTCTCTAACAACTTTAATAACCAGGTCTGAACACCAGGTTGCTCAAAGCCCCATCCAACCTGGCCTTCCACACTTCCAGGGATGCGGTATCCACAACTTTTCTAGGCAATCTGTTCATTGGTTCACCACCCTCACAGTAAAGAATTCCTTCTTAATATCTAGTCTAAACCTACCCTCTTTCAGTTTGAAGCATTGCCTGTTTTCCTGACACTACATGCTCTTGTAAATAGTCTCTTCTGTAGGCTCCCTTCAGGAACTGAGGGCCACAATTAGGTCTCCCCAAAGCCTTCTCTCTTCCAGGCTGAATCCCAATCCCAATTCTCCCAGCCTTTCCTCATGGCAGAGATGCTCCAGCCCTCTAATCAGCTTGGTACCCTCCTTGGGATTCACTCCAACAGGTCCATGTCCTTCCTGTGGTGGGGAGCCTGATGGAATCTTGCATGGGGTCAGATGTGATAAACCCCACCATGAAGGTCCATCACCTCTGAGGGGGCAACCCTTGCAGAGAAATGGGTTAAAATAATTTTTCGAGATGGCTCTTCAAGTGTGTTATGTAAAGCAAAGGTTTTAATAAAAGCAAAATAACAAATGATACAGAAACAAAAGCCGAGCTCTGGTGTCAGAGAAGTCTCTGACACCTTGCTAAGACACCTTAAAAAGTACTTGAGCTCCTTTGTGCACCTTTATAAATACTTAATGATTAAGGAGGGACAACTTGGCTTGCTGCCAATAGAAGCAGGTACTTATGTTGAGAAACATTTCTAAAGCCCAGCCAGTGCCCTTGTGCTGGCTCTGGGCCAATTACAATGAGAAGCCTATGGAAAATTCTAGTTTAACTTCCTTACATGTTCAAAGATAAACCAAAACTTTTTTCCTTAATAGAATAGAATAGAATCATTTGCCTGGGTGTAGAAATGCACTGCGAAAGGACCCCAGAGCTGGATGCAGTGCTTCAGCTGGGGTCTCACAAGACCAGAGGAGGGGAGCAGAATCACCTCCCTACCATGCTTGCTCTTTGATGCAGCCCAGGATATAACTGGCTTTCTGGGCTGCAAGTGCACACTACTGGATCATGTCCAGTCTGTCATCTACCACCACCACCAAGTCCTTCCTGACAGGATTATTCTTTATTTGTTCAGCTCCCATTAGTACTGACACCAGAACATCCTAACCTAAAAATCTAGGATGATTGCTAGCTAGCATTTTACAGTAAGATATGAGGGAAGTGAATTATGATTATGAATGTCGGTATCAAAATCAATTGAGAAATAGAAGCCCCAGAAATCATACAAACCTAACTACAAATCATTAGAAAACAAAAAGGATTAAAACAGGTTAATCTATCACACAAATCATGCTCTTCCCATTTCCCTGACAAAATGTGGTTTAGGAATGATACTCCCCAGCTGAGTTGTCCCACCGAGACCCAAACCACACTGGTGCACAACTGGTTCCCCTTTCCCCCCTCTCCCACTTCCTCACCCCCTTCCTTTCCCCAAGAGGACAACTGGAGGCAAAGATCATGGGCTAAGATCAGAAAAATTTACAAACAGCAATTAAATAAAAAAATTAATAATAATAGCAACAACATTATTCCAAAAGTGTACAAAAGAGATGATTTACATGCAGATGCTCACCAAGCCTGGCCCAAAGCAATGTGACTGTAGCTGGTGGCATCCCACCCCAACACTCCCCACTGACCAGAAGGCATCCCCTTCTTCTCAGAAACCAGAGTTCCTTCCCCCTCCCCACCCCCTTGCAATGAGGTAAGTTATTATCCAGTAACATCTTGGTCCTGGCCAGGCCCCCTCAGCCACACACCCTCTCAGCTACCACAAAAAATTAACCCTGTCCTTGACTGAGACCAGCACACAAAATAATACTGAAATAGGGCTGGGAAACAGTCCCACAGGGAATCTATCTGATCCCACTGCATGAAGTGTCCAATCATAGGATTGGTCATTTTTGGAAGATTTTATGATGGAATCAGCTGAACACCATTAATGATATGTTTTTAAATGAAAGAAGAGCTGTAGGTACAAAATGTGAGTGCATACTGAAGGTATGAAAGAAACTTCTGAGAAGCTAGGACATGCTACATTAACTTAATCTCTTCGTGAAGACAGACAAGTAATTTCAGCTCAAATTAAAAAAGGCTGCTTGCCAGTATCAGGTGTGTTTTGATAATGGGAGTGCAGATACTTTATTTTTTACCCATCTTCACAGATCTCTTTGAATATCCATTTTTTTATCACTAGTTTAGTAGTTTTCCATACAGTTAAATGAAAATGGACTTTTAACACCCAATAAAACTTTCTCCCATAAACAAATAAATATATAAATAAAAAAATTAAAAATGGATCTTTCACATAGCATTATTTCAAAATCTTGGCATCTCTAATTTTTGTTACACTTACTTCCAACTGACAAAAGTAAGTGTGGACCATAGCAATGGTTGGAATACCCTGAGTATCTTATTATTCAAGAAATGTGATATAAACAAAACAAACAAAAAAAAGAAATTGAAGGATAATATAGATATTTCTAGTCTGTTTACCTGATATATACTTGAAATTCCCAACCCGGAAGTAAATTTCCAAGCCTATAACCACACTGCCCTGACAAGAACAATATGAAATTTGCCCAGGATTGTTACTCTTTCCTCTATCAAAATGGGTCAGAAAGGTGTCGGGCAAGAGATGCAACACCAGGAAACAAAAAGAGAGGAAAAAGATAAAAAAGCACATTAAATTTGTCATGATTTTAAGAAGACTGCCCTGTTCCACTGCTTTAAGTTGCAGCTATCAATGTTTTCCTTTAGTTACTCACATTTAAAGGATAAATCTTATGAAGTTTCCAAAGATGAAAACACTCCTGGCCTAATTTCCTAATGTGCTGACACCCAGAGCTGCCTGTGAAATCAGTATAGGTTTTGAGTGCTCAGATTTTTGAAAATCAGGCCACTTATTTTAATTAAAAGACAGATAAAGGAAAGTAGAGAAAGGAGACATGTATAACTATGCCTAGGCAGTTGGAGTTTTTTGACCTCTGCTTCTTACACTACTCATAATTGTCATGCTGTTACGCTGTGCTCTCCTCGTCTGTTCCTTGTGTCCATCCAGTTTTACAGTTTTAGTTCATAACGTTTTGAGGCAAGATAAATATTTTAATGACAAGGGAATACAGGGTGTAGAACAAACAGGCTTTGAAGTCTCACTAAATACTTTCATTATCTCTATAATATTAATTAGTAACAGTAATAATCAGACAGAGACTTCATCACTTCAAAATCTGAAGCAATTTCCACAGCTACTGAGCAAAACCAAAAAGGTAATCTCCACAGATTTAACAGAGAAAAAGTGTATCTGTGACAATACACAGCACAGACTGTCATCTACTGATGTTTTTGTCCCAAAAGTTGAACTGTGTGACTTGGCAAATGTTGCTGTTGCTAGAACAGACTTTTGAAAAGCAGTAAATTTCACAGGCATGAGTCTAGACTTTCGCTGTGTTTACATTCATTTTTTTTTTTTATTTATTACATAGCTATTATTTATATATATGCATATATAGTCTTCTTTTATAAAAAAAATGTTGGATGTAGTTTTCAAATTGTCTCGGTCGCTTTCATTGATTGCCTCTTGACACAACTGCATTTTATTATTCCTTAGATAGGTACAACAAACATGGAAGTATTTTTATGTAATTTATCTTCCATTTCGCATTCGCAGTCGAAATATCCTGTAAACAGAAAAATTGTGTTGCAAAATCCTTCCCTCATGTTTTGGAGCCTACTTTTTAAATTTTGTGTATTTGGCTCACACATTTCTCGTTCTGTATCTAGAAGTCACTCACCATACATAGGGCCTTAGATCTTACTGCAATTTCTTTCTGTTTGTGAAGTTAATAAAAACTGTTGTGTTGACAGGTATATCTGACACTACATTATAATTTACAATGAAGTACTGTGGTTGTATACACTCGCAGAGTCTTTCCAGGTAAAACAGACTGAAAGGCCTGAAGTCCTGTAATTACAGTCAACAGATAATGTGAAAGTCATGAAAAATTTAGAAGAGAGAGAAATAAAAATGAAATGGAAAAAAAAAGGGGGTTGAAAGCAGTCTGAGAAAAGCCTGAGGCATCTGAAGACAGTCATTACTGATGCAAGACAAGGGATATACTAAAGATAGGTAATGTCAAGAGGGAACTGTAATGAGCCAGAGTTAAAGCATGGCTGCCTGCCTACTGACAGACAAATAAACTACTGTAGACCTGCTTAAGCCTTTTATTTTGTTGATGGTTATCTTTTGCAGGAGCAAAAGATTCCTCTTATATACACAGTTGATAAAATGGGCTGTTCTTCAGAATAATTCTAGAAGCAACTGTCATTAGTTCTAAATGATTCTTTTAGGAAATGAGAAGAAAAAGATAATGTGAAGGAAAAATTCCCAATGCATAATGATTTATTAATAACCACAGATATTTCTTCCATCTGGAATTATCAGCACAGGGAGTTAGAGCATATCAGTCAGCCTAAACATTCATTTTAAAACTAAGAACTCATGGATGAATGAGTAAGAAGAATTAATTGTGTTAATTGTTCATTAAAATATTCCTAGTATGTCTCTTGATCCCGAACCCAGCTTAGAAAAAGCTAGAAAAAGCTATTGGCACTAGGAATGATCTAGAGATGGATCAGTAAGGGCATACATACAGTTGTGCTTTACTTGTATAAAACCGTTTAAGTTCTTTTACACAGCTGAATTTTCAAGTGAGACCTGATGCAGACAGAAGTAAAGTCATAGCTGTAGGCAGTAGATGCAGTGTTTCTTCCCAATAAGAAGCTAAACAGTCAAGCCAAGGACACAGCTCTTTCTCTTTCCTTATAACTGAGTTACCATCAGATTCCCTTCTATTATTCACAACTGGAGACTTTTAGAGAAAAGACAAGGATACCTTAAAATTGATGGTCACAGAGGGCAATGCTAGCTATGCATTGGTGTTTTTTTTTNCAAGAAATGTGAATATTTTTAAGTTCATCCAATTATGTAAGAAGAAGGGGGGGAGAAATAGTAGCTCATTTTCAATTACAATATTTTACTATACAATTTGTTACCTCAAGATAAAGATCAGAAATGTTGAATTAAATTCTTTCAAATAGTAATAACAACACAGGTGCTAGAATTAGGCATTAAGCTTGCATTTACATGGTGACTTCATTGTGCATAGATTGCTCAACATTGCTGAAAACACTTCTTGTGTCATTACACATTCTTATTTTTGAAATAAAAAACCCATAATCCTTCCACCCAAGCTCTTTCACTCCATTCTGTACAGTAATTGAAGCAGAAATTTCTCCTGTGATTCTCCTGATTTCAAAAGAACTTACATTTATCTGAGAATTCCGAGATTCAGCCTAATATTTGACTTCTTGCTTGAGTATTATTTTTCAGTTTCATTAAAGACACTATTTTTTTTTCTATTTCCCACTCATTATTATACCTCAGAAAAATATAATGCTTATTTTTAAGCTGTGGCTCTCTGAGAATCTCTTTGATACACAAAGCTGCTAACTGAGCTATAGAGCAATGATTGGTGAATCTGTTCCTACAAATGCGGTGTATCTAAATTTCATTAAAAAGATTTTTGAATACAACAGCAACAGGTTCAGAAGGAGAAAGAAACAGCATCATAACAACATTAATAACATAAATTTAAAAAATTAACAGTATATGCATGCCAGTTTGGGATTCATCTGTACAAAAAGGTTTTGCATATACATAAGTGTAATAATTTTCTATTTTTTAATATATAAATGCAATTACTGTGATTAACTTTCACATTTTCATAGATGAGAAAAAAAATATTTTAGAATCTAGAACTAGAAAAGTAAGTATAAAAATATTCATAATAGTCAGGAATTTAAGAGTGTGAATTTCTTTATTGCATATTCTAATTCTCAACAGATTAGTTTTGACCTCAAAACTCTCCCTGGTAGCTTTCTCTCAAAATAGA